>PYAF01002412.1:138345-156855 GCA_007407185.1 Glycine tomentella | reverse complement strand
ACCCACACTAGTCTAAACCCATAGCGCAGGGATGGAGTCCACTTCTCCAAAGAATAGAACATAGACAGACCATCTTCCTCTGCGTTTCTAGATAATTCCTTAGCTTTCTCATCCTTGAGCCCCAAAAGGAGGACCATATCATCACCCAGGTACTTGGGTGTGACATCCTCACCACCATCCCACAAGAAGCTATCTTCCAGTCTGTGAAACTCTGCCAGGCACCGTAGCCTTCCAATCCAAGCATTTCTACACCAAACCCTGTCAATCGGAATAGTCAACCTGACCGACGACACCGATGGCTTCACCGTCGCCATTGTCGGAAACCCCCCAGTCCGCATCTTTGCTGGCCCTTGGCTGGCGGTCGCTGCTACGTGCGCGTACGAGCCCTTCTGGGCCCTGGGCTGAGGAGAATACCCACGCTGGTGGCCGTCCTGTATACGCTCTGTGTGTCGATGAGATGGTCCATTACCCTCCATCATATTACTCTGTGAGGTCCATTGTCTTCTCCCATGTTTAGGGAGATTTACATGGAGCTTGAGACCCCCAATAATCAGATTGTCAAGCTTCCGTTCCAGAGATATAATATCTCGAACCCCTTTGAAGCGCACAAAGCCATACCTTTTCCCAAACCGGTTACGATTCTTGGCAATGTACACCTCTCTGACATCACCCCATTTTTTGAACGCTACCCACAAATCTTTCTCCCCAATATCCTCTGAAAAACGAGTGAAATAGAAAGAGGTCACGTCGGCATCCTCCCTCCAATTCGTCCTCCACCTTGCTCCTGCACGAGTCGCCTTCGGCGCCGGAACGACGGGCACTGTGGGGGTTAGAATTAGATATAAATAGCAGTTGGGTGGCTGGAGAAAAGCACCAGAAATGTATTAGGAGGTTGTGATCCTCGAAATCACATTGTTGCTGCTGTAATTGCTTTCTTTTTCAATAAAGATCATCTCGCTTTCATCTAGTTTTCTGGTCCAGTTCTATCAGTCTCTCATAGTGGTGATCATAGTCATTCCCACAAACCAAGTAAATAACGTCCCTAGTGCAATCACTTCCACAAGGTTGGCTATACAATTGACCGGTGCTATGCTTTATGTGGCCGCCCTTGTTAGATGGTCTAATCATCAAGCACCACTGGTCCACTAGCTATTCCTATTGACTTCGTGATGTGTGAGAATTGTTAAAGGTCTTGTTCCACTGCATCTATTGTCCACACTGGTAATTGTAATTCCTTTGCCAGTATCTCCCATTCTACATTTCTCTATTGATCACATTACTGGTGATATGGCATTAAACAGGTTAGGCAAGCTCTGTTATTGACTGGATATCTACTTCTAGCTTTTGCATTTTTATTGGTGATTATTTGATTTCCTAGAGAAGCTAGAAGCAGTGTAGTGTTGTACTATCAAAGGCATAAGCAAAATGTTGAGTCATGACTTCAGCCACTTTTGAACTTATCCATCTCAAGCAATTGCTTAAAGAACTGAAATTTGGGGAGGTTACGCATATTACACTCATTTGTGATATTCATTAACGTTGCATGTTGCCTCAAATCTAGTGTTTCATTAGAGGACCTAATACATTGAGATAGATAGCCATCTAATTTGGAAAAGATTTTATACAGAGATATCACTACCTTTTTGTCAATTTGAATGACCAACTAGTGGATGTTCTTATTGATTCCTTAGAGGTCTTTGAATTGGTTATATAAGTAAAAAGGTGCAGTGTTGGAAATTGTAATTATGTAATATATTGTGTAAATAAGGAAATATTGTAATTAGTGGTATTATGAGCTGTATAATTTTGTGAACATTGTCCAATGTATTCATGACTCTAATTATAAATAAGAGCCTCCGATGTGTAGTTAAGACATGCAGGTTCATTCACATAGCCTCTCATTTTTCTTCCTCTCAACAGCCACTAGTGCCAAAGACCAGGAATATGAGTTGCCAACTTGATATTAAGGGAAACTAAAATTTGGAGGAAGGGGAAGGGGAGGTGGGAGATAGAATGTTAGGGAACCCCCATTAGTAGTTAGTTATATTATTCTAAGAAATACAAAGGGGTTATGTTAATGGGTCTGCAACTGATTGTGCCCATTGAGGGTGAGTTTATGTTAGCAGTTCAGTTGTTGCCTATAAATAGGAAAAGAAGTTGAGAAGGGAGTCAATTGGGGTGAATGAAATAGAAGTGGGACTAGGGATATGCCTGGATCTCTCGAATATCTACTGAACTCATTGTAAAGATACTCAAAACTAATAGAGGGATTCTGTTTTCCTTTCATTTCTGATCCAGTTTCTAACATAGAATGACAAAATATGCTCTCTCTCCAAGTTGTCTATCAATTCCTTGCTGTTTGCAGAATTTGATATTCTATATTATCATTTCATTGATTTTTAGATCAGGGGTAACAGTGGCAGCTTAAGTAGGAGAACAGAGTGCATGCGGGGTGCATCTTTTTATCTTTTTGATAAATCATAATTATACCGTTATGTATAATTTCCAATGATCTCAACTTATTTTATCATGTCCCTGCTGAATGCATCTAGTATATAAATTATAAAGTATGATTTGTGTCAAGTTAGCAAGTGTTTATAAATTCCTGAAGGGTGGTATATTAATCTTAGGATAAACCATCTTTTATTCAGGAACAGTGCGGCGATTTCTTGAGAAGCAGAAAGACAACATAATAGCTGTTGTCTTTTGCACTGTGAGCACAACTGATACTGAGATATATAAAAGGTATTTTAAGCGTTTGTTTGTTTTGATGATGATATCTGCAAATGTTTTGAGTAACTTGAACTTCCAATAGTTACACAAGTTAGGTTGATTTTCTTTTCAGCCAACCTTTAGACTTTGTATTAATTATTTATTATTTTTTACCTTTTGTATTATTCATGAAGGTTGCTTCCTCTGTACTTTCCTCGGGATAAACATGAGGAGCAGGTTGCTTTGTCTAAACTTCCTGCAGATGTTGGGGATGAAAATGGGGAGACAATCTTAGATGAGCGTAAAATCAGAATAAAGCCTTTGCCCAAAAGGAGAGTTTCAACACCACCTGAATTTCCAGTTGATCTTCCTGTTAGTGATGTTGGCTTGGTTAGCAGATCAGTAGTTGATGCAAACCAAATTCACAGAATGACAAATAACAGGTAAAATGGATCAATTATGGAAAGCAACCAACGATTGATTTATTGGAGCAGATAATATAACTAATATTTTGTTACAGCTATTCAAGCCTTCTGTGTTTCACCTTATTTGAGATATCTGTCTGAATATTGTGAAACCAAAACAGATAATACAGTCATGTGCACAGATAATATAACTCTCATTTGATTGCACATAACTGTATTTGCTTGAGAGTTTTTGTTGTATTTGATTAAACAGAACACAATCCATTTTTTAAATCTAACTTCTGGTAGAAGTTTCCTGATCCATGTGGCTATTCTAGGAATTCATCACATTTAGATTCATTCCTGGATCCTGCATTCATGTCAATGATCAAAGACCCCGATCAAAGGCGGATGGAGCAGTGGGAGAAAACTTCCGAAGCACAAAGAGGCTGGAATTGTGCTAAATTGATTGGATATGGCAACCTTGGTGGACCCACGTTGTCTGCTGCCGAAGAATATTCTCTACACTCTAGATACCTGTCTAAAGCAAATTCCTTAAATCTCTCTGAAATTGCAGAAATGAAAATTGTGTAAGTATCCATATATTTCATCATCTGTTTTGCACGCATGCTCAGTTTTAGTAGTATTTGTGGGGATTGATTTGTATTTTTTGTTAGGATGATTGAATCCTTCTTACTAACAATGTTTTGCCGGAGATGAATTTAACTTTTAATGTTGTAAAATTCCCTTTATCCTTTTTGGCTTTTTTTATCAAGTAACTTAAGAATATTTTTCTATTCCAATAGTTCACAAGTAACCTGAGTCTATACAAGGGAAAAGGGAGCAAGGAAATTGGGACATGAGGGTAATCTGGAAAATAGTAAGGGCAATGAAGGAATAACAACTAATGGGATAAGTAAAGGTTTGGTTGGGGGAGAGCATGATGGGTGTTATAACCGAATGTACAGGTGGCAGCCTTTGGTTGGAGGGGGGGATTCTAGCATGATTTGAGAGATGGAAAGGGAATATAGAGGAGGGAAGGGATTCAGAAGAAGGGGACAATTTTGGGGCAAGGACATTAGGAAGGCTTCTGCCTGACGGGCTGCATATTTTAGTGTCTCTTTATTTGTTAATACTTTCCTTTTGTTTCTGATTCTAATGTTGTTTAGTTCAGATCAGATCAATGAGTTGTAAATTGCAATATAAATTGAGCATCAAATACATTTAATATTTAAAGGTCAGACTGTTCGTTTTGTAATGATAGCAAGTTTTTGTGGTGAAGAAAATAATGTTGCTGGATAAGATTTAATTACTTAGAATTGTGAGAAATGAGAAATATGAAATTAACAAGGAATAGTAAATGTCAAATACAATTAACAAGGAAGCAATTATGTTAAATATAGTTCATTGTATTATGTTAAATGTAATCTGAATTAACTTTTATTTATATACATGAAGATTACAAAGATAGTAAATGTCAAATACAATTAACAAGGAAGCAATTATGTTAGCACTATTTCCTAAGATACATTTAACTTATTGGACTTGCTATACGAAGAACCAAGCCATTTGGAAAGTAAAACATTAATGTGGTTCAGCTTACAACAAGATTCAATAATAATTGAAATTATGATGTTGTTTTGTGTTTGGGAAATTCCTTACATTCTTGTTACTCATAGCCTATCAATCTTAATGCTTCATGTATGTGTTCAGACTGATCTTTTTAAGGGTTTATATGATTTTTGCAATTAATGTCCTGAGATATGTGTTTTTTCAGCTATCGTGGTGGGGTAGACAGTGAGGGTCATCCCGTCATGGTTGTTGTGGGGGCCCACTTTTTACTTAGGTGCCTTGATCTGGAGCGATTTGTGCTCTATGTGGTGAAGGTAATTTTGTTATACCCCGCTGCTGGATATCTTTTTCTGTTGCCAAGCATTAGTTTGGCCATTATAATTTTTTTTAGCAATGCATACTTCTATTTTGAAAGTAAAAACTGATTTGTGTTCGTAAGTTCTAATCTGTCTTTTTTTCCCCTTTGTTTTCCTTGGTGTTAAATTTCAGGAGTTTGAGCCTTTAATACAGAAGCCTTTTTCTATTGTCTACTTCCACTCTGCTGCATCTTTGCAAATGTAAGTATTAAATGTTTGAATTCTAGATGTACTCATTGGTCTATTATTTTTTCATGAAATATAGGTTTGGTATATGTTAATCATTGAAAAATATTTTAGGAATGTTCAAGGGGAATGAGCTAATTGTTAAACTTTCATTGCTAACTATTATTTTGTGTGAATTATGTGATTACTTTGTCAAACTAATTGAAATAGTTCTGTATCCATAAGTTTTGGTAATCGGTAATCCACTCTTTTTATTCAACTAGATAAAGGGAAATCTGAAAATTCAACAGTCAAGTTATAGAAAATATGTTTGAACATTTTTGTTTTATACATCTGCAGTAGTATTTTGGTTACCAAACTATTCACATTATATTGGCAGTGCATAGTTGTTGGAAACATCTGCTTGGCCATTGGCTTTGTCAATGCAAGGCATGGCATCATGAAGCCACTTGGCCACTTGACCACTTGTAGTTTGTACATTTGTTTGAGAATGATTCTGCGATATTTTTCTTCCATGTTTATGTTACTAAAACTTGATACATGCTCGATATTAAATTTGAGCTACCCTTTGGTTTGATTCAATGTGACTTAAAGTATATGCTACTTTGTTGAGGATGCTTTAGCTGTTGAAATGCATTGTTTGCTGAGGGAAGATATTCCTGTTTGAGTGGTAGGCTTTTATGACGCCTCACTTGAGAGACAAAGGTGACCCTTTTTGGATAAATTGTGTTAAAATGAATTGAAGTTGTGCCACTGGAGTGAAGCATACATGAATGAAAGTTAGTATGTTTGAAGGTTGGTTAAGAATATTTTACATAAGCAAGTTGCATTATGAATTGTGAAAGTGTGTGTGGTTTACAATTATTGCTTTTTTCTCCTGATTTTTGTTCAATACCCCATGATTTTGGCTTTGTTGACAGAATTTAATTTTACTTTTCCTGTCCTGTTTTGATATAATTAGGCAGCCAGACCTGGGTTGGATGAGAAGATTGCAACAAATACTCGGCCGGAAGCACCAGCGCAACCTGCATGTGAGCACTGTTTATTTTCTTCTCTCTGTTTGGTTTGGTACTCTTACAAACTATTTCTGTTATTTTAATGCATTACACTTTGAAGGTTTTCTGATTTTTCAATTTGACGTGTAGGCAATATATGTCCTTCACCCAACTATCGGACTAAAAGCAGCAGTATTTGGACTTCAGATGTTTGTGGACAATGTGGTACAGTAGTAGAATTTATGCATATTTAATGACCTCATATGTGTGTTTGTATATTTGTGTTATTAAAAGTTGACTTTCAGGTTTGGAAGAAAGTGGTATATGTTGATCGACTTCTTCAGCTCTTCAGATACGTACCTCGTGAACAGTTGACCATCCCAGATTTTGTGTTTCAGTTGAGTGTTTATGTTTTCACACGATGCCATCTATACGTTTTCTTTTTTTCATAATATTATTCTGTACAATGTGCCATTTTTAATATACGGCTTCTGAAAAGTATTTGGATTGAAGCAGTTCTAGCAGGCTAGGAATGCCCTATGCTAATAGAGTATCATCACAGGAATTCTTTCGACTTCTTTGTGCTGCAAATTATTTTTCTTTCTGTATCTGTTTCTTTGGCACTAATTTGCTTCATACTTTTATTCACACAGGCATGACTTGGAAGTGAATGGAGGGACGGGTCTCATTGTGGATCCAAGAACAAAATATGTGTACAACAGACCATGACACTGCAGTTTCTGAATTATTTGCCTTGCCCTTATTGTCGCTGTTAACAGGAAGAGGGGCTTGTATGAGTTTGAAATGTTTATGGAACCATTTTTTTTTTCTTTTGGATGTTTGGAAGGAGTGATAAGTTCCCCTGTATGTATATGTAATTGATTGTGGAAGCTAATTGGTTGGATTTCTTTAATTGTTTGTATATTCAAGGGAAATATATTAAATAGAATTAGTCTTTAATGATTTTCATTTCTATCATTGCATCATTGATTCCTCTTATTTCTCTTTATTTTTCTCTTTCTATCACATCATATCAGCTATTATATCTATATTTTTTTTTATTTTTTTCTCTCACTAGATGTCTACTAAATTTAGTGTTAATTGTTCTACCAAACCTGTGGTTTAGTTGTTTGGTCATTATTAACATTTTAATGTGATTTTGTCTTTTTTTAAATTGTTTTAAGGCTTGCTTATGGTTTTTTAGTTCGGAAGAATGTCAGAATTTTAGCTTTCATGTAGAATTCGCATGAGTTTCATAAAAAGGGTTTGTTACATAATGAATTTTGATATGAGCTAATTCTTTGAACAATTCCCATGAATCCGCTAATTAGAATGGTCATTTGTTATTCTAAGTGATTATGACTTAGTTTGTAGTCTATAGTTGATCATGTGTTCTAAGATAGAAACAGTCTAGCAGATTGAGGAAATGACAACCTTTGAAATTTCTACGTTATAAGGATAACATCAACTATCCATTAGACAAGAAGCTCAACTACAAGAGGAGGAAGTCAGCGAATATATTGTACTATGCAATTAATTTTTCATCCCAAATCTTGTTTTTGGTCTATACGAGTCATTTATTGATTTAAGATGCTTGTTTAACGATAGATTAGTATCCTCAACAAAATTTGAAACATATGAGTATGATGGAGTTTTAAAAAGAAATTTAGTGCAGGTCTTAAATACAGGGCTGATTTGTTTAAATTTATTTATTGAAATAAATATTTATATTAATAAAATAAACATTTTTTAGTGTAATTTGTCTAAACTGTTTTTGTTTAAAACAATTTTTTGCTTATTTTAAAAAACAAATCCATTTGCTTTTTAAGAAAGCACTTTTATATAAAAAAAATACTTATTTTAAAGTAATTTTTTTAAGTTTAATCAAATTCACTCAATCTGTTTAATTTTTTTTTGCAATTTTCATCAAAATTTTTATTCAAGATAGATTCAGGATAGAGCATTACTTCCACTGAAAATTCTCCAATAATTGCATAACACTGGTCGATCAAGAGATTGAATTGCAATCAGAAAGGAAAGAATTGAAAAGAAGAGTTAAAGAATAAAATTTGAAAGTGGTTAAAAGCAAAAGTGATCCAAAACTTAAGACCTGTCTAATCCTTTGATGAAAGGAAAATATGTAAGGTTTTGTATAAGTTTCAATAACAAAGTTTATTACATTGTACAAACTTATATTTATGAACAAAAATCCTAACTATTAGAAACTTCTATATAAATATCAACAACAAAAAATGAACTTCTAATAATTACTCTAGCTAACTTCCTGCCGTCACCACTGGTAGATAATTTTTTATCTTCATTTTCCATGACTTCTATGGTCTTTATTCTTCTCATCTTCCAATCTTAATTTTGATCATACTCTAGTCAAAACAGAAACATATTTATTACTTTAACGAAGTAATTTTGACAGAAATAGTGCAAATAATTTTGGCATCAACAGCAACGTTAGTGAATAACTGTGATTCAGGAACAAATCTACCACTCACCATGTCATGAACTACATGTCCAATTTGATGGAGGTCCAAGTCATTTAAGCACGCAATCAAATACAAAGTGTGACGAAAAAATGGCGAGTCAAATTCCAATAGTGAGACTGTAGAAACTAGAATATATCTCAACAGTTGTGGAAAAAGAGAATCGGCTATGTCATTGAATCAGAGGAATCCCCATTCCTGCGGAAAAACTCTTCATTATCCTCACCATCTTTTTCTCTTAAACTATCAAACTTTCTCTGCAGTGCAGATCATCCACAATTCAAGTTATGCAGTCTACTGCAGAGTGCTGATTACATCATCCACGTTGCAGTAGCAAGGAAATGACAATATAATATTTGCCTCTGCTGCATTTCTCATAAGTTCATCCTGTGCCTGTTTGAGTGTATCTAGTGGGGTTAATGGTGATGATAATAGCCTTTCTAGTTTCTATATAATATTTAACTTACTTCATAGATATTCGTTAAGTCAAAAACACTTCAATTCACCAGAGAAAAAGGTGAAAATATTTACTGACATCTCCATATTAGAATCCATTCACATCTGCCAAGCTCCTCGATTCTTATACTCCGATGGAGACTTCATGAAACGTTACCTGTGGAATCACTTGTTTGAGCAAAAGTAGTTTTTGGCTTTACCACCACATAATATGCACAGAAGATGTACATTAATGATTAAGAAACAACTGCCACTTCAGCAAAAGTATCATTGTTGAGATTCCATCTCCACTGAACTACAACCAGGGACCTTGCTCAATCCCCTTTGCTTTATCATCTCCCTCACTTGCTTAACCATTTCCCATCTCCCATCTGAAGCATACAAGTTCGACACAAGCACATAGTAAGAAGCTTCATCAGGGTGCAACTCCAACATCTTCTTAATTGCCGCCTCTCCCAACTCAAACCTAGAATGAAGTCCACACCCATGGAGAAAAGCTCCAAACACACTAACACTAGGCTGAACAGGCATTCTCTCAATAAAATCCAACGCCTCTTCGAGGTTCCCAGCACGTGCCAACATATCAACCATACACACATAGTGCTTCATGGAAGGAACAAAATTCAACTCCCCACACATCAAATTAAGCAACCTCGAATCCTCTCCAACCATCCCCGAATGGCTGCAAGCTGCCAATATAGTCGTCAAGACCACTTCATTCGGCTCAACAAGCTCCTCCTTCAACATATCTCTAAACAGCACGAGCTATCCATTTCCATCACCCTGTATCCCATAGCCGCCAATCATTGCACCCTATGTCGCCACATTCTTCTCAACCATTGAATCAAACACCATCCTTGCCGCCTCCGCGTCCCCACATTTCACGTAAAAGTTCGGCAGAGCAGTTCCAACGTGGATGTTGGACACCACCAGCCCATCCTTCAACGCCAAACTGTGAACCGAACAGCCAAGCTGAAGCGCGCCACGTGAAGCACATTCGGAGAGAACCCCAACCACAGTAACCGCATCTGGCAAAAATATCTCCACCATCCTCCTCCTGAAAAGCTCAAGAGCCTCGTAAGCTTTGCCACTCTGCACACAGCCAGAGATAATCGAGTTCCAAGACACAACATTCTTCTCAGAAATCGATTCAAATACGTAATGAGCATCCGAAAAAATGCCACATTTTGCACACATATCAACTTCCCCATAACAGAATTACGTAACTGCGCACACTAGGACAACAAACTCGAAACAGTAACCGAATTCGGTAGAATCCAGCTCCGTTTCTCGTCTTTAAACAATTCCAATGCCAAATGAGGATAGCCTCTCTGACTACACCCTACAATCATAGCCGTCCATGAAACAAGATCACGATCTTGAAAACTTAAACTTTCACCAAACACCTTACTTGCGTTCTCAGTGTTTACGCATTTAACATACCTGTTCAAAAGCGATGTCGTTAGGAAAGAATTAACACAAATTCCGATTTTAATAACAAACCCATGAACCCACTTTCCCTGGTGCAACGAATTCAATTTCGTGCACGCGCTATCCATGCTACCGACAGTGAACTCGTTTCCGCCGATAAACGCTTCACGCATTCTGTTGAATAGCGTTAGCCCCACACGCGCTCAGTCGTTCTGCACGTACGCGCCGATAATGGAGGTCCACCAAACGACGGCGGAGGGGATGCCGTTGGTGAGGTCGTGGATGAGGAAGGAGGCATGGAGTTTTTTTAGGGAGGGGAGGTTTATGCAGAGGCTGGAGAGGTAGAATGGGCCGGGGAGTGGCGGCGGTGACGGTGGTTGTTGTTGTTGTCCATGGTGGTGGTGGTAGTGGTGGAGAGCGGAGGTTTTCTGGTGACACCAAGGAGGAGTCTTGAAATTGGGATCATGTAATGTTATGGTTCAGGGTTTAAGCTTTAAGGTTTAAGCCTAAGGAAGAGGAATTACATTCCCCTTAGGAATGACATTTACGATCTGGGTTCGCACATGTAATTAAGAATTCTGAATAGACTTTAACCTTCATGTGTGTGGATTCGAGTCTCTCTTTGGTGGGTAAATTGTTTTCCTTGTACCTAGGAACTAGTTGAGTAGGTATAATGGGATGGAATTGTTTGTGATTGGAACGTGCATAACAAATCTTTTAGGTGGACCTTTGTGCATAATTTCAACGTCTTCTTAGGATTCTGCCTGGTAGTATTGAGAGTAAAGTGTCTTTCTGTTTATGATTATATCTTATTTTATATTTTGCATTTTAATTTTAAAGTTAATATTTTATATTTCTATTAAAGTACCTAATCATTAATTAGATTTTATCAAGTCATTAAGTAGTATTTGATAAATAAGGGTATGTTCCCTTGAGAACTTGCATAATATTTGACAAATTCATAACTTCTTACTAAAACAAATGAAACAATAAAAACATAAACATAGCATTCGATAACAAGGGTGAAATAGACACAAAACTACAAGTTGAAATATTTTTGCATGTCTAGATGGAAGCACCATAAAACAAAACGAAAATCAAATATAGGATGTTAAGGTTAGATTTCATCGAACCAAATTCTCTTTACCCTAAAGCATGATATCCAACTTAAAATTCAATGTTGATATCGACCATTGTTCAAAAATGATATTCTAATTCCTAATCCCTTAGGTGAAAAAAGCCTAGTTCAGAGGAGGAAAGGACGTAGTTTCTTGGAGTAAACAAACATGGTTAACATCAAAAGAGAATAGTGACTTGTAATGATCCATAACCATATTTTTAACTTGCTAATCATCATACACCCACTGGTTGTCCCCATTCATTAAAGCATCAATCCTATTGCGTTTGTATCTGGCCATAAAGGACTGATGGAAGAAATTAGTATTTTTGTCTCCAAAGTTGAGCCATTTAACTCGTTCCTTCCTCTTGGTTAAGAGTCTCAGTATACTCAATCCAAAGGCTTTGATGCAGCTGCATCATACTGCTATTAGGAGACTAAAAGATCTCCCTATTAATGCCTTCATTTTTTGTCAAAATCCTATTTTTCTTCTGAAAAATATTACCAAAGGTGTCCAAATCCCAACCTTTAAGGGTGTGAGTAAGATTCTTAATATTCTGCTCCCAGGAAAGAGACGATTGCCAAGCATTTTCAACTTATAAGTGAAAATCAAGGTGGTCCAACCAAGGTCCCAAATATTTGAAATAATTGGTACCCCTCCTTTGAAGACCATCTTAAACGTTGACCCAAAGACCACATTGATCTGAAGAAGGCAAGGCCAAATGTGATATGAACACGGAAACGGGACGGATCGCCTTGAAGTTTTCAAACTTAGAAATTGACTTAGTTTTCTTTTAGAGAAGGATATTGACACAACACTTAAGAAATAGGTGAGAAGGTGAGTGATAAGTCATAGATTTGATCGCCATAAGTTGCCTTGATACGATCCAATTCAGTTCTTTACCCAAGAACAAAGGGACATTCTCACAAAAAGGAGAAAACTCAAACTTTCATTCAGACTATAATATGTCTCAAAGCTACAAAGTTCCTACTATTTACATGCTAGGCTTCCTTCTAAACATCCCACTAGGAATTAATTTTCACTTAGAATTAAATTTCCACTAACATTAAATATCCACTAGCAATAAAACCCCACTAACCATTATAATAACTTGGAAAGCCTAAAAACATAAAAACTGGCCTAAAAGATGTCAACAGTCACCTGGACTTATTACATAAAAATAAAATACAAAAATTAAAGAAAAGTTAGAAAATGAGCCTTAATTAGTTCTTTTAGACAAAAAGCTATGTTATTCATCCAAATAAAATCCATTCCATAGTTGAATCTTGAGTATAAACTCTTGGATTGATTATGCTCTTCAAATTATTGTCTTTAATTTTGTTGAATTTGTCTTCAAGTTCTACAAATGAGACAATTCTTGGTTTGGGAACTTGCATGACTATGCTTTGGAAAGCCTTAGTTCTTTTCGGTCTTGCTTTGGTCATTGGGTCTGTCATCCATTGCAAAAGATATTTGAAGTCATTGGGCCCTTGCTAGATCATATCAAAATGAGTGACTCTAAAGTGAAGGAAACATTGCTTCCCTAGAGGGTTGGAAACAACTCTGTCCAAACACTCACAGAGAACACCTCTCATCCAAGTAAAATGGGGGTCACTAAAGTCCATATCCTGCAAATTACAGTTAGCCAGGCAATCATCAAATGCCCTACTAGAACCTTCATTGTAGGATCTCCACCTTGCTTTTCATGATGGAAAATGATTGTATTAAAGTCACCTGCAACCACCCAAGGGAAAATAATATTAGAACTAATACTACAAAGTTCATCCCAAAGGATAGGACGGTTACCAGGTTGGGGGCTTGCATAAACAATGGTTAGAAACCAAGGTTTTTTGCCTCTAGGGTTGACATGCAAATGCACGTGAAAATTCAAACATCCTACCATGAGGATATTGATGTTCACAAGCACCAAATTAATGCCCCCAACAAAGGCATTAGCTTCAATGCGAAAGCACCCATCCAAATCAATCTTCTAGATAACCTTATCAAAAGTAGACCTACTAACGCATAACTCTAGAACATCTATAAAATGTAACTGATGCATTCTTGACAAGTCTCTAGTCAGACCTAGAAAGACTCTTCCTTTCTCCATGAACATTCCAAATGAGACACTTCATAAGGAAACCACATAAAAAATGGAAGAGAGACCATAAAGCTTTCAAGAGGAATTTTAGGGATCCACTACCATAGGGCAAGAATCCTTAGAATAGTCTCTCTCATTTATGCGTTGGGTAGCCCTTTTAGTCCTTTCTGAAGCTTGAGGTACAAGTAGTTGCATAACAACTTGACCTGGATATGAAACAATATCTTCAACCATATGATCTAGCGGCCTCTATGTCTTTGGATGAAGGGAACTTTGATCCCCCAAGCTTGGTTGACTGGACACTCCGTTACTTGGACAATTAACATTATCATTTACCATGTTTGCTTTCTGGGATGGGATGTTGACTCTGAGAGGGAGAATTTTGTTTTTGGGCCAGTTTCTTAAGGATGGTCCCTCTGAAGGGCCGAGAATCTCGATCTTTTTCCTTGTGATAAGGGAAAGGGGCCTAAATTCTTATTGTTATATTTTTTTTCCTCTAGATTGGGCTTTTGTTGCTTTGTTTCTGTTTGGTTTGGATTCCTTTGTTTGGCAGGGTTGGGCTTGCATCTATTGGGCTTCTTAGCAATCATCCAAGGTTCGAAAGCAGAACCATGGTTCGACTCATCTGTAACTTCGATACTGGGGTCTACCTGATCCTCCTCCAAATTAGGGTTTGGATCTTGCGTAGGTCTCCTTCCGTCGTCACCATGTTGTCCCCTTCTTGTATCACCTCAGGTTTCGTTGGTGTTTCAAGCTTCGCTGTCAAGGTAGGGCATTGATGGATGCGGTGGGCATATTTCCCATACCCAAAACAAATGAGGTGGAGGCCTTCATATTCCAGCTTAAATTCCTTTCCCATAACCATGAAAGAGGGCACAAGCTCCTTATTGAGGTCTAATTCCAAACAAATACGAGCAAAGCATCGCTCTGGCTTGGATCAAAATTTGTTCATCTACTTACAACATATTGCCCTAAGAGCTACCCATTGACCAAAGAAACTCTTTATTATAGAGTTTCACAATGAGCATAGGAATTCTTACCCAAGCAACCACTTTTTTCACAATCTAGTCTGTTGTGCTAAAAAATGGCATCCATCTTTGAACTAGGAGATAGTGGTCCAATGGCAGCCAAGGGCCTTCAAATAGAGCAAATTTGTAGTCCTCCTCATTAGAGAAGCTGACTAGAAAAAATCATGGTGAAGATCCATGACTTAGACTGTTCCAAATCATGCCCAAAGTTTCTACAATTGTAGGGAAAGAAATTTGAGATTCACCTTTTTTCCCATCAATTTTACAATAAATGAGTACTTTCACTGACTACACCATTGTTCATATTACTCTGTCAAGACCTCAATGTTGGGGCCAGGGTTGAAAGGCTTCTCTGGTTTGTTGTCATCTTCCTCCTCAAAAAAGTAGGGACAAACTTCCTCTATCATCGCATTTATAATGTCAGTTGGGGTCATGACAGGCTTAGGCTCTAGGACCACATGGATAGTATTGATTCCCACAAAAGCATCCTTGTAAAATGGAGAACCTTCCCAAAAGGGGTTGGTCAACTCCTTGGTGTAAACCACTAGTTGTTTCTATCATCTTAACCTTTTTAGCGTAGTGTTGTTTTGAATCCCTCTCCCCCGAAGAGGGGAGGGCCAATTTCTTAGGGTTCATAGGAAAGCTCATAGGAGAGGAGAAAGGAGAGAGAAGAGAGAAAAAGGCTATGTCATTCATTATTTAAACCCTCTATATATGTATTTCAATATTTTTTTTGTTAAAATAATACAAGTTTGATGATAATAATGGATGATGTGAAAAAGAAAAGTTGGAAGTAGCGCTTATACCAGATTCAGATGACACTCAAAGGTATTCATTAAAGAGATAGAAAGGAGAAAAAAAAAACGTTGGATGAAATATGATTGGATGAATATTTTTATAATAATAATTCAATTAAAATATATTCAAGATATAACATTAGATCATTATTTAATGACTTAATGTCATTTTTTATTAATTATATTTTACATTTATTTTATTTTGGTACATTAAATTTTAAAAAATTTATTTTTATATTTTTATGTTTTAAAGTGTCTCATTTGATAATGACATTTAACTAGTTTTTTTTTTGTTTTTATTTTAAAAAATAACATCTTCCTTGTCCATCTTCAACCACATCCACAACAAAACAAGATGTGAGTTTCGTCCCATAGGAACTCTATTCCTGGGTCCAAAGCATGTTAACCGAGCTCAACAATGGTACCAACAACAAACTCAACGAAATCAAAACGAAAAAAATCATCACAACAAATATCTGCAAGTTATAACCACTGCAAAAAAAAATAAAAAATCAACGATCTGGTGGGAGCACGCGGTGGTCGTGGCTTTGCAGGTCGATTGTGTTGCTGGCGGCGCGCAGTGGTCATGGCGCGGCGCGGCGCGGCGGTGGGAGCACGCACTACTATTGCACTTTTTTCTCCCTCTTTTTTCGTCTTCTCTATACCCTTTTTTCATGGATATTATATGCTTCGCTAAACTTTTTTTCTCTCCCTGCGTAGCCGATCTCTGTTTTAGTGTTGTGGGGTTTCATTGGTTTGATGTGTTGTGTAGGTGAGGATTCAACTTGGGCAAGGATTAGCTGCGCGGGTCACTTCCACCATGCGTAAGAATGAAGGTGTTGCTGCTTTCTACAATTGGATGTTGTTTATTTTTCTTCTGAAATTGGGTTTGAGTATTAGGAATTTGGATGACTTGATAATTTTTACAAATTAAAATTATTATGGCTATAGTTAAAAATCCTCACAATATTTAAATTATTTTTTGTAGTTGAATTATTTTTCTTGAAAATATTATTACATATAATAGTAAATTTTAGTGATTATTATATTAAATTAATTATTTTAAAATTTAAATATTAACAAAAGACTAACTTTCAAATGCAAAATTGAAAAAATAATTAAAATAGTATATTTAAAAATATAAAAAATTAGAATAAAACTTTTAAAACTTAATATAATAAACTAAATTAACTACAAAATAGACTAAAAATTCAATTAAGTCTTATTTAATTATATGTTGTTTGTTATGTAAGTATAATAAATTATTAATTTTTGCATAAAAAATAATTTATATTATAAAAATTTTATATTTAAAAAATATGAAAAATTGAACTCTTATATATCTATACCAATATATAAAAATGATATTATTTTGTGTAATTGTTTTTTATCTCCATATTTTTTAAGATCATTTTATCCTAAATAATACTAATATATAAACCCTATCTCTCCCTCATATCGTTCCATTCTCGACAAATTTTGCTACTTCCTACTCCAACTACTTTCTTTTTTCCCGTAGCCATGGGTATACAAATAACCACCACACACTCACCTTTTTCTTTTCATTTTCAACTCTATACTTCGTTTCTTCCAATCTGATTTTTTTTCTTCTTTCTTTTCTGTTTATTGTTTTGTTTTCAAATGAATTGCATGGATCGGGCAAGGTCAAGATCGAAATCAACGATAAGTCTTCTCCATCCTTCGATCTGCCTTTTGTTGTTTAAGATCAGTTTAACTATTTTTCTAATAGGAGTGTAACAGACTTAAACAGAAATAATAGAAAATGATTACAAATAAAACTTTTTATCTAAACTATTTAACAATTAACTAAACATACTAGACGATACAGATACATCGTTAGTCGTGAGTTTATAATTTTCTAATATTCCAAGTGATAAAGAAATGTATGATACTGTGTTGACAAAGACTATTTGATCCGAAGAAAAAAATGAGAAAAAGTATGATAGACAAAATAAAAAATATCTTATTACATTTTTTAACTGTTTTCTTCTTCTTTATTATTATTGTTTACGTTATTATTTCTTCTAAGTATTTTTAAAGACAAAGAAGAAATAAATCTAATAATTTTTTCCTTATCGGTTCATACTGTAAGTTTTTTTTTTAATTATTTTTATTACCTTTGTGTCTTTAGGGAATGAAAGTTATGAGAATATATAATTTTTTAATATTTAAGGATGATGAAATCATGTATGGTGTTGTGTTGAGATGTCTTTGATGTGAAAAGAGAATAAAGAAGAAATGATATGGGCAAAGTAAGAAAATCTTTTACATTTTATAGACTTTTTATTTGTGTTATGTGTTATTTTATTTACATTTCTAAATAAATTTTTAAATTAATTTTGTCTTTTATAATTTCTTTTTTGTTTTTTATTGCTCTGATTTCTTTTTCTCATTTTTGTGTATAGTTGAGGTATTTGAAGTTTGCATGTCATGAGCCTATAAGAAAGGAACATAATTGTAAATAATAGGAGATATATATCTCTCTTTTTGTCTTTGATCATGTCATGTTTATAGGATTTAGTCATACAAATTTATATTAAAATTGATTTTTGGATTTGTATTTGGATAAAAAAATTATTAAATTTTATATTTGGATCATTATCACCAAATTATGAAAAAAATGACTTAGTTGATAGTTGATCATGTTAGGAAATAGTTTTATTGAACTTTTGTAAGGTGTTTAAGATGACTTTTCCTCTTATGAAAAATTTATGAAATAAATTTATATAAGTCATTAAAACATGAAAGTTTCGTTTAAAAAAAAAGTGAATTTTTAAGCTAACGTGTTTCTATAATGATTTTAACATAATATTATCCTTAATTTTTTCTTCTAAAAAT
>PYAF01002412.1:126841-138245 GCA_007407185.1 Glycine tomentella | reverse complement strand
AATCTTTAATTTCTACCCCTATTTTTATATTTACTTTATATATTTATCTATTTCTTTTATTTTTTTTCTTCATCACATATCTTACTTTAAAATATAAAAAAAAATCTTAGAATTAAAATATATACATTCTAAAAGAAAAGATAATTAATTAAAGATCAAAATAAGTATAAAAAAAATTACGTAACATAATAATATTACCATTTTAATATTTTACAAATAAATTTATCAAATAGAATAATATCAAATATGTATTTACAATATAATATACTAATTTATCATATTATTATAACAAATAAAAAGAAATAAATATATATATATATGTATTACAAAATATATTAAACTAAAATTAATATACATATTAATTTACATATAATAAAATATACTATTTTAATACTATAAAATATAATAGCAGAATAAAATTACCAACACTAAGAAACTCTGTCCGCTGATAATATAATCGCAATATAAATTTTGACAGTGTGGTGTTGATTGGAAGCAATAGCATGATAATTGATAGCATCGACACGCCAACACATTTCATTCGTGCAACTGCGTACGACACCAGAATCCAAGATTTTCTCTTAACACATTTCTTTGGGTCTGTCCCATTCAATTCAATACGTATATTATTAAATATATTTTAGTAAAATAATAATTAATGTACAAGAGATGAATTGATTAAGTCTCATATCTGACATCTCGTACCATTTCCATTAGTATATTTTATGTTTAAATTTCATTTTTATTTTTATAAACATAAGATGCAAACATATTTTATATATATATATATATTAATGCACTTAAAAATGAATCTAATATATGTATTTATTTCAAAACAAAATTATAAACACTAAAATTTCAAAATTATATTCTTACGCTAATTTTATTTTTAAAATTGATTAAATAAAATAACTAATTCCTATCATAATTATTAAGGAATTACTACATAATATTAATTTACATTTTATTTTATATTTAATACACATGTATATTAGGAAATTTTGTAGTATTATTACACAATAGTTCGTCTTAAAGAGAAAAAATCACCTTTTATGACAAGAACGTATTTGTTTTTAATTTTTAATTTTGTAGAATTAATCTTTTTAAAATATTTTGGATGTAATATTTAAAAATGAGTTAAAAATAATTGTTTAATTATTAAAACAAATGTGTTTTTAAATAAGATATTGTATTATAATTTGTAAATCCGCCACCTAAATTCAATTTTATTCAATAAAAGTTATAAAAAAAAAACTTTTTTTCAAAATCAATTCTACCCATTTCCATAATTAAATTTTAAAATGAATATTTCTTACCATAAAATGAATTCCTTTTCTTTGCTGAATGTGTGATTTTCAAAGCAAAACAAACTGACATGCGTTTTTTTTTAGAAAATCAAATAAAAATATTTGATAAACACCTAATATGTTATCCAACACTTAAAATGAATAACAAAGAACAAAAATAAATATGATAAAATTTATGATATAATAAAAAAAGAATATAAAAATAAATAAAATATTAGTAGTGATTTGTGTATAAAATAGTGATTCAATGCAAATCTAATCATAGAAAAAAAAACGTAGTTCAATGATGACATCATATCTTTTGCACAAATCAAATCCGCGAAAAGACAGCAAGCAAATGTTTTATTATCAACCTCCTTCACAAATCATAAAAATGGTAGTTAAAACTTCCATCTATGAAAAAAAATGGTAGTTTTTTTTTTTAAGTTCAGTGCAATGTCATTTGGAAAGAAAATAAAATTACAGCTCATTTAAATTCAATGTACATGTCTGGTTGGAGTTTGAAATTTTTTGGGAATAATTTCTGAAATTTAAATGATAATAGAAGACGGTGGCAAAAATAGTAATTAATAGTAAGGTTAAACGGTAATGTTCTTATTCTCATCAGAAAATCATACATTCAGCCTATAAAAATGAATCACAAGCAAAACATGACAATTTTACTTTGTTGAAAATCAACAATAATGAATAATAGTATTTTTCTAATATTTATACTTAACATAAAAATGTTACAACAACAACAACAACAACAACAAAGTCTTCTCTCACCAGGTGAAATCTGACTACATAATCACACGACCCCACATAGAAAAGTTACAATCTCATATTAACTTTTTGTGGAATGATTGCACAAAACCTGAAATGAATACACTAGTCAAACATTGTGTATTGGTCTAAGAGAAGAATAGCTAAATTTGCTGGATTTAATAGATTGAGTGTATTTTTTAGAAGTTGATGGCAGAATTGGCGACTAAAGCCACCATCTAGCAGGGTTTTTTTTGGATGAATTACAAACTAGAGGATTAACAGCCTACATTTATTTCCTGCACTCCCACTATTGCATTGGACACCTCCCATTTTGAAATGCAGATTTACATTTCAAAATGAGTTTTTCAGAATACAATAGGAGATGAGGATATAATAGTGGGGGTGCATGATACAATAGCCCTAACAGCCTCTAGGGAAAAGAATCGGAGCAGAGTCCAATCTCAAAGCATTTAAAATACAATCAAGAGCAAACACAAGAACTTCGAACTCAGAACTGAGGCTCAAGGCTTGTTTAGCCATTTCATCCGCAACTTGATTAGCCACCATTTAGCAGTTTGCAGATGCATGGTTAATGATAAAAGCTCGAATTAATAGTTACTTACTTAATAGTTGACATATAAAGATTGCAAAAGCTAGGTTAGAAATGCAATTGTTCCTAAAAGCATGGTGTATGATATTAACTATTAATTTAAATACAGATAATAAAGGTGCATCTAAATAAGAATCACTCCTACAAACAATTTGATTTTCCCCTCTCAGCTAACTTCCAAAGTTATATCTATGGATTTTTTTTCTGGTGAAAAACAAAAGAATCCACCGGTATAGTAAGGGGTTTAAAATTTAATAGAAAAATCATAAAGAAAAATTATATATACCGAACATCTATGCTTCCTTTATAACTACAAAACTGGAAAATCTTTGATTACACTACTGAAAGAACTGTGAATGAAGAGAGCAATCTCACCATAAATATTCACAACAAAAAGTAACAAATCTACGACCATGTCATAAGCTAGATGTCCTATTTGATGGAGGTCCAATCCACTTAAGCATGCAACCTAATATGCAGTTTAACGAAAAAATCACTAGTAAGAATCCAAGACAGTGAGAGTGCACAAACTGGTATATATCTCCTCTAAACAGTTCTTAAAAGAGTCAACCAAGAAGAAATCATGCGACATTATTTAAGTTGGTGTCTACCAAAGACTGACTGAAAATCAAACATATACCCAAATTCGGGTTTGAAGAAATTTACAAGAGAAATTGCCATGCTTGAAATCAACATCATGTGTTCCATCAATATTGAAATGGACCTGCTTTGTGCTTACCTTCTATAAATTCTCATCTACAAATTTAAGCCTCTTACAGTGATCAGATTAACCGGATTGACGGAGGATTACCTGCCGGGAACCTTTGTCTACGGGGCCTTCTGGTTGTCTTGCCCCAACCTGTTAGGCTTCTATCCTCCAATCCCACCACTTCAATGTTACTAAGCTGCTGAATAAGTGGGGTGCTTGTTTCAACAGTTGCCACAGGAGGAGGGGGAGGATTTGGGGTAACTTGTGGCTGTGATCGCCGCCTACCCCTACCACACCCATTCCTAGAAGAGCTTCTCCTGTTTAATCCTGAATTCCATGCATGACCTGTTGCTTTCATGAGTCCTCCAAATGTTTGGAGATCTTCTGTTACTTCATGCCTCGATAAAGATGCAAGGCCTGGAAGGATATCCCTTTGGAAGTCCCTTCGCTGCCTCCCTCTCCTAGCTGGCCCCCTTCGTGTCCGATTAGGTAACGAGGTTGTTCCAATTTCTTCCACTTTGAAGTTTTCTGGAACAAGGGGCTGGGGCATGTAGTCTTCTTCCTTGGTCTCTGTCAGTTTCAATGTCATTGATTCAAAGTAATCCATTCCATCTGAGGAAGATTCTTCATTATCCTCGACGTTTTTTCCCCTTGAATTATCAGTCTTCTTCTGCAGATCATCTACACACGAGGAAACTATATCCACAAACCAACTTAGAGGGTCCACCACCAGGCCTTCTGATGGACTGCTGATCACATCATCAACTTGCTGGCAGCAACAAGATGACAAGACAACAATTGCCTCTGCTGCATACCTCATAAGTTCATCCTGCAGCTTTTCAACTGTGTCTTGTGGGCCAAGTAGCGATACTAGAGGAGTTTCAAGCTTCTTTTCTTCGGGAATGGCATCCTCCTCTGTCTCAGAAACAGAAATGGCTTCAATATCTATTTCTGCCTTCGTTTCTAAGTTGGTTGCTGGAATATTTGTCACAAATGCTTCATCCTCATTCATACTCAAGTTCAGATCAATCTGATTTCTAGAGTTGGCTTTTGTTGTGGATAATCCGGTCTCACAAACAATAACTTCAGCTACAGCTTGTTCATCCAACTCAGGAACAGCAGCATCACAAGGCAAGTTAATATCAAGTATCTGTTTTATCCGATAATTTCCCACTAATTCTAGGTCAGATGGATTAGGAACCGACACAGACGGAGAGGTGAATGAAGATAACTCAGCAGAAATATGAGGTATGTCAAATATGGGAACACCAAGAATTTTCCTTTTACTAGAACTCTCGCTAAGTTCTCTCTTTGGCTCAATATCATTTGAACACAAACCTGTAGTTACCTTGTGAATAAATTTTCCATCAGACCCCTTTCCAGTTTCTTCTTTGTTAGATGAAGAAGAAACTTGGAAAACAGTTAAACCTCCAGCATTTGGTGCCACATTCTTACATGTTGTCTTGGCTCTAAGCCAAGGCAACACTGCAAGCTGCTCCTCATGCTTCTGATCTCCATCCATGATTCCCAGACCTGACTGGGAAACTAAGTTGTTGGATGAAGCATTTGAAAGTATCTCATTCAAGTTAATATTTTTTGCAGACTTCATGTCATTGCAATTTGAATTCAAATTTGAACTCTTGTAGCAGTTTGCTGTACCATTATTGAAGTGTTCAGGAAATTTCTTGCAATCACTATCATGGTTGAGATAGCTAATTGAAGAGATGTTCACTGACAGCTCCTTGGACCCAGATAAAGTCCCGGGGTAAAATCCATTTTTCCCAGATGCCTCACATCGAAAACCGGGATTAAGCTTTGAGTTGATATTTAGAGGCCAACTATCTCCCAACTTCCCATTACTCTGATGTGACTGGGAACTCCTACTCAAGGAACCAGATGCATTTAGACATGGAGATGGAGGTGTCTGTACAGATCTAAACTTCTGGTTTAGGGTACTACTTGCCATGTCCCAAGATGAGTGAGACCAAGATCTAGCTAAATCCGAGGAAGGAGCAATTGCAAAGAGACCATGCCTATGTGATGATGCAACAGACTCTGAAAGCTTATTAGCAGAGGATTCATGATTTCTTTCACTGATATCTAAACCACTAGCTGTCTTTTCCATCAACAAATCAGTCTTGCTTCGATTAGTTAGATAATCAGATGTAGGCTCATGAGATTTACTGAGTTCATCTTGCATTGTTTGGGAAGATAAAAGTGATTGGTCTTGTTTGAGGAGTTGAGGAATGGGTTTCGGATTGCTTTTAGCTTGCCCTGCAATCATTATAAACTTAATTTTATGACACAATTTATCATATATCACATCAATATTAGTACTTGTTTACTGCCACATAATCGAAAAGGAACATTTGGTATAAAAGAAATAGATATACGAATACAATGATTTTCTATATAATTAGCAAAGTTCTACTTGGAGCAAAACTATCCAATTCACTAATGTTAAAAAATATAGTTTATCAGCTTATTTGAACAAAATCACCACAAACAAATGCCAATTTAGCTAAAGTTTGTCTTTGAAATGTATCAGATAGGAGACGCAGGTTCAAAATGTAAATTTGAAGCAAGCAGCTCAAGAAGAAATCTAACCTGACTCTTTTGAAGAAATCCACATTTTTCCATTCCTGTCATTATCCAAATATCCATTATTACGAGCCCAACTGTCAGTTCCATGATGTGAGTTCAGTAAATCTTCCTTGGACAAACCAAAGAACCTCGACTTCTGTTTGGCATATAGATCAGAACATTCAGTTGCCCCTTGATAGGAATTATGGTTCTGAGGAGGAACGTATGCAACATCATTTGTTTCTTCCGCATGAACAGGTTCATTTAAGTCTGCCAAACCATTTCCACTTCTTAAAGACTGCTTAGGTCTTGAAATGTCTTCCTGGCCACCAGTCTTGCCACCATTGCCACTAAAAAGGTTCATAACGCCTCCCTTTTCGTGTTTACAATTTCTATCAGAAAGAAAATTTGTGGTGCCACTAATCTTTTCGTTACCAGGCTTTTCATTTTCTTCAGTATCAATGTACTCATCAGCAGGGAGGTGAAGGTCAAACATTTTTCTCCTCACCTTTGAGGGTCTGAACCCCAGTATCTCCACATCTTTCGAGCTACTACTCCCATTTGGGGATGGGAACAGACCAGCTTGCTTACTGATTCCTTTATTAGAACTCAAAGGAGAATGAATGCCCTCAACGCCTGAAATAGATGGTCTAGCACAAGTAGAACTTCCAACTATTGGAAATCCAGGAACATGCCATTTTTTACCATATTCAGATGTTAACTGAGATGCCAAGGGACCTGTGGAAAATGATTTCTCAACAGATATATGGTTTCTGTATAAATCTTTCATTTTAACTTCATCCATCAAATCCCTTTGTATTCTGTATAAGCGGTGAAGTTCAAAGACCTGATTAAATACATAATATAAATATATCAAAAGGTTCACTAATCATAGGGTTCATAAATAAATTAAGCTGAAAAATACATCCACTCAAGAAAAACCTCGATGTAAAATTGATTAAAAGTCAATTTTGCAACAAACTACTGTTGATAACATACGTGAAATACTAGCATCTGCAACAATTGAAAAAAGAGACATTTAAAGAGAAAAAACTCTGGAGAAGCACAGAAAATCAAAATTCACAATTCAAAAAGCCTCGCACTTTTATTTTTAATGGACCAATACTACCTAATCTTTTAACACCCCAAAACTTCCTCATTGATATCATTTGAGCTAGAGGCCAAGGGGTAAAAGGAGCTAAAACTTTCATACCTGATTCTTAAATATGGCCTCATGCTCAAGCATCATCTGCTTCACATTATCCTTATCATGTGTTGAACATGCATCTGCACCACCACTCGACAGATAATTATGATAGTACTGCCCATTTGCCAGTGTTTTATCTCCATAATATAGGGGCCAACCGCAACTACTGGATTCCTCATTAAGATCTCTCATTGAGTAATATCCTGGCAGACACTGAACTTTGGTTCCCATCCCTGAAAATTGAACAGTTATATTTAAACGAGTTTTACAATCATGAATTATCTGGTACATAGCTTCCAGTTCAACTCAAGATTATCACAATCCATACAATATCTTAATTTATTCCGGACTCATTAAGAAGGTATGCACTTTGGTTAACATTCCATATATTGTATGATGTCAAATACCACAAATAGTCAAACACAATCCATACAAGCATCCAAATAATTGGATGACTCAAATCCAGATTTAATGATATGACATATCTGTGCTATCAAAGATACTTGCATATCAAGAATTTTTCAGTTTTTTTTCTTCTTATTTTATCCATTAAATTGACTTGAATGATTAAGGGAACTTCTCAATAGAAAAAGAAGTAGTATTGATTAATAAGATTCACTTCCTTTAAAGTACATTGATCTATGTCTACAATGAATGAAATTAAATCTTCAATTTTAATTTAGAATCTGCAAAAATTTTAGCAATCCATTTTATTTGGAGCAGAAAACAAGTTAGATAGATTAGTAATTAATGAAAGACCAAGACGAGAGCACCTCCAAAGCCATGCTACTTTTGTTAGCCCACTTCATATAATGAAAAACAAAAAGGCATTTGAATTTTGAAAAGTCTATCATTTCAATGCCATTGTAAACCGTAGTAGATAAATCTTATACACTTCCAAAGAGACTTTTGCATCCTAATCTTAAGTAATAACTATTGTATTCAATTGAAAAACAAAAATGCTCACTAAAGAACCAATGTGGCCATCATCTCCTACCAGTCACATATTTCTCTTTGGCTCTTGAACTCTTGCTAGTTTTCTCCCCCCAACTGATTTTATATAAAAAATCTTTTGGTAATAAATTTTCCCCCTCGTCACTCCAGCCCTTGCACAATGTTATATTATAACTCCCAATTCCCATGTGCATTACCACTTTAAAGCCTTTAAATGCATGGCAATAAAGACCTTGCCCCCAAGTTATGTGGTGTACAAAAAGAATCTAGTTACTACTCCTTTCAACTCCATAAATCAGCTTTTATCTAGAAAGAAAATGTGGGTTACCATAAAAGGTGCAGGAAAGCAACATGTAGTTAAGAAACGATTTAATTAGAAACAAAAATTTCCATGTTACATTTGCAAACCAGATGCAAATG
Source organism: Glycine tomentella (assembly GCA_007407185.1). NCBI lineage: Eukaryota > Viridiplantae > Streptophyta > Magnoliopsida > Fabales > Fabaceae > Glycine > Glycine tomentella. Next base: position 129,708 of record PYAF01002412.1, on the reverse strand, counting down.
GTACCTGCTGCTAGATTAAGCTAAGTTCATCACTTCAGATCAAGCATTTAACTTCAATAGATCGACCATGGTGAAAACACTTACTTAACCAGAAGGAAAAAAAAGGATCAAAATATTAACTTGCTACAACATCAAGCTCGTGAAACCTTAAAACCAAAGGACTCCTTATGGCAGGTAGAAAACATCTGTAGCGGCTTAAAATATCCGTGCATAATGTAAATCATACCAATCATATAGATTAACTTTCAAAAGCCACAACTACATTAACTACCAATTAAAATAACAACTCCTGCATTCAGGAGTATCGGTAAATACTGCATAACAAATGTGGCAATACCTTGACATAGACAAATACATACTACGTTAGACTACCATAGCAAGCAAAGACATCCCTAAAACATTGAAATATGATAAGGGTAGAAATACCCTTCTAATATGTCCATATATTTTTTTGTTGATAAATTCAACCAATAATATCAGTGATCACTTCTGACAGTTGAACAAGCAGCACTTGTATGCCCATGACTTATCAAGAATCAAACCTTTTGTCCCATTTTCCAATTTCCCAATAAAATACCAACAACTAAGCTAAAATTACCAACAATGAGAGGGTTATTTTTCTTTCTTTTGCATAGTTCTAAGAATTTTGATGGAAGGCAAAAGGTTTGAATCCGACTTGTCACACCACAGCAATAGTAACCACATTTGAAATAGTAATGGACAAAGAACACAAATTCATAATTTACTATCACGGCAAAATAAACAATGCCCAAAAGATGCTCATTAAAGTATCACAACCATATGAGCAATCTGTATGCTTGTCTATGATTTCATAAATAATACAAGACTTATCTACGAATGTATTAAAACCCACTAATTTTCCACCAATAGTTCAGGGACTGAGGAATTCCCAAAATTCCAGTGAACTAATTATTAGCCTTCAACTTTGATAGCTACACATAAGCTCATCACTGTAATAAAAAGAATCTACGGAGAAGTGAAATAGCTCTAAACTAAGCAGCACAAATTCATCCTTGACACGAGGGAACTTATGTCCTTCACTCCAATTTTGAGTCAAAAGAAAGAAGGACAAATAAAACTAATAGAAAATCCATATTCTATCCATAAAAGTAACTGATAAAAAAAATAAAAGCAACAGAAAGACCTTAATTCTATCCATAATCCTCACAATTCAATTAGAGGAATACAACAATTTCCGGTCTTCATTTCATAGACAGAGAGATTAAAAACACACTCGAAAATTCAAGCGGGAGAGAACCTAAATGAATGACAAAATTGAATTAAGCAGATCCTATACAACAATTAACAAACCAACAGACAATATCTTCTAGAAGAATTTTATTAATACACTAAAACGAAGCGTAAGAATATTACAGCTACACATACAAAGCAAAACAAATAAATAAAAATTAACTCAAAGTTAAATTAACCCCGAAATAATAGGAACCCAGAATTTCATTTTCATTTTCAATTTCATTTTTCATCGTACTCAATCCACTAGCTCTAAAATAATAAAAAATAAAACCAAAGAAATTTACCAAACCATCAAAATTACGATAAATAAGCACAATTTAGAAAAAGTATTGCGAAAATTACCTTAGACCCACATCCTCTCATCACGTGCTCTTAAGAATCCACCATGGATTTTCCACCATTCAACATCAGAAAAGAAGAAAGAAAGATAAAATTCAGTGTTTGACTCTCTCTCACTAAGCAAAAAAAAAAAAGTAGCTAAAACCAACAATTGTAGCCGAAACAACGAAGTGGGTATTTCTGCAACAACATTGAAGAAGCTTAGATCGTCGATTTCGATCTACTGGGGCCACTCTTGTTCTTCCTCTTTCTCTCTCTCGCATAAATGGAAGAACAACAATAGAAACTTTAATTTCTTTTGTTCTTTCTTTATTTTTTGTTTAGAGAGAGAAAGAGGAAAATGAAAAGAAGAAAAAAAAGGAGAAGAATTTGCGAAGAGAGAGATCCCAGATAAGAAATCTTCACAGCACAAACAAACGACCTTCTAAGAACAGTGACATGAAATTTGTCAACATCCGGTCTCTTTATATTCTCTGCTTTTTCTTCACTTCTCTCTCTTTCTTTTTCATTTTTATAAAACAAAAATAAATAAAATAAATAAAAGTTGATTTATTTATTTCGGTCTTTTTGAGGATATAAAAAAAATAACAATGCCCCTTCTAGATTCTCTCCACCCTCCTTGCTTTTTGGTACAGATATATCAAATCAAGCATTATTAAAATGTAACGAAATGGCTATCACATAACTTTTATTTAATGATAATGATAATTGTATTGATATTATTGATATTAGCTAATACAATTATATAAGAGTAGTAAATTTATTATTGGATCTTTGTTATTATCATTATTGTCGTAGTTATAGTAAAAATAAACACAGTACTATTTTACCAAGCATATAAATTATAAATTAATTGAGACAATTATTTTAGCTACAGGTTTGGATTAAATTTATGTATATATAATTGTATTAAATACTTAAAATTGAAAAGAGATTTGTTGTTTATTAGGATGTTTGGTTTGATGGCGTAACTGTAGTAAGCAACCAAAGTATTAGTGAGATCGTGATAAAATTAAAGCAGTCCAATATTACTTTGCACTGATCATGCTGATCATGAAAATAAAAGTAATTCATTTTTAACGCATCATCAAATAAAAAACGCTTTATAATAATTTATATAACTCGAATAATATTTTAATTACCACTAATGATAAATATCTGCAATTTAGATGACAAAAATAATAATATTTTTTTTTGTTTAGATTATAGGTATTTTTTTAATTAGAGATTTGAGTTGGGTAGGATTACTACAA
>PYAF01002412.1:112468-126741 GCA_007407185.1 Glycine tomentella | reverse complement strand
GCCCAAATGACATTAACCTAGCCTCTTTCTCCTTCCTTTTGGTTTGCCGTTTTGCTTTCTGCTGTTCAACTATTTTCTTCTTCTCTTCTCACTGCACAAGCTCCTGGTCCTCCATCACTGCCTCCACCCCTACTCACACAGCTAGAATCAAGGGTGGGCACTTGCCCCCCTTCTCTTCAACCTGGATCCGCCCATGACTACAAATAACAAAATTATTCTTTCAAATATTTAATAAGATTACATATGGATTCAAACAACAATAATTTTATGCTATTTGCGTACTTGATGATAAAATAAGGACCAGTAAAATGTAATATAAATGGAATAAATTTGCCAACATGTCTGTATTACTCCAACAGAAACGGGCACAACAAACTTGACTAATATTCAATCTTTTCTAGGCTAGTTGTTAGGACTCTATAATGACTTATTAATCAGCGTAATCATATTTATTTAAGAAAACTGCCATCCTAAGCAGAGATTATTAAAGAAAACAAGTGGGGCCCAGGAAACTAGGATGAAAGATTAGGTGTTTTTTTTTTTTCTGAATGGGTTGTTGTTGTTGCTTAATGTAAATTAGCAATGCAAAATGCCCGTTGGGGTTCTAATATTTACAAAAATGGGATTTTGGTGCTTTTATTCTACTTTATGTTGTGTTATTTTGTTTTCACAACTTTCAAGCATTGGTTGAAGGATTCTTTGGCTCAGTCCATCTTCTATGAGTACTGTACCTCTTTAATCTTTATAGAAAAGAAGGAAATAGATTGTTCCCTTATTGTATTATTGTGATCCTCATAGACACGTGTCTGCTTTAATAGTGGACCATCTCGATCATGCACAAAATCACAACCCCAGTTTCGATGCTCAATTGTAATTTTGTATTACATCTTATAATTAGAGGGAACAAATCTTTATTGGATCATATATTTGAATCTTCAGTTTAAGGGAAAAAGTGAGAAGAGGGTTGGCATGGAATAGAAAGACATTTATGTCCAACTCTTGCCATAAAGACTATTGCGTTGTCATGCATTGCTTTTGGATGGGACAGCATATCCATATGGTGTACGAATTTATTGTTCATCATGTCATATATAATAAATTCCACCCCAAAAAAATGTCTTGTATAATAAATTTGACCTTTAAATCCTCATAATGTCCTTTTTTATATATAATTTACATGCCATTTTATTTTGTAATATAGACCATATCTTCTAAAATTTTATATAATCAACATCAATAACACATTTAATCCAAATTAATTAGGATCAATAATAGATAAATCTAATGATAAATACGAAAAAGTTGAAAGAAAAAAATAAAACAAAAGAAAAGAAAAATAAGATAAAACAAAAAAATGGTAAAAAAAAAAGAGAAAAAATGAAAAGAAAATGAACTAAAAATGAACCAATCTATAACATAAAGATATTTACGTATATAACTATCTATCAAGTTTATAATTTTTCTTCATTCTTTACTAAGACACACCTTCTGTCAATTTATATTTCACTCCATTAAGTTTCGGTCTATCTCTACCTTATCTCTTTATTATGAACTCTTGATAGCAAACTATTATTATAAATTTTTATATAATATGAAACTAATATTTTTAATATAATTAGTGGATTTAAAGGAATTTTTGTTTTCTTTATTCTTAATTAATATTTAAAGTTATTTGATCAATATCACATATAATAAATACTTTTTATTAGTAAATATACTTTTCAATTTTTTAAAATTATAAATTTTAACTATTTTGTATTTTACATGCAAACTATATTAGTTTTTACTGTCAGTAAAATAATCTTATATCAATTCATTTTTTTGTGAACATTATATTAATTAAATTAATCTTCTTTTAAAAACTTTTGAACTTATATTTATAAAAAATGGTTCAATGTACAAAAATACTTACCTTACCAGGAATACTTTGAATTCATTGAAATTCCATGAAAGCCCAAATCCAACATTTGTCATCTACCAAAAAATTGAAAAGTCGACTGTCTTTGTATTTTATATCGGGAATTGCCAATTATATCTAAAATTCTAAGGTAGATGTTTCTTTAATTGAATTATTTTTGCTTTGTTTCATGCACATTAATGTGAAGATATTTTTTTGTAAAAAAATTAATGTGAAAATATTGAAGTCAAGATCTAATTAATATTAAACGTATAAATTGTTCCCAGCTTTTTACTTTGAAAATTAACTTTAAATAAGTAAGAAAAATAAATGTTGTGGCTTTCTTTCAAATATCACTTCTTATTACAATTAATTATGTTATTTTGGGGAGCGGAGTTTGATCCACTATTTTCAGGTTTCAGCTGATTATGTAGGATCTTTAATTTAAAGCCTACAACTACAAGGCTTTTCTTATCAAGCTTTAATGTACTTATATTTTTAAGGTTCAGATTTGATATTATTTATTAAATTAGAATAACTTTTTGCATTGATTTATAGTACAATTAACTCTTTTAAATGTAATGAAGAGAAAAGTTTAAATCAAACCTAAAATTTTATAGTACATTTAACTTTTTGCATTGATTTATAGTACATTATATTTTAAAACATATTTATACAATTTACTTACCAAAGTTAGGAAAGTTAAAATGCTGAAATTAATGAAGAAAATTCTTAAATCGAATAATGAGGCATTTTTTTCATTACATATCTTGTATTTTGAAGGATTTTTTTTATCTTCTAAAATGGTTCAAATCTACAAATTAATGCATATCTAAATAAACGATATTCTACATAAGAAAGAAAGGTGGAGATACAATGGTGGGTATGAGCTCGGTCAACATGAGCGATTGTTTATGGTAACAATGTCAACATGAACCTAAACAATTATTTATATTTAGTTGGATGGTAAAGTATAAAGAGAGATAAGTTATCAATTTAAAAGAAAACAAATAACTTCTTTAAAACATGATAATTTTTAAGGTTGGTTCTGATATCGATTTTTAGTTTACTGAACAAAAAAATAAAATTATGATTCATAATTATTGAAATATTTTTCATCTTAAATTCTTTTATTGCGAAATTCATTAATATTTCATTTATAATTAAAATTATTTAAAGTATCAATAACATGAATAATTAATATTATTTTAAAAGTTGTTATTACTGATAACATGAATAATTAATAATCCGTATAAAATAATTTAATTTACTTTGTGACATAGTAAATCATAGATTGAATTTTAACATTTTAATTTATTCTAGAAGAGTTTATCAAAATAAAAAAATGTTAAAATTCTATTTGTGATCTATTATGTTACAAAATGTATATTAATTAATTTTGTTTTGCTTTAAATGATTTTGTATGATTATTAACTATTTATATTATTGTTAATAATGATTTTTAGAATAATATTAACTATTAATGTTATATTAACTCTAAATAATCTTGATTATGAATAAATTAATAATGAGTTTTATAAAAAAAAAATCAAGACCAACAATATTTTCATAATTATGAGAACAATTGGTTTACCCTAGACACAAAATCTTAGAAGCAGTCCTTTGAATATATAAGATCGATAAAATGATTAAAAAAAATCATGAATTCAATTCCTATTCCTAACAAAAACTAACAAAATATTAATTAGTATTTGCAAATAAAAAACATAAGAAAGATAGGCCGATCTATCTATTTCACAAAGTAATATAAACCCACAGCAAGCTATTGCAGTCGCGTTTGCTTAAGAAAAAAAAAGAGGGTTGTTTTGTTTGAAAAATATGTTTTATTTTAGTCATAAATATAACAATTTTTTTCCTAAAAAATCATATAATAAATAATAAAAAATAATTTTTGTGATCAAATAATTATTACACAATTGTATTGTTCATGGAAAATACATGTGGTCACTTATGTGTGACCTTTCGTACACCTGTCAACCTTCCAACGGATTATTTCTAATGCATATTTATTCAAATGTTATTGATAATACCATAACTATTTTTCAAATAATAGATATCTAATTATCTATTAGCTACAAATTATCTACAAGATACGAATTATCTATAACTTAATTATCTATAATATACAATTATCTATTAGCATTATGTACAAGTTAATTATTTACAAAGGTTCACACTCATATAAATACATGTTTCATCTAACCATTTAACACACAATTCACTCACGATGAACACAACACATTGACTCACAACGTCATACTCATTCTCATACTCTCTTTAAATATTTTGTTGTCATATAATTGATATATTTACTTGAATGTTGAAGTCATTTCTTTTATTTTACAAATTTTTCTTTAACAAGGTCGATTCATCGTTCAACGTGTTAAAATCCACCTAGATCACGTCTATTCTTATGTGAAGTTTTTCTAGATTTTGGTAAGAATACAAATTTTTGAAAATAAAAAATAAAGTAAAGTAACGTTTTTCAGTTAAAATGAAAAGAGAAAATAAGGATAGAAAGTATATCTCAATTCAAACGGTTCCCAATTAAAAAAATATAAAAATGAATTTATTTAAAAAAACTGAACCACGAATGTAATTCTATTTTCATGACCAGAAAAGAGTTGGTAAGTAATAATGAATACACGGGAAAATGATTCGCTTTCATTGGGTCCGATTTACAGAAGCGAGCAAAGTTCCCAACTATTACTTTCCTTTTCAAGTTTCTTAAAAAATATTTAATTAATTTATATAAATTTGTTTTTTATCATCTTTATATAAATTTGTAATTTGATAATCTATTGATATAACTATACACTGAAATTTGTTTAGTTTTAAACTTTTTTTATACTTTCGTCCATAATCATGTATATTAATCTAAAAGATAATGAAATTAAACTCAAATGATTAATACATAAAATCTATTTAACAAAAAAATTATATTTAATTTTTTTTAAACAAGTAATAATTAGATATTATAAGTAGAATTAGGAAACATATTAGTTTCTGATGTTTAATAAAAAATAACAAAAATTAATTTTTTTAAAACAAATTCATATTCGAATATAAAAATGAATAATTTAAATAAAAGTATATGTTACAAAATTATTTCTTTACATAAACTAACTATTCTTATATTGCATTAATTGAAACTCAATCAATTTCTGGATGCCTGAGCACACTTCATTCTTCGATTGCAACCTAACATCGTCAATTATGAAGATCCAAATCCAAGGAATTGCAACCTCTGTAGTCTTTCTGTCAGAGGTGACATTTGTACTACAGAAGCAGAGAGTGGTACCTTTTTTTATTCGTTGTTTATTTAACAAGCAAAAAGCATGCCTAACACCCACAATAATCACATCAATAATTGTCAAATCGGGTTCTGTCATTTATTCGAACGAGGTAACAAATTAGTAGATTAATAATTTATGATTTGATTTGATTTAATATATATTAAAAATTTAAAATTATATATACATTTATTATATATAAATATATAATTAATATCATTTGAGTAAAAAAATCTATTCATATTTTAAAATTAAAAATAATAATTGATAATAAACTAAAATCTTTTTTTTTAAAATTCAAAATTTAACATTTTTTTTGTAAAATTAATCAGATTGGACCGGTGCAATCAACTGAATCAAATCAAATTTAACAATTATGATCCAAGTGAATTCAATTAAATAGTCAACAATTGATAGAGATTACAAATTTATACATCAAATGAGTTAGATCCATTGATAGGGATTATTTAAGAGAAAAGACATGGTCCAAGTGAATTTGTCCTTTCATTGGTCTCCATATTATAAATTTAATACTAATAATAAATAATTAATTTGAGTAATATTAGACTTAGTCTCCTTAAATAAGACGAATTCAAATATTGTGAATAAAAAAGGTGAGAACTTTACTAAAAGTGGTCAACCGACAACCAAATTATCTGACAAAAGTTATCGATAAAGTTAATAAATATTTTATATCAATAACATTATAATAAAAAAATTATAAATTCAATTATTTATTCTTAAATAATTATTTAAAGTATTATTTTTGTGGTTAAGTCACGTACCTTCTCTTATATATTTAATTTTGTTTTTAATGTATAATTTCTTATTCTTTCAAATACTATTACATAATTTTAATTTGATTTAAAATTTAAATCATGATATATTGCTTCAAATTAAAAACATATTTATTAATCAATTAAAATTTTAAATTGTTGTAATCTTAATTAATTCAATTTTATATTTGTTTTTGAATTTTGACACATATCAATAAAAGTTATCTACCGTGATCCAAATGATTTATTTTTATAATTTCTTGCTTCACCTGTTTTAAATGAAACTATTGATAATTTTTTAATCACATGTTCAATGCAACTAATAGAATATAAGTAGGAATTTGATTTTTATCAACTATTATTATATTTTTTATATTATTAATTAATAAAAAATAAGATAGAGATATGATGATTAAAATAATTAATGTAAAAATTAATAAACTTATTATATGTGTTAGGGATGCAAGTAAAATCTCTCTCAAGTATAAGAAATTAAAATATTTATTGAAGTGGAATTAATTTGAATAGCATAATATTAATGTTAAGTTCGACGCTTAACTGAAAGGAAAATAAATTTAGAAGGGTTTGATGATGTGCTTAGGATAATAAAGCTATTAAAAATGAAGAGAAGTTATTGAAGTTACATATTTATCGAAAAAAGTAAATAAAGAGTCATCAAAGATGCATAAATTTTTATCAAGTGTACAAAGACACTTATCAACGATTTTTGGAATGGAAGCGTGAAGATACATGTGCCAACATTTTAGATAAACAATTCAATAAGTTGTATATTTGTACAAATCTTATGATTGTTTAGTCAAATTAGACTATAAATAAGCATAAAGGTAATCATTTTTTTAGTTACGAAAATCACACACCTTTATATCAACACGTCAGACAAGGAAATAACTATTAATTACTAGAAAAACATGTATGTATGTTTGAATCCATACTTTAATATAGTTTACAATTTTTGCCTTTTCATTTCTTTAATCAATTTATATTTATGCAAATATTTGTTTCTATATTTTTCTCTAATCTCTTAACTTTTTTCGATCATCATTTCTTCTCTTAACTTAAACTCTTTTATTTATTGTTCTTTACGTTCTATCATTTTATCTTTGTTTGTTTTTCAATTTGATTTATGATTTACTTTCAAAGTCTTTTTACATTATAATTCTTTTGCGGATAAAAAAAAAACATCATAATTCTTTTACATTTCTTTTAAAAGTCTTCTCATAATATTATTTTATAATGCTTTTACACTTCTTAATTAGAAAATTATAAACAAAAAACAAAGGACACTTGTTATTCCAAATATTCAGATACAATCAAACAATGTACGTGACTTATTAAATTTATGGATTCTGGATTAATTGTATTTATTAAACTTTATGCGAAAATTAAAAGAAGAATCACGAAAATTATTCCATACCATAATAAAAATTGGTTAATCTTATAAGCAATGTTTCTGCCCCTTTTTTTCTTTCTTTGTCTTTTTTCTGAAAACTTTTATGTTCTTCGATGAGCATGCTGTATCGAAAACCTTAGAGAGGAAAAAACACATACACACATACTCCCTACATTTTGATATGGCCATTTTTGCAACCGTCATCGCCACCATTGACTCCGCTAGCTACTATCACCATCATCACCAATGTTACCTCCATCATCATCATCGCTAATGTGCCACTATCAATGCTAAAATTATCATTCTCATCACCATTATCACCGCTATTGTTGTCACCACTGTCAGTGTTGTTTTTAGCCAACGTCGACTAGTGTTATTTTCTATCAACTTTGATTAGGGTTATTTTGGATCAACATCGGGCGGAGCTATTTTTGGCGAACCTCGGTCAAGGCAATTTCAATCAACCTCGACAAAGAGCTTTTTTCGATCGACCTTGGCAATATATGTTTTGATCCAACCTCAGCTAAGGTTATTTAGGTCGACCTTGGCTAGGATTGTTTTTGGCCGACTCCTTGGTGAGATCTATTTTCAGTCGACCTCGAATAGGGTTATTTTTAGTTTATCTCGACAACCTAGGTCGAGACTATTTTTGGCTGACCTAAATAAGTGTTATTTTTTTACCAACATCAATTAGGACTGTTTTTGCTCGACCTTAACCAGGAAAACTTCAGTTGACCTCAACCAGAGCTATTTTTAATCAACCTAGGTTAGGTTGTTTTTAGTTGATTTGCTTGACCAAATATGCTTTTGGCCGACCTTGGCTAAGATTTTTTGTTATTGATTCTAGTTAGGGTTGTTTTTGGAATTCCTTGACCAATGTTGTTTTCAGAGAAATGCTAGAAAATTCGATGAACGCATGTGATGGATTTTGGATTAAAATTCAATAAAATGCACAATCTATATCTAGTTAATTAGATTGAATTTAAAATATAAAAAACTTGATTTGGATATAAAATCATTAAAATGAATTTAAGTAGTTTGAATATGATTGGTTTTTATATAATTAGATTTTTAACACACCTAATTATAAAAATAAATAAAAAAAACTGTCCTTAAAGTAAGTCGTATAGATAATACGAAATGAGTACCTTCTGATTACCACTCAAAGTCAATTCAGGATCTGTTCAGGACCATTCACAAGACAGCTCGGAATATCACAAACGGTCCAAAGCAAGCTACATGACAATAATACTTGGGACATGTCGGAAATAAAAATGTTAAAAATTTGAAATGCAGTCTATAGTTACTGTAAAACAAATAATTAAAAATTAGATTAATTTCATAAATTCAAAATATATTTTATTGTATAAAAGACTTTTTTGATTAATTATAAAGGGTTGTTTTTATTGAGGTTCAGTGATATATTTCAATATTATTTCAATAGATTTATAAACATACATGAAAGTGCTTACAAAATAATATTTCAATAATAGATTTATAAACATACATGAAAGTGCTTATAAAATAATATTTCAATAGATTTATAAAGCTTCTCTAGTTCACGTGTAGCAATAATGTTGAAACTTGAAGTTAGACTTCTACCCCCCAACACATTTCCTTCCAACAAAATAAGCAATACCATATGTTTGGATCAAAAGTCAAGAAGTACTGGAGATCATTGCTGTCAGAATCTGCATTCCATGACGGGGAAATTCTATCATTATATTAAATTTAACAAAACATGATAAAATCATCAAGGTAAGCCTTCAAACATGATAAAATCATCAAGGTAAGCCTTCAAACATGATAAAATCTTTCATACTAACCGTGTATAACCTTGATGGCTCACAATTTACTGCAAAGTAGAAAAGGTAGTAAAAATTCACAACCACAGCAAAACAACCTCGATACAATTATAGAATCAACAAGACTAACCTAAACGAATTCTAGTACATATAATTTTTTTTAACAAAACTTAAAATAGCCTCCTGACAAAAAAAAAAAACTGCATATCTTCCATGAACTAAGAAAATAGTCCTGCATCATATAGACCTGCATAAGTATAAATGCAATATTAATTAGTTGTGATAATAAAAAAACACATGATCTGATACAATTAACAGTTCTAAATAACAAGAGTTGGAAATAACAAAATACTGAAAAAATCTAAGTTCCACATCGGTTAAATATAAAGTCAAAATAAAATATATAAGTGAGGAACAACCCTCATCCATTGAATTAACTTTTGAGGTTGAGTTAAATCCAAACTCACATTAAGAATCTAAGATGTTATCAGAACCTAATACAGAAAATAATAGAGTCTAATTATATTCAGAAGAGAGCATGAACAAGGTAACTACTAGATTTCACTATTGTTGGACGCAAGTTTAGATTGCAAGATGGATCTTCTTTTAATGTTTTTTATATATCCTCAACAACAAGGATCTTCTTTATCATGATTTTAATTTCAACTTCATTGATTTTGTTCTTGTTTTGATTTTGTTGATAATCTGGACGGAACGATTGTGTTGCATGTTATATATGCAACTTGCTGCACTATATATATGCTTCTTAGAGATAGGGAGATAGAGAGAGAAGGAGGAGTGGTTGTTGAAGAGAGTGACACCAACGACAATAACAATAGCAACAACGGTGTGACATCATTTTCGAAGAAGACTCGGATCCGGTGCTTTGCTGCTTACTCGGATGCTGCGGAATAGATAATGAATGATAACAATGCAGGATTCAATAGTGCGCGATCGAGGAATGAAGAAAAGCAGATGGGAATGAGAAAAAATACGCATAAAAGGAAAAATAGGAGAAAAAAGAAGTGCAAATTACAACCTTTATGGTTGATTTCCTAGAAGAGAAAGTGTGAGGAAAGAAAATAAAGAGAAAAAAAAAACACGATTAAAGAAATATTTTTTTTTATGTTTATTTGGAAAAAAAATGGAAAGAAAAGTTATTTTTAGATAAAAATATTTAAATTTTTTTTCTTTCCATTTTTTTTCTAATTCAAATTTTAAAATTTTATTTCCTTCTTTATTTTCTTTTCATCCAATCAAACATATCATTAATCTTTGACTATGAAGAGTAACATGAAAGTATTCTATTATTAGAAGTGTAACATAGATTTCTAAAAAATACTCACGAGTAATTAATTAGCTAGCTAGACCAACAAATCATAATAAAAGAGATCATGACTTTTAAAAAGATATTAAAAAATATAAAGATATGAAAAGTCGTTTAAGGGGGGGACTCATGCCAATGCCACCAGTGTAATGAAGATAAGCACACCAACCAAAAAATAAGAAGCCAAGGGCACTCAAGTTCAACAAAAGATATAAATCAAATAACAACTCAAATGATGTACAATGAAAGTGGGTATAAGGATGAAATCATCAAAACTAAAGACTTAATCATACAAAAACTTGAGAGATACCATCATCAATCATATCTACTAGAATACTTGGTGTAGCTGCCTAAAGAAGCAAGGACGAAAGAATACTTGCAAAAGCCCTAAAAATGTTTAATGAAAGAATACTTATAATTAACAGTTTAAAATTTAGTTATTTGTGATCCTGTTTGGAAATAAAATTCTTGATGGTTTTAACAACGACTAGATATAGTCTTAGGATAAGACGAATAAATATAAATTTATTGTGTGTTTTTTCTATCATTTATCTATTATGTTCGTTAACTAGTCAATGCAGTTGTTTCAAAATCTCCTTTTAAAAGTATTTTCATTCAAAAGCATTTTAAAAAGATTTTGTTTATATTTTATTTAATTAACTTCTCCATCCCTAAAAGCATTATTGGTTAAAAAATTAAAAAGAATTTTTTTATTAAGATGTGGCAAAATGCTCTCTTATGATTTTTAATAAAATATTTTATTTTTAAATTTCTTAACTAGCTTCCTAAGACATTAGAACACTGGTTAACAAGACTCTTAAATCCTCGATAAAACTGATGGATACTTTGCACTTAAAACTAATTCTTAATTATATATTTATGCTATAAATTTAAGTCTTAAATGACTTACCTTTAATCAACATTATGTGAGGGATATATAAGGTTAGTTGGATGATTAAGAGAGAAGGGAAAGGGAGAAAGATCACAGGTACAATTTCTTCAACTAACAAAAATTAAAAATACTAATAATTAATGTTTGTTGATAAAAACATCAACATTATATTGGTATGATTGTAATTGTGTTCAAGTTTTTTAAGCAAAGTTTTGGATTTAAATTTTGTGGATAAAAAAACTGTGAATGCAAGAGGAGACCACGCTAAAAAATCAGTCAAGTTGTCCAATGATATTAGTCATCGATAAAAATGATGAATATTTTACACTAATAACGCAGTGATAAAAACATGACTTACCTTTTATTTATTATGTCTTTTATATTTTTTTTTAAATTTCATTTTGCATCAATAATTTTTATATTATACACCACTATTTAAAATTCTCAAATCTTAATTTTAATTATTTTTAATTTTTATATTTATTTCATCTCAAATGTTAATTATACACATATTTTAAAATTAATTATTTTTTAGTTTTTTTAAAATTTTATTCATTATATTAAATGTGAATTACTTGTATATGTTTCATTTAAATTTAAATTAAAAACATTCATATGATAAATGAGATACTTGTTAATAACAAATAATTAAATATTGCAAAAAAAATTAAATATAGTATTTAAGTCGATATGTAGTTTGACCTGTGATCTAGTAGTTGTATATCTGTATTTTCAGCTGCTTGTTATAAAATATATTAGATGAAAACAATTGCATATGGTAATGAGGGATATAAATTAAATTAACTAATAATATAATAAAATGGATGCATATGGTAATGAGGCACAAGTGGAGATATAAATTTAAATTAATTAATTTGATATAAAATGGATGATTAGATAGTCATTATTCAATTCGTTGAACTGATCGAATTGATCGCGCGCAGTCGCAGTTCATAAAACGGCCTAATTAAGTTTTTCAACGGACAAGTTCATTTTTTTAAGGCAAAAGTTCAATTTTTTTTTAATTATTACTAATATTTTTTAGCTAACAGTTAATTCGTTTCCTGAATTGTTTGCATTAAAAATTATAGCAGATTGGTTGTGTTAATTCAACCATAGTATGTTAGTAATATTTTTCTATATATAAAAAAAAACACTTTTCAACTTCTAATTCTTTAATCAATATCTTAAGATATATACTTGTTACTATTTCCCTTGTTTAATTTAATTTTTTTAAAGCTGATGTTGAGAGTTAAATACCGGAAATAATGCAGCTTGTGAGGTGGTATTTTGCAAGATGAGAATATAACTTTCTTTGTGTGCTTTTTTAGCTAAATTCGGAGGTTATTTTGCTTTCGTTGCTGAATTATGAAGTACTACTGTACTAGTGTACTACTATCATACAGTCTTTGGAGGGGAAAGCAAAATAACATAATGTTAGAAATCGTGAGGTTCAATTCTGGTTTCGACGCTCTGGTGAGACCACTAGTCGGCATTTTCATCGTGTGCTTCGATCAATAGTGGAGTTAGAAGACAAATATCTCAAACAACCAGATGGGTCAAATATTCCTATAGAAATTCTTGGAAGCAATCGGTTTAACCCACTTTTTAAGGTAAAAAATTGTTTTCATATTTTGATTTAAAAACATGTTTAGTTAAAAATATATTGATGATATTATAACAATGCTAGGATTGTGTCGGGGCAATTGATTGTACACATGTTCGTGTCAAAGTGCCATTGAATGAAGCCTCAAAATATCGTGGTAGAAAAGATTTTCCAACACAAAATGTTTTGGTTGCGTGTTCATTTGACCTAAGATTTACTTATGTTTTGCCTGGATGGGAGGGCACTGCTTCTGATTCAAGGATATTAAAAGATGCATTCCACAGAACAGATTATCTTAGAATACCTAGAGGTAATTAGTGGATTTTTTGTTTTTAATGTTCCTCTTGTTTCATTAGATATATCTTAGCAATATTTTTTTAATAGGTAAATATTATGTCCTTGATGCTGGAATCATGTTGAGAAAGGGGCTGATCACACCTTATAGATCAACACGTTATCACTTGAAAGAATTTTCCTCAAGAAATCCACCTAGAACGCCTCAAGAATTATTTAACCATCGTCATTCAGCCTTGCGTAATGTTGTTGAAAGGGCCTTTGGAGTTCTGAGAAAAAGGTTTCCTATTATTGCTAGTGGCACAGAACCAACTTATGGAATCAAGACACAAAACAAGATTATCATAGCATGTTGCATTTTACACAATTATTTAATGATGACAGACCCGGACGAAGAGTTGGTTGCTGAGGTGGATGAAGATATTGCCAACCAAAGCGTATCTTAACAATTTGGAGATGACCACATAGATGAGGATGAGGATGAAGAACATACTCGTTTAGGAGAAAATTTGAGAAATTCTATAGCAGATGCTATGTGGAGAGCTTATAGATAATGATTTGTTTCTTTCTTATGTTTGAGATTATTATGTATTTTTTGACTTGTTAATGAATTAAATGCATGTTGGTGGTTTAGTGCTCTTGGTTTTGAAATACATGTAGTTCTTTAATTTGATTTGCTATGTGATTTTGGATTTATGTTATTATTTAGCTAGCTTATGTGCATCAAGTCTTCTTCTATTTATTCTGAAAAAATATAATTGCTGTCAAAATATATATGACTTACAATAGGAATCATGTCTGAGTCGGAGACTAAGCGAGAGACATGGACACAAGAGATGGATGATGTTCTTGTTGATGCTTTTTTGTATCAACAAAATGATGGAAAGAAAGTTGGTGGCTCCTTTACTTCCCAAGCTTATGAAGCCATCATAAAGGAGTTGCAACAAAAAT
>PYAF01002412.1:93107-112368 GCA_007407185.1 Glycine tomentella | reverse complement strand
AACTTCTGGAGGATTTGAAGATTGAGAGACAAGTATTTACTCGTGCATATCTTTATCTTCTTGATAATCCTGAGAGGATTAGAGCAGTGATTGGTTGTCCTCTAGACAAACGCAAGGAGTTGCTACTTGAGATGGTGCTTGGTCCTGTTGGTCCCTCGAGGTATAGGCCTTTATTGAACAAAGGTTTTTATCTATATTCATTTTAATTTTTTTAATAGATCAATCCCAGTGAAACATTAATAACACTTCTATTTGTGCAGGTAATGGCATATATAACAGTGGCTGTAGGGCAATCAACTGTGTTTGCAAAGCTGGGCCAGCCATAATTACAGTGGATGAAGATATGCAACATGTATGGGAAATTTTGCAACCAAGTGGGAGAAGGAATAGCTAGTGCTTTTGTGGTTAGCCTTAGTATGGTGGTCCTGTCTTGTCTTGTTTTTCTGCTTTCAGTCTTTTCCGTTTGTATGGGGGTAACAAAAAATAGACAGGAGGCATGTCTGCTATGTTACTGATATAGTTCTTAATAATGAATTTTGCCATATAATTTGTAATCACAAAGTAATGGAGTGAATTGACAATTTTATTTGATGATATTAGAATTTTCTATATAAATTGTGCTTTTATTGTTTACAATTACATTATTTTGATATGAGTGGTTTACTTTTATATATGATTTATAATTTTAATTCAAATATAATATGACGTAGAGAATTTTAGAGTAAGAAAAATAATTTTTAGAGAGAAAATAATTTTAAATGGAGAATTGATTTTAAATGTGAAAATTATATTTTTTTTAATTTAAAATTAAGTTTTATTTGTAAAATATAGATTGTATTAATTTTTTATAATTTTAATTCAAATATAATGTGACGTAGAGAATTTTAGAGCAAAAAAAATAATTTTTAGAGAGAAAATAATTTTAAATGAAGAATTAATTTTAAATGTGAAAATTATATAATTTTTAATTTAAAATTAAGTTTTATTTGTAAAATATAGAGTGTATTAATTTTTGAAGTAAGGGTAAAATTGTAAAAATATCTCATTAACTTTCTATTTTCCTCCCTTCATAAATTTTTAACTCCCAAACAAGGAGGAAGGAACTTCCCTTATTTTCCTCCCTTTCCTTCCCCTCCCTTCTCCTTGAATCTCTTTCCTTCCCTTCCCCTCCTAACTCCCAAACAAAGCCTTAGAGTTTGAGTAGAATTGTCTATGGTTAGAGGATACTTGTGACTTTTACCAAAAAATTAAAAAAAATATAAGTTTTTTTTATAAAGACAAGACTAAATTTATTTGAGAAAATTTTAAAACATCACAATCATACATAATCAAGGAACAAAACTATAATAATTAAGCCAGTTGATCGATTTCATCAAACTTGAAAATGGCTTTTCCAACACCGAAAAGAGAGCTAACTTAATTAACTGGTGCATGGAAAGATGCAATGCAACTTACTATAAACAATAATTTTATAAGACAGTGTCATATTTGAATTGACCTTCAGGACGTAGTGTATATATGTAAGGGTTTATATGAAAGGCAAACACAGAATGATGACAACTCAAGGATTTAACTCACTTGATAAACAAACGTACGTGAGTTATTGTAATTTTTTTTTATCAATACTGTTTTTAATTTTTACTGATAAAAAAATAATAATAAGATAATGTCTGATGATAAAAGGTTAGAACAAAATCAAATATAATATATAAATTTTATTTTATATTAGCTTATTTAATTATAAACAAAATATTAAAAATAATATACTTTAATTTTGTTGAAATTTTTTTTATAAAGGTTATTGAAAAGTTTTTTTTTTATAAAGGTTATTGAAAAGTTTTAAACATAGTTTTTTTCTGTTTACATGATAAAAAAGCTACCTAAGACAATACTTGTTACGTGTTGCCCACTTGCCCGCTGGGTCATTCATATTCATGTATTTGTTCTTCTAAAAAGTGATTTAAATAAGAGTGAGAAAAACAAAAGTGTAAATGTGTTATTACTGTGTTAAGCTTTGTTTGGCAGTCACTTAAGAAAAGGGCCATAATCATTTTGTGACCATTCAGGAGTTGAATGTGGTCCCTGATTTCTCCCCATTGTCACTTTCAGGGAAAATGAGAGAAGCTTTCTAAAGCCCCCAACTAGTTGAAAGATTCGGCTAACTAGATGTGAAGGGCCCTCTGATTTTTATTGGCAATAATGGCCCACAAAAGGGACATAATTAATTGACTTGATGCTTTGATTTTTTGGTTAGTGTTGAAACAATTCCATTTTCACTTTTAATAAACATGGTCATTGGTAATCGAGAATGGTTGATATAATTATTGAAATAATTTATATAAGATGAATATTTGTTTTTTAATTAAATTTATTTTATATCTAAAAATTAATCAAAATACAAATTTTGAAGATTTCATCACAAAAACATCTCCACATAGGAGGATCAATGGGGAGCCATAACAAAGCACAATTGAGTTACACTAAGCCCCTTTTTAGATAAGTGTTATTTTTCTTCTAATATGAATGACAAATATATAATGTATTAAGATAAGTAGTGAAACAAATTTCAATACTTACTTTTACATATTAGACAAAAATTATCAACTACACGTTCTCAAATTCATGAGGTATCAGTGTTCATTTTTTATAGGGTATTATTTCTCAGTAAACTTCGCAAAGAGAAATTATTGGAAATATTTGATTCAATTTATTTTAAAATTTTCTTTTCTTTTTAAAATAAATCTAGATTAAATAGATTTTTAATAAAGAGTAGTAGCTTTTAAAAGAATAGCTTTTATAATAATAATAAAAAAAGCAACTTCAAACGAGTTATTTTTTAAAAGCTATTTTTGTGGATCATTTATTTTTTGTTTTCTTATTTCAAATCCTAAAATCAAAGAAAATTTTATATAAAAAATTCCAAATTAAAAATATTTTTTAATATCAAAACAATATAAATTACCAAACGATTTTAATTTTAAAACAAATGCTCTTATATTTAATTTCAATAAAATTTTAAACTTAAAAAAATGTAACCAAATACTACCATAGTATGTATTCTCCTTGAGTACCAATTAGCATTTTTGTGATAATTTCTTAATTATTTTTTATAATATTTCACTTTTATTATTATTATAATTATTACTGAGGATATTACTTTTGTCTTTTTATATTACTAAATTATGAAAAATAAAAACATAACATATAAGAATATTAAAGTTAATTATGCAAAAACTAAATCTTAAAGGATACATAATACGAATAAAATTTATATAAAGATCTTGACACTCACGTGTCTCACAAAACATAAGTATGATGCATAAAGCATAAATTAACTCTCAGACATTGGAGATACAAACTACAAAGCCTTCTTCCGTGCAATCAGCTCCATACTCCAAGCTCTCTTTTCACGAGTATGTCTACATGCTCAACTTATAAAAATATGAAATTAAAAGGAATAAGACATAATGTCTAGTGATTTCTCTAAGAATTTTAGACTGATTCTCTATTTTAGAGGTTGTTTTCTTAAATCTCATGGCTTCTCTTTTTTTTTTTTTTTTTTCTTTTCTTGATACTCACACTCACAATTATTACTTGACCACGTACGTTGAGCATGAGATTTAACTTGTACTCACAATTATAACGCGTTAACATTACCACTCCTTAAATCATACCTTTTAAATTTTAATTAGGGACTTAAAATTGACTTCCTACATATATCTCAAATCTAAGGTCATTAGTGCACTAAGACACCTAAAACCTTATTCTTACTCTTTGACCTAATTTCATGGAGCGAGGATGGTAAGGTGGTGTTGTCAAATAAATAATAAGTACAAGTTATATATATCCTCACCTATATAAGAAGCAACTGTAAAATATATACCCTCACCTATATAAGAAACAATTAATTTTAAATGTGAAAATTATATAATTTTTAATTTAAAATTAAGTTTTATTTGTAAAATATAGAGTGTATTAATTTTTGAAGTAAGGGTAAAATTGTAAAAATATCTCATTAACTTTCTATTTTCCTCCCTTCATAAATTTTTAACTCCCAAACAAGGAGGAAGGAACTTCCCTCATTTTCCTCCCTTTCCTTCCCCTCCCTTCTCCTTGAATCTCTTTCCTTCCCTTCCCCTCCTAACTCCCAAACAAAGCCTAAAAGACAAGAGCAAAGAAAAAGAAGGTCGTTCAATACCTTACTTAATTGCACCCTCTTAAGTCTTCAAAGTTCACAAATAACCAACTCAAAAGATTTTTGACTTGATGCTATTGAAAATCATGCTATTCTTGTGCAGTTGTGATGATGGATCACCAAGTCTAGGATACCTTGAAGAATCGTCTAGTTTAACAGTAAATGTACATTAGTATTTTTTTTTTTTTTGGTGAAAGCATTAGGATATGATACTGAATCTAATTGATGTTTTTCCCCACAATTTTAAGGATTATTTTCATCACTCTTTTTTTTTTTTCTTTTTTCCTTCTAATCCCTTACTATTATATTAAAAAATAAAGTATTTATTTTTAAAATTTATTAAAAAAAAATCTTCCTTCGGTAGTAACTTTTTAAAAAAGGTTTAATGTAATGTATTAATTCTTTTTAACAAATATTCTTAAAGTTGGATTCTCGTTAATTAATAACATCGTGAAATGGGTGCATAGAAAAGGTAGGGTATCTCAAAGAAAAAAGGTTGGTACACTAACTAGCTAGTAACCGTTATTTTATGTTTTTAAACAAATTAAAATGTATCTACTGTAAAAAAAAATTATCTACGTATTTTTTACATTATCTACATATATTATTTAGTTTCTTTCTTATTATTAAATTATTAAACAAATAATATAATTATTAGGGTAGCAATAGAAAATTAATACCTTTAAAAAAATAGCAAATTAATAGTTAATAAAAAAAATATTTAAAATATTTACGCTCCACCTGTGTTGTACGTAATTGTAAATGTAAAACTCAGTAACCTGCACTTATTTATATTTTATATATGTATATGTATTCGTTCGATTAGTCATTACAATTACAAACAAACAAAAGAAACGGGAAGTAAGTAACCAGAAAATGGAATTATTTCATATCATTCTCAATAAACTAATTAAGAGAAATACATGTGTAATCAATGATTGAGCTCCATATCGTAAAGGGACAGAAGCATTTTAGTTTTCTTTTGGCCTACGAAAGAATTGCTTAATTATTTCTATAAAAAAAAGTATGGCAAAAATACGAAGTTAAAACACTAATTCCACTTTACATTAGTACTAGTGATGGAGTTTAGAGAGGACAAAAATGCATGCTGAGGATGTGAGTACAGCAGCAGCGAAGCAAGCAAGATCAAGGCATGTGACTAAGGGAATGTCTTTGAACTTGTCTAACAGTCCCACCTGAAGAATCATCATCACTGCATGCCCAATCTTCGACTTTGCCTGTGCCATTGATTGCATCCCTACCCATCGAGGTGGTGACTGAAAAATTTGATTACACAAACAATCATTAATGTATAAATTTAAGTTATGTTTTATATACTTACTTCTTATAAAATTATTATAAAAATAAACAAATTTTTCATATATAATAGTTTGTAATTGAATTATGATATAAAATTGTTTTATATTATTAATGTATAATCTATTTTTTCTTTTGATTTATAAAATAATTTTATGTATATTATATCAATTAATCATAAATCATTATTATTTGTATTTTAAGAAAATTATTTTAAAAATAAATAAATTTATTATATTTAATAATTTATAATAAAATGACAGAATAAAATTATTTTACACTATCAACATTATATAACGTACCTGACAAGAGACAATTCAAAAATGCATGGATATATGCTATACCTTCATATAAAAGAGACCGAGCAAGTTTGATCCATAAAGCTGTGGTTTTGTTTCTTTACTAGTAGTGCTTGACCCCACAAACATGACGTAAATACCGGACCCAAAAATGAGCAAGGCAGTACCCATCAGAAACGAGTCTGCACGAAAAAATGATAGAACATTTTCAATTAACTTTATCATAGCAGAACATGCAATAACAAGAAGGTAGAAGAAATTAATTATTACAGAGAAATTGTAATGCATACAATAAATTTGCATATTTTTCTTGTACAAAACAGAAAGATTTAGATTAGCTGCAAAAATCAATAAATTTATACATTCAGACAGCTAAAGTAAACTAATCAGAACCATTAAATTAGTGAATGATTAATTTTTAATCTTGACAAATCGAATTTAAAACACAATACTTGAAATTGAGTCATCTGACATTTATCTTACAGTTCTAAATTCTAGTTTGTTATTTGCGTAAATGCATGAAATTCTTACTACTACACTACATCAAATCTATTATTTCTCATGTCATGGAAAGTGTTATATATATATATATATAAGAGTTGTATAATTAGTATAATAATTTTTTATTTATTTATGGACAAGTTCACTATAGTAGACATACCTATGGCTTCGATGAGTAGATGCACAAGATGTCCTTGATCCAACCTTTGAGATAACATATGGAAATAATGCGCGTATGATTCGATAACTAGAAGGCAACCCTGCATTTACGAAGCAACACATTCTGTTTATATAATAGTTTTCTTTCTTGTCTTTATAATAACAAAAACATAAGGGAAAGGAAAACAGTGGACAAAGCTTCATAAATACCTCAACAAAACACAACACCGAACCGATTAAAGATCCTGCAACTGCGAACAACGTAAAAAATCTGCAATCGATTATTGCCTGCACAAAATAATCGTCATTTAACTCATGATCACCATTTACGCATATATATGCTACATGAGTATATATGTCTAACAGAAATTAATTCTAATTGGATTGTACGTTACGTACACATAGAAAATGTGTCATGCATGACCATAGATCATAAGTCATAACTAATTAACATTGTTGTTGCCTTTATATTAAAACCACAATACAGCATTTGGTTTTGGATTGTGGTCTATGATAACACGAGGGACTAAAGTTCACAGAATTTCCTCTTATAAAATCGGATTAGACATCTCAAGCATAAAATTTATTAGACATTTGTGGGTAGAGTCCAATAATAACCCAATAACACGTGATCTCTACTAAGTTCAACAACTGTCATTGAGATAAGTTCTAATACTATCTTAAAATATAAGTTATATCTTATAATTCAATCATATTGTATTGAGAGTTATTCTCCTACTTTTTTTTTTTGTTTTCCACATGTCTCCTCATTCAAAAATAATAATGTTCGAGGCATGGACAAATACTAAATGTAGACATATCTCCTAATGGAGATTCAAACCTTAATTTATCATGTTGTGAGAGACTAGTCACTTTCACTAAATTCAATCTTATTGATATATAGTTGTCTTTCTACTTATATACACTAATTTAACTATATCATCACTTGACTTGAGATTTCCAAAAAGAAATGTTCATATATCAAATTGTTGTAAAATAATTTAATCAATGAATTTAGTAGTGGTGAAAGTGAGTACAAGTCCTGTTAAAAGAAAAAAAAAATAGACAAAATTATACAAGTATATATAAACGTACCTTTTCAATGAGCATCTGTGGTCTTAAATTGAGTGGCTTCCTTTTGACAAAAGCCCTCAAAAAAACCAAAACAGCATTGCGAATACTTGCTATCAAAGTAGCTAATTCTGACAAACCTTGTTGAATCACTGGTTGTGACGTGGTTATGTGGTTGGTGGTAGCGATAGTTGCCTTCACAGCCACCACTGGTTTTCTGTCTCCCCTCACAGAACCTATGTTATGATGATTTTCATTCAAACTAGCCCTACTTTGGTACCGTACACATTTCATGTACAAAGAATTAGAAGAAGACGAAGAAGAAGAAGATGAAGAAGAAGTAGAAGAAGAAGAAGGACAAGGAGCAAGTTGAGTTGGCTTAGAGGAACGCAACAATAATCTAGTGGTTGTTGCCATTCACAATTGAATATTTGAATTGAATTGAGTTTGGTTAAATGTTTCTATTATAATTTTATGGCATGGGAGGGTGTGTTAATATATACCACGAATTTTGCATGCGTCATGCAAACGAATTAGAGCGAAGATTCGAGGCATATATTTTTGGGTGAGTTTGGACACATGCTGAACTTTTCAATGGACTATAAAACTCTAGCGAGCTCGCACATGCAAATTTGGGTTTCCGCTTTCCAGAACGTGTGGGCCCTTTTTTGTTTTGCATCGAACATGTGTCCCATTTGTATTTTAAGATATTTTAAGTGTACTTGGAAATGGCAAGCATATTTTTAGACTTTTTTGTACGAATTGCATAATTTTGTATTTGAATCTAGTTTTCGACTTTTCGAAGAGTGTTAGGGACATTTCTTTTCACATATTTTTTTATAGTTTTTAATAAATTTTAATTAATAAGAGAATATGTTTGAAAGTATGTTTTAAAGATTCTCATGTTTTATCAATGTTGAATGTATAATATATACTTAACTGAATTGTAATTTTGACGCGTTATTTCTTTAGGGTTGTTCATGAATTGTATTAGGTTGGATTTATGTAGTTTTGTTTTTAAAAAAATAATCCAAACTAATCTGATCACAAAAACTTGGTTTGAATTGGTGAAAAGGTATAAAAATTTAAATATGTTTTAAATTTTAAAATAATTTACAAAAAATAAAAGTAAAATAGAAATAAATATTAATGATACATAATGCATAATTTTACTGATTTATTTAAAATTACTTAGTTATATTTTCTTATACTTTTGAATTTATAATTTTATTAGAATAAAATACGTTTTAGCCTTTAAAATATTGATATTAATCCTTATGAAAATATAATTTATTTTAATCCTTACATTTTAATAGAAACACGTTCTTAGTCTATATATGCGGTTAAAAAATAATTACAAACTTTTTCATAAAGTCTAAAATAAAGTTTTAAAATATTTTATGGGATACTAATTATATATACTTTTACTCTTTAGAATAAAGTTGTGCCGTGTAATAAGATAGTTGATTGTTTTTCTTAACTTTTGTTTTCACAAATATTTTATTTATTAATTTTCACAAATATTTTCAAAAATTACATTCATGTCATTGACCCATATTTTTTTATTTTTTTTTTCCGGATTTGTACTGTAGTGCTCTACGCTCCTTCGTGGTAAGTAGCATGAAACATAGCCGCCAAGCTGTACCTAAGACTTCGGTGATTGTTTACACTTTACAGGTTTTCCAAGCTGTGGTCAGAGAAAGAAAGAACTTGATTCTCAACCTTTAATTATATTTTTCAATTTTACAAAATTAATAAAACACAAAGAAAAAAATTTCAGCCACTAAAAATCATGACGGCAGGGTCAAAATGTGTGAAACCTAATTATTCATTTGCTACCCAGATACGTTATCTTTTACTACTATTTTTGGAATTGTGTTACTTTTCTTTGCATGCGCTTCACCAATGACCAAACAATGTTGAGTTTTAGGGCATGCGTTTTATACAAAAACAAACCACTTTGCGTATTTGGTGTGGAATGCATAGTTAGCCAACGTAGTCCCATAGGTTACCGTCCATCTGCCAGTGTTCTTTTTTGCTGTCTTTGTTGATAGTATGCAATTGTTTTTCTTCCTTTTCATTTTTAATTGATATATTTTCATCTCCCCTGGTTCTTTTCTCTAAGACTATTTTTAGAAAATGGCATATTCCTTTTTATAAAATAATTTTTAATTATTTTTTGTATTAACTTTTTTCATAGAGCACAATTAATTAATTAATAATGTTTTTAGCCAAAAACTAATAAATGTTGGAAATTAGTGAGATAAAACCTTTCTCTTGTTATTAGGATTGAAGAAAGTGAGTAAGTGAAAAGCAATTAAGTGAAAGAGATATATGATTAATTTTTAAAAAATAAAGGATAATTAAAAAAAATTACAAATTATTGATAAATTTAATGTCATTATTAAATTAATTAACCAAATTTCTTAAAGAGCATAAATTAGTTGAAAAAGGTCTTTTTTTAAGGGAATTAGAAATGTTGAATACTTTTGAATATGCCTTAAGTATTCGTAGGTCGGGTAGGCAACATTGATCAACTTGATGATTTATTCGATATATAGTCAAATTGATCCTACAAGTTATCCTTATTCTTTTTCACCCTTAAACTTGTATACAGGTTGGGCAAGACCTTAGAAAAACATATAGTAGGTAAAAGGACAAGTAACATATATTGTTAATTACATTGTTGATTCATATACAAATTTGAGGGTCAATGTTTATTTGTTGGTACTTGCTACTCTGCTTGTTCGCTAGTTAGAACTTTGACACTATCTAGCTATTACCAAAAGTAGTCTATGGTAGTAGGCATATGAGTATAAAGACTCAACTAGATAAATGAAAACACTTTTTCAACATGTTTTTGCATTATTATTATCATTTAGGGTTTTCAATTAACATATTCAAAAAAGAGTAGTGTATTTGAAGATTATATAAATAAGTAATTTATACTCTTTTCAGTCTTTTTATAAGAAACAAATGAGTATACTAGTATTGTTTTGGTCCTAATTATAAGAAATATGGACAAACTTTAAGATGTATTACTTGTTCATTTACTGTGAAAGATTAATTGTCATTCATTCTTCATGCAAGTGGATGTATTTATTGATTGAAAAAATATCATCCCATGAATTATGTGTAGTGTCATTAAATATTAGTACCACTCTATATTATGGGTATTTTTGGAACAAGATTTAAATTTATGATATTATTAACTAACTAACTTGCCTACTTTTATAATTCTTGATGAATTAGTTATTTATTTCTTATATTTTTTATGAGCTATTTGTTTCTTATATAAAGAATCAAGAGAGAATATTTTATAATTTTTAAATAAATAAAAACTTATTATTGTAACTTAAGATTTTTTTTAGCAGCTACTCAAAATGATTTTTCAAATAATAAGATTTTTTTTTAGATTTTAATCTTTTTAAAAACTTAAACAAGCCCACCACTAAAAACTTTTTAAAATGTTATTTTTTCAGACCAGAAGTGCTTTAATTTCGTGTAAGAAAATCTAAAACAGTAAAATGAATACAACATTATGAAATTATAAATGCGATTTAATAAATTATAAGTACTATTTATATTATTTTTGTGAATTTTAATAATTTTTAGCTAACCATAAAAAGTATGTTTCAATGAGTGGAATCTCAAGATATGTTAGAAGTACTTGAAAGTTATTGTAGTTAATCATTCACAAAACACATTCACCACTGTTGAATTATTTCAATTTTAATTGGTATATTACGAAACTAATAAAAGTTCTGAAACTTAAATAATATTCTTAAACCAATGTAAGCATTGCATATTTGAAGTCATGAATAGTATTGAAATAAATGACTTCATAGACCAAAAACTAAATTCATCTATAAATAATTCAACCATTCTTAAGAAATGATTAAATTTTACATTGTATTCGCTGAGAAATGATAAACAATTTTGCACACGTCTTAATAGTGGGACCCTAGGTGAGGTGGGTTAAATTGTCCCAACGGATATTTCTTAGTTAATAGTAAGAGACCAATTTTTTAAAATACTTAGATTTATTTAAAGATTAAAAAAAGATATATATTTTAGC
Organism: Glycine tomentella; assembly: GCA_007407185.1. Classification (NCBI taxonomy): domain Eukaryota; kingdom Viridiplantae; phylum Streptophyta; class Magnoliopsida; order Fabales; family Fabaceae; genus Glycine; species Glycine tomentella. Next base: position 100,748 of record PYAF01002412.1, on the reverse strand, counting down.
CTAAAATAACGTCATTATATGTATTTTTTGAAAAATTCGTTTTTGCTATTTGGTATTTTTATAGTACTAACAAATTAATTTTCTGCATCCAACAAAGGTTGCAGCGCTAGCCGTGTAGTGTTCAGAGATTGTAACTGTTGCTGCTTCGGTTTTTCGTTATTATTCTTATCAGTTTATCACCGTTTTTTAAATAATAAAAAAACTGCAGTAAACAAAATAGTAAAAAAAAAAAGTAGAAAATGAACCTGACGTGAATCGAACACGCAACCTTCTGATCTGGAGTCAGAAGCGCTACCATTGCGCCACAGATCCAATTTAATAATTTAGTTTTTTTTATTTAATAAATAACATATTATGGAAAAACTATAGAAATCACACCAAATAGTTTATATAATTTTCATAAAAATTGTTTCCTACTATGTGTTTGCGAAACTGTTTACCGTTTTCTCAAAAAAAATATACGGGAGTCACCGAATGTGTGTTTTTTCACTTTAACGAGTTTTTAACGGATCCAAATATAAGACAGTTTGGTAAGGGAATTTTTTAAAATTTTTCGGGAATTCTTGGAATCTTGGTTAGGTAGTTTCTCACTTTTGGTGCTCATTTTAAAATAATATTTCTGGAAAAATATGATTTCTGAGAATATTCTTTATCTAGTTTTTCAAAAAAAAAAAATCATGTTTGAATGTGTAAATCTTATTTTTCTAAGTTTAATTTTTTATTATAGTAGAAATATTATGTTATTTATTTAATATAATAAATAATTAAAGTACTGATAAAATACAACGTAACTCTTTGATATCAAGAAAATTTATCAAAATATTTCCAATACCAATCAAAAATATTTTATTAATTCTAAAAAGTATGATAGCTAAGAATTGTGATTTCTAAACATTAAAAAAAATAAATTTTCTTACCAAACATCTCTTAGTGTTTCTCGTAATCTTATCCACATACGTTTACTTTCTCATAGAACTGTCAAACAGGCTAGCCCTGCTTGTTTGGGTGCGGCTCACTTCGACCCATCCTGTAAATGGGTTAACCCAACTCGGACCACTTAGAGTTTAGTCTTGAAAAAATGGTCGAGAGTGGGTCTCAAGTCTCGACTCTCGACGGAGAGTAGATCGAGGCATGACCGCATGAAGTGTCGAGCTCAAGTTGTCATGACAGAGAGGGAGTGTGTAAGTGGGTTGAGTCGAGGCTGACGTATGTGAGGACTAAGTAGTGAGAGCACTAAGGCATCGAGTTGTTGATGGGGAGAGAGAGAGAGAGAGAGAGAGAGAGAGAGAGAGAGAGAGAGGCGCTTGAGGCAGAGAGTGGTTAAGTGGGTCGATGTCTTGATGAGATGTTGTGTTTGTTGTAACTTGTGTTGTGTTGTTCAATTAGTAAATTAGAATTAGAATTACTTAGGTGGGTTGGTGAGTCTACCTAGCCTACCACGAGTTCAACATGAGTGCGTGAGGTCTTAGATGGGTCAGATTCATATTTTGAACCAATTGTGAAATTCATTAACTTTGTTGACTTAACCTGATCTGAATTTATAGGGGTTGGATTGGTCTACGGATTTGAACTCGTTTTGACAATACTACTAGTTCCTCGATTTCTCCCATAAAAAAATTAAAAATAAGATAATGACATACTTATTCTTACATAATTTATTCTCTTACAAAATGTTTTATGACCCAATTAAATTTTATAAGTAACTTAATTTGTGACAAATTAAATATCTTATAGAATTGTTTTTTACACTTTTGGTTATGTCTATTTTTTAAACTCAGACATTATATTGTTGTGATTTTGCATATTTTTAGCTTATTCTTAATAAATATTACTTTATTGTTCATGTCCAATAAATTAAAACAATAATATTCAAGATAAATTTATAGTGTTAGTTAAATATAAAAAATAAAATTCAAATAAAATTTGTCACATTCTTCAAAATTTGTTTATGTTTATTTTTTCATTTGGAATAAAACAGGTCGATTTTATTATAGTATTTTTTTATATTAGACGATAGTGGTTGAAAGAATTTTTATTGAGTGAGAGTTGAAATTCCTTGATTAAAATTATTAAAAAATATTCCAATAAAAAGGTAGAAGAATAAAATAAAAAATGATAAAATTATACTACTATTAAAATATGATTTATATATAAATTCGTCAATTACGCTACTATTAACATAATAGATGAGAATGAGAGGACGAGTAGAGTAAACGTTAGTTGTATAAATCTTAAAAATTAAATGAATAATTAAAATGAAAATTAAGTTAAATAATCTGATGATTACTAAATCGTTTTGTGTTATTTAGTCTTTTTCTATTAATTATTAACAATAGAAAGTGTTAGATGATAATAATAACAAATTATTTTTTTTGCATTCTTTCAAAAAAAATATTTTTCTGCATCGTAATTCGTAATCGTTGCTGCTTTGTTATATATATATATATATATATATATATATATATATATATATATATATATATATAGGAGTCAGACGCGCTACCATTGAGCCACAGATCCAACTGATAAACATTATCTTATTTTTATTACTTTATAAAATTACATATATTCAACTACGTATATTAACTTTTAAATATAAAATTATTGGACAAATATTACGATAAAAATGAAATAAAATCAATTCATATAATTATCAATTTTTAATGAATTTATCACGATATTCATTATATTTTATATGAACTATGATTATATTTTTAATTCATTTATTTTTCATTTAAAAACTTATTATTACTATTACTTTATGGAGGATGAGGGTTGATTTCCAACATTATATAATTCATTTTGTAATCTCTAATCTCTCAACCATTAGTAATTCAAGAATTATTTAACTGTCTATAGATATTTCATTAAAGGCTTGTGACAATTCATAAAAACTAGGGGAACATCATAATTAATTAGAGTTCAAAATAATTGTGTTTTATGTTTGGTCTTTTTTTTTATTATTTGTGGTAATTGAAAATAGTGTCAACAAATTTATAATAATTCACATACTTTCTCTCCTCAATTAATTGAGTTAGATCCACTTGATCCTATATTTTGTCATTAAAAATAAATTTGCTTATTTTTTCAAGCCTTATGAGGAGTTTTATTAATCATCTTTTGATTCTATGTATGCTCCATTTTCTTAATTTGTTCTTTGATTTGTCAAGCTTTTTCGGCTTCACTTTTAATGAAGGACAATCTATTTTGTAATGCTAAAATTTTCCACATTCATCGCAATTGTATTGGAAAAATGACTCTTCTTCCTTGAATTTTTTCTCTTGAAATTGGACAATCTTCCCTTTGTCATCATATTTTTAGAGTTGTTTTGCTACGAGGATAATATCATCATCATCGTCATCCTTCTTAACTTACATGAAAACAATGTTTTTCTTATTTCTATAATCATTTTCTCCTTCCTTTAGTTTCTTCAAGTTTAACTAGTGTTTTTCATTATTTAATTGTTGTGCCATGAGGTCAAGATCAAACTCTTCTAGATCATTTTCTTAATGTTGTAGATTTTCATGATTTTCCTTTTGTTGAGTTGACTTTAGTATCTTCCAATCTCCTTAGCAATTATACATTCTAAATTTTTTAAAACTTCTTTATATGATAGGGAAGTAATTAAAATGTTTACACCATAAACAACCTTTAAGGGACACCCTTCTCTGAATCCTAAATCCGTAGGATCACACATCCTAATGAATTTCACAAAGAACCATATAGTTGATTATATCTACATAACAACAATCATTGAACGACATAACCCTTCTTCTCAAACAACAACCTCACAAGAGCTAAAATCCTTAAATAACAACTTGCTAACAACCACTCGTAATAGTGGGAATAACAACTCACTTAAGAATTTTATCACTCTATCTTTCTCACTTTAGATTAATGCTCCAAGCTATATGCACCTAGTTTCTCTAGTATTCTACTTGGATACTAAAACTTTTGTTGAGTTTATCTATTTATTTTGTGTTTGATGCACTTTGCTCTTAGGCAAAAGACATATATAAATTGGATCAAAATTGAATTTGGATCAATTTTTAAAATTAAATCTAAAATTGTATCAAATTTAATTAAAATTTTTGATTTTTTATTCTTTAAATCATTTTTATTTTTAATGCATTAAATTGGTTTATGAATACTCATATTTCTAAGCAAAAACAATTTCATAAAAAAGTCAACACCTTGCACACTGAGAGAGCCGTAGTGAAAACAAATTCATGACTCACCGCATTTTTTTTTGCAAAATTATATTTTTTTTCTTTTCTTTTAAGATTTATTTTGATATTTCATCTTAAAAAATCATATTTGTTCTTTATTTTTAAAATTTGGATCAAATTGATCATTCTAAAATAGTGATTGTTTTCGATTTTGAGATATAATTTTAAATTCTTTTTTGACATATTTGAAGTGTTAAACATGTCTTATTAGATTTTTTTACATCAAAATTATAGAATCTATCTAATGTTAAAATTAAGAAGGAATCATATACATGATGAAAATATAGCTGAGACTCATTTTTTCAACAAACAACCAATATAAATTTTTTTAATTGGTCTTAAAGACTTAATTTTTACTATGTTAATGATTATTTTTTCGAACATTAATTGAGTTTCATAATTTCATATAAATAAATCTAATAAGATAAATTTCACATATTGAGTCAGTTTAAAATCTTTTCCTAAAATTGAAAATTTTAGAAGTACTGTTTTGACTCAAATTTAAAAATATAAAGGATAATTTTTTAAATTCAAAGGAAAAAATAAATCTTAAAAATAAAATAAATTTAGCCTTTATATATAAATTATATATATATATATATGACACATTTCTCTCTCTAGCCATTAAAAAAAAAACTATGACACTTGCTATTTACACTCCCCATTATTCCTCAGGACACCTGATTCCCCTTCTTTATATTTAAAATACCGGTTATTCCCGTTTTTTTAAAGAGATATATTCATTGGAATCCCATATTTTCATAATAGATATATATTATTCACAAAAGATATTTTTAGTGTTAAAAAATAAATACTTATCTTACTTTCCATATTTATTAATCTTCTTTTCATCCTATAATTAGTGATTTTTAAATCCTATCTAAGATTTTATTTTTGTCTATGTAGAATTTAGAATTTTAGTTTTAGCTCTTGCTTTTAAGTGATAATATTAATGGATGATATAACAAAAATATAGGTAGCCTAATTAACTCGTCGTCAATCATCACGAGTCTAATAGGACAAACAATCATATATAATTTGTTAAAATCTATTTTTAAAAATATGATTTATAAAAAAAAGTTTTACACGTGATTATTTTATCAATGTTTTTAATAATGTGACAAGTAAATGCGAATATTATTGTTGCGTCATGCTTGATAACGTAAACTAAAATAAAAATACATAAATTAAGATTAAATAAAAAATTCTTTAGAAGATTAAAATAAAATATCTATTTTATAGATTATTTGAACTAAAAAAAAGTTTCTTGAACCGATCTCAACTTTACGATCCTGTGGCAGCAGAGTTTCTTTGTCTCTGAGTATTATACATACTGGAAAAAAGTGTTTGGCAGTTTTTGTTACTCCATTTGACTGACTTGAGTTTTGTCTTTATTATCCTTACAAAGACAAACGCAACACAACGTTAGTGACTTCCATATCATCCACTTCTCGCCACTACCCCTCACGTCACCACACACCATTGGTGCACCTCCACCAAATCCAAGCAATTTCAACACTCTTCAAGGGCTAGTTTCGACAATGCACTAATACTCATGACCCTATCACACACTAAGGCTAAACCAGTTATCTATATTAATCTAAAATTATTTGTTATTTCATTTATATACATTAAAATTGATATAATATAATTTTTTTTTATAAATATACTATATGAATTATTTGATTACCAACTTATCGATATTCAATTTTGATAAAATTTGATATAAATAATTTTTAATTTTTTATAATATATAGATATAATACAACGTTGAATCGATTAGAATCACATTTATATCAAGTTATTAAATGAGTGTAATAGTTGTTGAAGTTACACTGATGTAATTTGATTATTTATCTCTCTATCTATCTATATGTGTGTGTATGAGTAAGGATCAAGCTACGTCAAAAGCAACTCTGAGAAAGTTATCATTTATTTTTTTCAAATCTAATGATTGTAATGAGTAACTAATCTTAACCATTAGATTTTAAGAAAATAAATTATGAAGATGAAAATTAATTTTTTAAGAGTCACGCTTGGTGTAACTTGATCATTCCTCTCTCTCTATATAAGAGAGATCAACTTACACCAAGACTAATTTTTTAGTGTTTTAATACAAATGGAAAAGTGGTAAAATTAAAATTATGAGAATAGTGTTTTTAAGTTATTGCTTTTTTATATACACACAGAGTTATTGTTATTTTTTTATATTAAAATTAGGCTTAAATATCTTTTAAGTTATTGTATTTATGTATTTTTTTTTCTATTGTCCTTGCAAATTAAATTTTTTTAGTCTTTATAAATTATTTTGTTTTATTTTTCGTTCTTATAATGTTTTAAATAACATTTTTTCATTATTTAGAGTATTATCTAAAGTATTTTAAGGACTACAAATAAAAGAATAATTTTGCAAGGATGAAAAATAAAAATATGTTAAATTGCAAGGACTAAAAATATATGTAACCCTTAAATTTAATATAACGTGTTTTGCACTTTAAAATTGTCATTTGCATCATCGATGTGGAACTCGAAGAAATTTCTTATGTTAGAAATGTCTTATAGCCTTACAAGAAGAGAAGATAGAAACTATGGAGAATTGCTACGAAATGAGAAAATAGAAGGTCCAGTACAATTTGGAAGACAGAATTCAGGAATTAGAAGATAGAGGTCATGTGCAAGAATATAAGTAACAATTTAAATTTAATCTTAACCGTTCATTTGAAATGTAATAGAAGGTATATAGATTGGGAGTAACTTCTTAAACTTATTCTTATAGTTAGTGGATTCCTCCTTATATATATACGAGAAGAGATCAACTTATTCCTATTATTACTCTTTATTCTAATCATTTATTTTATTAAATCTAATAGTTAATATTAGTTATTCATTACACATTATAAATGATATTCAAAGTAATATGTTTTTTATTCACATTTCATAATTGGGATTAGTGGCTAGGTGAATATTTTGGAGGGCTAAAACTTTCTCAACACTGCGATATTAGATGGATGGATAGAAGATTTTCTATCACGAGTCTAAATTTTATGGCCTATTTGTTGTTTGTTTATATTTGTCTTGTGCATAATTTTGGACATATGTTTCTTTCTGTAGTTTTTTTCATGTGTCTTTATTTAGGGTATCTATTTTTCAGAAAACTATGTTAAATATCACATCCTTTATAGCATTAATATACAAATAAGATGATAATGATAATACTAAAGTTTTTTCATAACAGTAAATGATAATATAATACATTATGATTTTTTCTCATAAATTTAGACTTTAAATATTAATAAATATTATTATGTATCATAAATATAAAATAGTAGTAGAGTATTTAATAATAATATAGTTATTATTAATAATGACATTGTCTTTTAGAAATCACTTAAAATGAGAAAAATACTAATAT
>PYAF01002412.1:41991-84638 GCA_007407185.1 Glycine tomentella | reverse complement strand
CAATTTACTTAAGCCATAAGTCCATAATCACAAACTTAAATCATCATCTCTTATACTCATGTCATTTCAACTTATCTCATTATCTATTAAGAGTTTTACTTGACTTGCTTGGCATAATTAGACTTCTTAACACTTAGCATAATCTTTACATTCTTCATTTAATCTTTGTCTCAACACTTTAATTGTGAGGGTCATTATAGAAAATAGTGTGAATAAATTTATAATAATTCACATACTTTCTCTTCTCAATTAACTGAGTTAGATCCGCTTAATCTTATATTTTGTCATTAAAAATAAATTTGCTTATTTTTTTCAAGCCTTACAAGGAGTTCTACTAATCATCTTCTGATTCTATGTATGCTCCCTTTTCTTAATTTGTTCTTTGATTTGTCAAGCTTTTGCGGCTTTACTTTTAATGAAGGACAATTTATTTTGTAATGCCAAAATTTCTCACATTTATCGCAATTGCATTGGAAATATGACTCTTCTTCCTTGAATTCTTTTTCTTGAAATTGGATAATCTTCCCTTTGTCATCATTTTTTAGAGTTGTTTTGCTAGGAGGAGAATATCATCATCATCGTCGTCATCCTTCTTATCTTACATGAAAACAATGTTTTTCTTATTTCTATAATCCTTTTCTCCTTCCTCTAGTTTCTTCAAGTTTAACTTGTGTTTTTCATTATTTAATTGTTGTGCCATGAGGTCAAGATCAAACTCTTCTAGATCATTTTCTTCATGTTGTAGATTTTCATGATTTGTCTTTTATTGAGTTGACTTCTATCTTCCAAACTTCTTAGCAATTATACGTTCTAAATTTTTTAAAACTTCTTTATATGACACGGAAGCAATTAAAATGTTTACACCATAAACAACCTTTAAGGGACACCCTTTTCTGAATCCTAAATCCTTAGGATCACACATCCTAATGAATTTCACAAAGAACTAGGCATGGCAACGGGACGGGATGGGACGAGTAATGCATTCTCCGCCCCTGAACCCCATCGGGTTTTAAAATCCATCCACATCCCCGTCCTTGTTGGGGGTCGGGTTTTCTCTGTCCTGCCCCGTCCTCACTATTTGATTAAAATTAAAAAAATAAAAAATAAAATAATTTTTTATTGAAAAATCGGACAAAAAAAATTAATTACGTAACAAAAAAAATAATAACAAACCCACATTTAAAATATGTGATCATAATTTAAAAATTATAAAACAAAATCAATCAATTCAATTAAAAAAATTAGAAAATAATATATATATATATATATATATTTTAAATATTATTTATTATGGGGCGGGGGCAGGGGCGGGGCGGGTATTAGTAATCTCACACTCGCTCCTGTCCCCGCTTTTGGCTATCGGGGAAAACCCGAACCCGATAAACTCAGTTTTTTCCTGTTAAAATTGGGGTGGATACCCATGGATTCGGGTCTCGCTCGCTGCCATGCCTACAAAGAACCATATAGTTGATTCTATCTACATAACAACAATCATTGAGCGACATACCCCTTCTTCGCAAACAACAACCTCACAAGATCTAAAATCCTTGAATAACAACTTGTTAACAACCACTCTTAATAGTGGGAATAACAACTCACTTAAGAATTTCATCACTCTATCTTTCTCACTTTAGATCAATGCTCCAAGCTATATGCACCTAGTTTCTCTATTATTCTAATTGAAAAAGTTTTTATTTATTTATTTTGTGTATGATGCACTTTGCTCTTAGGCAAAAGACATATGTATAAATTGGATTAAATTTGGATTAAAATTGGATTTGGATCAATTTTTAAAATTAAATCTAAAATATGATCCAATCTAATTAAGAAATTTGATTTTTTATTCTTTAAATTATTTTTTTTAATGCATTAAATTGGTTTTTGAATACTCATATTTCTAAGCAAAAAAAACATTCAATAAAAAAAGTCAACACCTTGCAAGTGAGAGATCCGTAATCAAAACAAATTCACGACTCATGACACTTTCTTTTTGCAAAATTATATATTTTTTTCTTTTCTCTTTTATTTTAAGACTTATTTTGATATTTCATCTTAAAAAAATCATATTTGTTCTTTATTTTTAAAATTTGAATCAAATTGATCATTCTAAAATAGTGATTATTTTCGAATTTGAGATATAATTTTAAATTCTTTTTTGACATATTTGAAGTATTAAACATGTCTTATTAGATTTATTTACATCAAAATTATAGAATCTAACTAATGTTAAAATTAAGAAGGAACCATATACATGATGAAAACATATTCAACGAACAACCAATATTAGATTTTTTTTAATTGGTCTTAAAGACTTAATTTTTACTATGTTAATGACTATTTTTTTAAACCTTAATTGAGTTTCATAATTTAATATAAATGAATCCAATGAGATAAACTTCACATATTAAGTCAGTTTAAAATCTTGTCCTAAAATTGAAAATTTTAGAAATACTGATTTGACTCAAATTTTAAAAGATAAAGGATAATTTTTTAAAATTAAAGAAAAAATAAATATTAAAAATAAATTAAATTTAGCCTTTATATATATATATATATATATATATATATATATATATATGAGACACATTTCTCTCTCTAACCATTTTAAAAAAATAAACTATGATACTTGCTATTTACACTCCCCATTATTGCTCAAGACACTTGATTCCCCTTCTTTATATTTAAAATACCGGTTATGCCCCTTTTCTTAAAAAGATTTATCCTTTTTGGAACCTCATATTTTCATAATAGGTATATATTATTCACAAAAGATATTTTTAGTATTAAAAAATAAATACTCATCTTACTTCCCATATTTACTAATCTTATTTTCATCCTATAATTAGTGATTTTTAAATCAGATCTTCTTTTAGTCTATGTAAAATTTAGAATTTTAGTTTTAGCTCTTGCTTTTAAGTGATGATATTAATGGATGATATAACAAAAATATAGGTAGCCTATTAACTCGTCGTTAATCATAACGAGTCTAATAGAACAATCATATATAATTTTTTAAAATCTATTTTAAAAATATGATTTATAAAAAAAAGTTTTATAAATGATCATTTTATCAATTTTTTTAATATTGTGACAAGTCAATGAGATGCGAATATTATTGTTGCGTCATGCTTGCTAATCAAAATTAAATAAAAGATCTTTAAAAGATTAACATAAAATATCTATTTTATAGATTATTTGAACCTAAAAAAAGTTTCTTGAATTGATCTTAACTTTACAATCCTGTGACAGCAGAGATTCTTTGTCTCTGAGTATTATACTGGAAAAAAGTGTTTGACAATTTTTGTTTACTCGACTTGACTGACTTGAGTTTTGTCTTTATTATCCTTACAAAGTCAAACGTAACACAACATCACTGACTTCTCTATCATCCATTTCTCGCCACTACCCCTCACGTCACCTCACACCATTGGTGCACCTCCAGCAAACCCAAGCAATTTCAACACTCTTTCGGGGTCAGTTTCGACAATGCACTAATACTCATTATCCTTTCACACTCTAATCTCTCTCATAAATCGTAATCGGAAACACCCGTAATTTACAATTTTTGACTTAAAATAAACAAGAGAAAGAACTTTCTATATAATACTTTTCTTTTTAATATCTGATTGTTGAAAGTAATATTATTTCTTAGTCCTCAGATTCATAAAACTTTTTTATAAAATATTATAAAATTTCATTCACTTTAATTCTTACTTTATTTTTCTTGATTATTAACTAATAAGGTTTAATATGCTTTTACAATATTGATTTTTTTAACCTGTGTAACTTTATACAGGATAAGTCTTATTAATTATCCACTCTTCAACTAACTATTACTAACTAATTATTATGATTTCTTTAAAAAAAGTGATTTTTCCTCACGTATTTTTTTACATAATCTATTTCTACCTATTAATAAAATAATGATAATTAATATTTATTTATTGTTTCTTAAAGCTGTACAGTCATTTCATTCTATCAAATTAGTATTCATCAATCTCAAGAGTAATAAGACTCTCTTATTACAACTAAAGTAAAAGGTTATTAATCAAGTTATTTTGGAACCTCAAGAAAATTTTCGACGAAAAAATCCTGATGTTATAGAAGAAATTATCTTTTCGTTAAGAATGATTATGTAAAATCTGCATTGAGTGACTGTGACTTTTCCAAGCCATTTGGCATATGTCTATTGAATGTGTAAAGCTTTGAAGAAGAACTTTCGTTTTGATAATTAAGCTTTGTTGCAGCGGAGAATATCACAGTGATGCGCCCAAAAAAAATGATTCAAATAGAATACTTAAGTTGAAAAGTTTCAGGTGATGAATATGTATTAATTAATTACTATTTTATTGATAGAAAGAGAGAGATTAAATTAAGGTGGGTCTAAAAACTAAATAGGAGAGAGGAAATCATTTCTTTTAATAAATCATAATAATTAGTTAGTGATAATTAGTAAAAGAATAAATAATTAAGAAGATTTATCTTATGCAAAGTTACACATGTTAGAAAAATCCTTACAATATCAGGAATTAAAGTGCAAATTTACTCACACAAGAGTGATGAACTGATCATTAAGAAAACTTTCACCCGTATGTTTTGGTAGAAAATTAATTTGAATGAAATTAATTTTATAAATTAATTAATGTAAGTTTCCTAAAATTTCTTTAATTTAAAACCAAATTTAGATTTATAACTAGTTTTTCAACATAAAACTAAATATACAAATTTAGTCTTATTGCTAAAATCACATTAACAAATAGTACTATTTTAACGTGATTCTCAACCATTTTAACATGATTCCAAAATAAATATTTTAATCAAGTTGTATGTCACTTTTACTTAAATCACCAATTAATGTTCCTCTGGTTCAGTTTTTATACAGATAAGAAAGAAAATGATACTACCATTATGCAATTAAAAAAAGCAAGTATACTAGTAGTATACTTTTGTTCATTCGTGAATGAGAAGAGAAAATGGGAACATGTCTTTTTTTCTTCTTCTTTCTTTCTTTCTTTTCTCCCCGTATCAGAGGCGTGGACTTTTTGCTGAAATCGAGAATTGGGATCCACGAAACCAAAAAATCAAACCAACCAAACAGAACAGAATCATCGTATGACAATAAAAAAGGTTTGATACTTTTCATTAGAGTTTCAGTTTAGTTTCCAGAAAACTAAGACACACCGAAATAGAGAGAAAAGAAATACAAAAAACAAAAAAGTTAAAAGTCTTTGGTTCATTCGAAGTGAATGGTCACGGAACCACTCTCCGGCCACGAGCCTCCGTGGAGAGTGTTTTCAGCGGCGGGTATAGCCCCGGTCCCATGACTCTGCTTTCCAACTTCGTCGGCGACGGCGATGAGTGCAAGTCGTTCTCGGAGCTCCTCGCCGGCGCCATGGTGGACCCCACCGCACCCTTGCCCATGCCCACCACCACGTTCACGCTTCCACCGGGGTTCATCGATTCACCTTCTCAAGTAATAACACATAATCTCATTTGCTATATTTTGTACCAACAACAACACATTACTAAAAGGTTTTATAGTTATGTATGTTTTAGATTTTTATATAATTAATTTTGGTATAATTGTTTTTAAATCATGAAATATGATTAAAATGTGTGTTACCAAAAGGACATATAGACTTGAATTTAAAGTGAAACGGTTGATATTAGTGGTAGTAATTTGTGAGGATTCAAATATAAAATAAATTGTGTTAATTTATAAAATACTATAATTTTGACCAATATTAGTTATGATTTTCAGCAGAAATTACTTGTTACCAACACCTTAATTAAAAAAATAGAATTAAATTCTAGTTAGAAAATAGGTTTTCATTAATATGACTTTCATTATGAAAGTTGTGTCTCCACAACTCTTGAATCTTTAAACTTCATTCATTAGGGGTCATGGGATTCCTTTTGGGGAAATCTTTATTATGTTGGAGATTACTATTATAAGGAAGACATGGCTGAACTTTGTATATGCTATTGCAAAGGTATTCAGGTTTTTTTCCTTTTTTTTTTAATTAACTTCTTAGTAAGTACTTGAGAAAAAAATAAAATAATTTTTATAAATTAAAATTGGTTTATGTATACGTTGAAAACAAGTTTTTGATAAAACTAATATAAAATAATTTCTACAAAATTAGTTTATGTATAATCTAGTTTTAGTTTACGAAGAAACTATTGTTTTTCGTCTTTTTTTAAAAGAATTTGTGAAAAGTGAATTCAAAATGTCATTAATGTTCATTTGGCGTGACACTTACCTAGAAATAAGAGAAATTATTGCATGTTTTAGGATTATTATGAGTCTATGATTTCAATCAATTTTCACGTTGTATATATTTAAGTTTTTTAATTTATAAAAAAATTATTAAAACTTGATTACATCCTACATGAATACTGACTAGGATCATAATGAACATGAATTATGTAATAATTTCTCATAAAGCAGAACTGAATTACTTCTTCCCACCCAAACTTTAGGCTTATTTTTTTAAAGAGAATCTTTAGGCTAAAATATGGTCCATGAGAGAGAACTAACAAGAAAGGATAATAATAAATAGCTGTACATACACTTGTTGTAAATGAAATTAAGGATGACTGAAAAAGATAATATGAAAGGATAAGTGATGCAGCAAAACACAGCCAAGGTTTTTTGTCAAGATAACACTATAAAGTGTTTTCTTTCCTTATTCTCTTCACAATTTGACTTATAAAGCATGTAATGTAGGGCCAATTTGGAATAACACACCAGCAGATGCTAGCACAGATTACATCTCAGGCTGTGCAAATCCACTCTGAACATCCATTCTCTATATCAGCAGTATCTGCTACCTCATCATGTGCTGCACAACAGCTGATTCCACCCTCAGTGCCAGATTCTAAGTTGAAAGAATCCCTTGATTATTCTCACTCTGAACAAAAATTGCAGTCTTCTTCTGTGAATGTTGATAATAAGCCTAATAATGATGGCTACAACTGGAGGAAGTATGGGCAAAAACATGTGAAAGGTAGTGACTTCTCAAGAAGTTATTATAAGTGCACACGTCCAAATTGTCCTGTGAAGAAAAAACTTGAGCGTTCTCTTGAGGGTCATGTGACTGCAATTATTTATAAAGGAGAGCACAATCATCAACGTCCTCATCACAGTAAGATTGCGAAAGAAACACAAACTTCAAATGAAAATTCAGTGTCTAAGATGGATCTAGGGTCTAGTCAGGCCACAGGTGAACATGGATCAGGAACAAGTGATAGTGAGGAAGTAGGTGACCATGAAACTGAAGTAGATGAGAAAAAGGATGAACCTGATGCCAAGAGAAGGTAAGGGTTAATTAGTTCATGTAAACCTGTTCATGCTACCAAGGGGGTCTAGCTCAATTGGTTGAGCAGAGTGTGTGAGTGTTATAAACTCCCTGGTACCATGTACAATTCCTACGGATAATTTTTTTTTCATGCTTGGGTAATTATTTGGCTTTTATGTGATGTTGGAAAGTTTTATGATTCTGCAGAAACACAGAAGCCAGGATCCAGGATCCAGGATCCAGCCACTTTGCATAGATCTGTTGCAGAGCCTAGAATCATTGTGCAAACAACAAGTGAAGTGGATCTCTTAGATGATGGATTTCGATGGCGCAAATATGGGCAGAAAGTTGTCAAAGGCAACCTATATCCAAGGTGATATTGGTTTTCTCCCTACACTTTGATTGCTTATATTGAATGAATAATTATGGATGAGCATTACCATTGTCTGTTAAGTGACCAGTTTAAGTGAAAAAAAGGATCACCATAAATAAAGTATGAATGGACAAGTTCAACAACATAAGTTTAACATGAGTTTAAAATGAGTGAAAAAGGCTCACCATTATAAATTGCTCCCATAGTTTAAAATGCAGTATAAAAAGTTTAATCCTTAATATTTGTCCCCCACATACTTATGTATATGAGTATTGCCCCACAGCATAGAATTTCTGGATCCGCCACTACATCTAATGTTTTAAGGCATTTGAGTTAGATATGATGTGAAGTTCATTTATGTTGTTTGCTTGTGAAATGTTAATGAAGATATCTCCCATCATTTAATCAGTTTGTATTTCCTAACATTGTCCGTATCAACTTTCAAGAAACTTGGTTCCCATAATGCTTAATTATTCATCATAGTCAGATTATGCTGCTCGTTATATCATGCTCTTTCTTTCCACTTATTTCTCCACTATTCTGTTTTGTACCTTTGGCTTGTCTTGGGAAAGAAGGTGATTCATGTTTTTATTATATGTGGGAGCTATTACAAATGCACGACCCAAGGTTGCAATGTTCGGAAGCATGTTGAGAGGGCTTCAATGGATCCTAAAGCTGTCATAACAACATACGAAGGAAGACACAATCATGATGTGCCTGCAGCCAAGACTAATAGCCACATACTTGCCAACAATAGTGCATCACAGATAAAAGCACAAAATTTTGCCATACCTGACGAGAAGCATAGTTTCAGCAGCAGGGGTGTTAGGGGCAATGAGCAGCGACCTGTGGCAAGTCTAAGATTGAAGGAAGAGCAGATAACATAGTTTTCTTAGTTCATAACTTTAAGTGTAAATAGCCAAATTCGTCTTTGAAAGTGTAAGATGTTGATAAATTAGTCCATAAAAAATGAAAATTTTAAATTTAGTATTTGAATGTGCAAAAAGTGTGATAAATTAGTGCGACAGTTTAATGATAAATTGCTCTCTAAACTTTGCAACTTAATGCTAAATTGGTCCTCAAAAAATATAATTTATTGTCAAATTGACCATTGAATATTATAACATAATGACAAAATGATTTTATAAAGTCAACAGTAGGACTAAATTGTTGTAAACTTTGCACATCCAAAAACTAAAATTGTGTTTTTCATAATACCAATTTTATAATTGCATCACACCTTTGGATACGGACTTTGCCATTTATCCTAACTTTAATGTATCTTTTTCTCATAATTTCACATATATACAATATTATGCTCAACTCACCACACTAGTATACAACACAACAAACACATGCTCATACAGTTCCAAGATTATTAGCTCAGAAATTTGATGTCAAAGTAACAAAATTGAAAAGAAGCACAAAACAAATTGAATATTTCAACATAAGGAACCATTGTTGTGGAGCATATGCAGCCACCTTCGCGCGGTGATAACGAAAGAAAGGGTCAAGAGAAAAAAGAAACAAGATGCCAGAGGCTCTTACTTTACTGTGATGGAACAGATTTAGTGTACTTTTTTGCCTATTGAAAAAATTAGAATGAAATTTTTTATTGAGGGAATTGATGTAGCAATACGGCATGCTGTGGAAATGGACCATACATTCCTAAGCATGATGTTAAAGGAGAGTTAAAAGAGAAAAACATGACTACATAGACTGAGGATGAGAAAAGAAAGGCTCAATATGGTTCTAAGGCTAAAAACATAATAATATCCACATTGACACATGATGAGTTCTTTAATGTTTCTCAATACAAATCTGCAAAAAGAAACGGGGGACATTATACAAGTCACTCAAGAGGGAACTACTGATGTATAAAAGGCTAGGAAGCACACACTAGTCTAAGAATATGAAATGTTTCACATGCAAAATGGTGTATCTATCTTTGATGTTAAGAAACGTTTCACTTATATTGTCAATAACTTGATTTGCTAAGGTAAACAATTTGGTAAGGGGAGCTTAATGTAAAGGTGCTCAAATTCCAAAATAGGACATGAGAACGTGGTGCTTGATTTGAATGCTTATTTTTTGTTTTTATTTTCATTTTTTGAAAAATAAATTTTATTTTTAAATTTTTAAGATTCAAAAAATTTATATCAAGAAAAAATATTCTAAGGCGTCGTCACATTTTCACTTCTTTAAAAAATACTGAGATTTGTTATTTTTAGTTTTGAGTATGTTTTTGAAAATATTTTTAGATAAAATATTTTCTAAATTTTAAACAAAAATATTTTCACTTTTATTTTTTATTTTCTTTGGATATAAAAAACAAAAATACTCAAACCAAGTATCACATTAAGGTGATAAAGATTGCCGAATCAAAGGATTTAATCACTATGAATTTAGCCAGTCTTTTTAGAAAGCTAAGAGAACATTAATTGAAGCTCAATAGGGTTACCAAGGATGATAAATCTGACAAAGAAAAGAGGCGTTGCATTGTAGACCTCTACATCAGATTTAGAGGAAATTGAAAGCAAAAAGTTCATCCTTTTGGTGAAGAAATTCAACAACCTCCTAAAAAAAAAGAATAAAAGTGTATCTTATAAAAGAAGTGGGGGTGTTTGATTTGTGAAAACATTTCTATTTTCAATTCTCGTTTTCATTTTCTGAAAATAGTTTTCATTTTCCATTTGCTAAGATTTAGAAAACTTGTTTGGTTTTACTTGTTTATTTAGCTCAACACAAACTTTTGCGCATGTTTGTCCATCACTCCCTCTGCTGCCGATTCCGACCTCTATAGCGTTCTGCGCCGCCACCACCACGTACCATCACACTGGTTCCTCTAGATGCCTCGCCACCAAATCCACTCAATTACCAAAACTAATGTTAGA
This sequence comes from Glycine tomentella, assembly GCA_007407185.1. NCBI lineage: Eukaryota > Viridiplantae > Streptophyta > Magnoliopsida > Fabales > Fabaceae > Glycine > Glycine tomentella. The sequence continues at coordinate 74,070 of PYAF01002412.1, read as the reverse complement.
ATGGACCTTATACAAGTTAGTTCATATCAATATCAAATGCAAATTATAATCAGATGAGTATGGAAAATTTTACAATGTCCTCTAGAGACTCTAGCATAAGCATTCGTAATGAAAAAAGTGGCCGGTAAGATAAAACGAGACTCCCTCTGAACCCCCAAAGGATATAGGGAATACTCACTGTTTGGTTCCTGGTAAAACTTCCCCATTGTGGTGCACAAGAAGCAATGGAGGTCCTCAATTAGGTCCAAATGTTCCATTAAGTCTTCATCCCTCTGTTGTGAGAGAGAATGATGCCTCCTCAGGATTTGAAATCATAAGCATACTCCGGATGAAGACTTGGGTAAAGGTCAAAAAGCTATCTAAAATTGCACTGTGGGTTAACCTAGGGCCAGACTCCACGACAAACCAAGACACCAATTATAACGAAACATGAATTCCAAGCAAGCTCACAATGCCTCCTTGAGGTGGAAGGTTCTAGCCATGCTCCTAGCATGATCATATTCATTGAGGTCAACAAGTATTTTCTTTAAACGACGAGCTAGATGGCTTGTGTCACTCTCTGGCACATTTCTTCTCTCCAGAATCCTTCCGAGTGACAGCACATAAGTCACCAGAGGCTGCAATTTGCGGCTAAAACATGAGAAGGAAAAAAAGGCGTATTAGATTTCTGGCCAAAAATCATAACAAAATAATAAAGGTAATACTCTCATTGTGCCTATAAAAAATATATAACAAATGACCTTAGACTAGAGTTAAGTGACTTTATAACAATTAAGAAACAACTTCATTATGATTATCACATCTTTAAACCTACATCCTCTACTCAAATTTCAAACAATGCCATTAGCCTCACTGTAAGTATGAACTTAATAGTACCCCAATTGCATGTACAATACCCAATTTACCTCGAGATAGAATGCAAACTGACAGTAATGTGATTCAAATGAGTCTCAAGTATGTGCACAATGTTTTATTCAAAAGCAACAAATGTAGTCATCAATGTAACAACAATTTAACCAAGTACCATCAACATACTTTTTGTCTCCAATTACACTTGGACCAGACCAGATCCCAGATAGGGAAGCAATAATCCGTTCTGTTCTTGTTATTGCATCTTGAACATTTTCTGATATGACTCTCAAGTGAGGTAGAACTTTTCCGCACAAAAGTTCATCTAGAGCAACCTTCTCTAATATTGCCATTGAAAATACATCCTTCCATGAGCAAATATTTCTCAACAATCGAACAGACACACCAAACCGATATGCCGCAACTCGTGCAGCATCTGGAACAGCAGCTAGTACAGGCGGACTCCATGTTGGGACCTAAAAGGTAGACAAGATTAGAAATTGATCAGCAAATGCCTCATAATTCAGAGTACCTACAATACAAGCCCAATATAAATAAAAGAATCACCATGCAGATCAACAGAAAATGAACAAAGAATATACCAATATGTGCAAAGTTTTTAACTTTTTATGATAAAATAAGATACATGAAAATGTACTTCTAACTTACAACAACTTGTAAATGTAAATGTTGGGTTTCAGAACATACTGTAAGATTAGCAACAGCATCAGCTAAGCGTGTTCGAATGGAAACTAGCAAATCAGCAAGAGCTTCACTTTCATGAGACACATGCTGCACAATCAATTTTGTAGCAGCAACAGCATTCACTGTTTCTTGTTGACTAAGCATGTCCCAGCAATGGGAAATTTCATAGTGCAGAATAGGAAGTGCAACCTTTTCCACCAAGTTTGGGACAAGTTCAAGGTCAGCATCTCCATCATCATGAACAAAATCTTTTCCATCTTCAGGCAAACCATAAGTGAACAACAATTTATACCTGATTAAGACAAAGAAAAACCCAATACAAAATATAAATTGATGGAAGGTAAAAGATACTTGTATAATATACATCTATATATAATCAAGCTATGGAGTGCAATTAAGCGGGCTAATAAGAACAAGCTTGTGCCAATGAAGACTCTGAAAAAAATTAAAAGAATAGTTCAATACCATTTCATCTCTTGAAAATCTACACCCTTGTGAAGTGGATCCCACCTCAAGAGTTCCAATCTTACATACGGAGAGAAGATCAGTGGAAGACTCAATGACATATAAGCATCTTTATAGGTTGATGAATACTCTCTTTTCCATTCTTCCATTCTACTTTTGACCAAGGATAGTTGACCATATTCCTCAGAAGCATCACTGAAAATCTCATCAGCAGCCTGCAGCACCAAATCACTTTGTGACTGATATGCTTGGCTCTCACTATCACTCTCATCAGTGCTTGATTCACCTTCTATTTTATGATCATCCAATTCCATGGATATGACCTTATTATAACCAAATGCTCGTGACCTCTTGCGTTGACGAGCCTCGGCCCTCACTTTCATATTCATTCGTTTCTCAAGATTTAGATCTCTACCAAATTCATCTAACTTCACTGGCAGATCTCTTTGTTTTCTTACAGCAGCAAATGCTTCCTGAGCAGCAATCTTGGCGGCTTCCATATTGTTACCTTTCTTGATTAAAACTGACATTGCAGCCTTTACAGCTTCTTCTACCTCAACCATTTCATCATCATTGTTAGTGGCTCTTCTTTCAAACATGGCTGATGCACGATCTTCATGAAGTTTCTTCATCTGCTCTTCAAGTTCCTCAATGTAAAATGCTTTATGCTGAAGTAGCATAACATATAACTTTAGTTACAGCCTCAATAAATGATACCATGCATAAAAGCATTCATAAATGACAAGTAGATAATGATGGTTAAGTTTTAAATATCACGCAATTAGAAAATAGATATTCTTCAACATTATAAGAAGTATCACATTCATGTTTTCCAAGTGGTTTATAGCATAATAGTCAATCCTATGCAATGGAGCCGCTATAGGTGTGTTGCATTGTACCCCCTTGCTGCTTGTGTGGCCTGCTGTGGAACAGTTTTATGTTGCAGTTGTTGGTCACTTTCATGTGAAATCACAGCCATCTGAGTCATTTTCCACAATTGATAACAATGGTTGAATTGCAGATGTCTGACTCGCTATCTTTTACACTTTTGCTCTCAGTACTTAATTTATTAGAGAGAAGAAAGAAGTAAACACAAAGACAAGGATATGTCAAGATATCCTCAAACAAACAAAAAAGAGAAAAATAAGCTCATCATTGCATTAAAGCTCTCTTGTCTCCTACATATAATATATCTCCCTTAAGAAACCATGCACCAGACAGAGAGAGGACCAATTCTGTCCCAAAACATATCAAAGGACTAAGAAAATTTCTTCAAACGATGAATATTTCACTCTAGCTAAATACACCATAACACTTTATAGGTAGCCTATCTCCATAAAGCTTTTCCACCACCATAAAGCAGCAACAGCATAGGTACCTCATTATCAAAGCAGTTAACATAAGGATTTATGAAAGAAGAAAAAGAAGCAAAACTAATGACATGAGATGAAAAAGAGAACTGAAAAAAATAATCTGGTGAACCTGTTGAAACCCAATCTCTCTTCAAATTTAATTACGAAGGAAGACAAGGAACAAGGAAGACAGAAGAATACAAGAAATACAGTTACCTGTAAAAAGTCACATATATTTGTGACATAATTTCGGAGCTGTTGCATAAACCGGTACTTCTCATCAGCTACCACTAAAGAGTTTTCCAGAGCAGTGATGTTCAAAAGGGAGGCAGACAAATTTTCATCAGTTTTACTCAATAATGACATAGTTCTTCCATGAGATTCCTGCCACAGAAAATTTAAAAAGAAAAAAAAAAAAGCAATGAGATAATAAGAAATCATATCAATGAACTAAAAGATAATTTTTTTATACATTTCATGCCAGAGCAAGTCTACAGTAATTATCTATCTGTATACAGTAACATGTGTAGAAGAGAAGAGATTCCACCCAACCCAATTAAGCACAACATGTTTGGATGGTAAAATGTTAAATGCATATTATTGGTCTCGCCAAAACAATGCAAATCCTTTTTGTTTTCATCTCCTATATGTTACAATCCTCTGGAACATGTTGGAAGCCTGCGGACATTCTTCTTTTAAATGTAATTAAAACAGAATTCATCTAATCAACTGTCAGGAGTCCCTCAACCAACTTGGCTAATTCTGACCACAATAGCACTACACTATAATGACTCCTAACAAGTAAAACCAAAGACATATACCTAGATAGTGAAGATATCACAAAGAATAAAAGATTCAACTTAGGCTCTGTTTGATTCAAAGGAGGGGAGGGAAGAGATTTTATTTTATTTTAATCAATAACAGTGTAAACATGATCTCCAAAAAGAAATGATAATAAAAGTGCAAGCATCATGTATTGTACAAAAGATAATTAAGATCACAAATTTGACAGGTAACAACATAGCCTGACACACAGCCAATATGGGGACATGATGAACATACTCCATACCTTAAGCCTCCTCACATTCTCAAGCAAAGCTTTCCTAGCAGCCTCTGCTTGTTGCGATATAGGCACGACATCCAAAACCGGCAACGATTCAATTGCTCCTCCCATGCTGGGACTTACCGATGCTGCCGCACTTGGAACCGTACCATACACCTTTGCTGCAGAGGGAACAACAAAATTGTGCTGCAATTGAGCACCTTGCACAGCAGCAGCAGCAGCAACATCAACCCTAGCAGACCTTTCATCCATTCTCTTCCCTAACCCTTTCCTAAACTGCTCCTCTTCCCACATCTTCTCCTCCTCATCGTCGTCATCATCCACCACCTCTTCCTCTCCACCCTTGAATCTCAAATCCACTCTCCTCTCCTCCACCTCCTCAAAAACACCCTTCTTCCCACCATCCACCTTCTCCCCAAACATCGCAATCCGGCCCCGAAACTCCGGCTCCTCGTCGCTCAGCCCCTCAGCAGCGCCATGATTGCTCCCACCATCCAACGAGATGTAATCCGGCGCGGCGGGGCGCGCCAGCCGGAGCCGCTCCCGCTTCGCCCGGATAGCTCTGATGGTTTCCTCATCAGGATAAAACGAGTCCTCCTTGTTTTGAATGCCCACGGTGGCCAATTTGGCTTCAACTTCTCTGTGCTCGCCTTCGGAATCGGAGTCCCGACCCTGGGGCTCCGGACCTAAGGGTTTCACAAGTCCTTTCAAAACGATGACAGGCTCGGAAGAGGGTTTGGGATCGGAGCGAGAGGAGCTGCTAGTGACCAACGTTCGGCTGTTCTTCTGGAGCTCACGTAGGGCTTCTTTGGTGTAAGTTCCGGCCTGCGGTTGGACGTTGGAAGGGACCGAAGGGGAAGAGGAATGCGCGATTCGGTCCTTGAGAGTGGTGATTTTGTGAGAGGACGAGGGTTTTTTGGCGGTGGCGGCGGGACGGTGGGGTTTGGAGGCGCGTGGATGCGGGTTTTCGTCGGTTTCGTCTTCGTCGTCGGCGAAGCTGAGGAGCTTGGGGGCTTGGGGTTTCTTCTTGGGCTTGGCGGAGGAAGGGGGCTTGGAAGGGAGGGTGGTTGAGGTGGTGTCGCCGTCGTTGTCATCGTTGGATTCGGTGTCGTCGCCGCCGCGGCGGCGGAAGTTGCGGGATTTGGCGGTGGACATGATCGAGGGTTCCGGTGACCGGAGGTGATGGTTGGAGTGAAGTGATTTGGTGATTATCAGATTCTAGGGTGAAGTATTGAACAGATTGCAAGGGAGGGAAAATCACCTCATACTAAAAGGAAAGTTGGTGCCAAAGAATTTGAAGGCGTATCTATAATTGAACCCCCGATCAATAAAGGAAGGACAAACAGTGTTCAAGTTTTACGCATAAGAAAAAAGGTGTTGCTATGGGTTGTTGGTGACGTTGCAGTTGAAGACTAAGCACAATCTAATGGCAGGGATCTACAATATTAAGTGAAAATAATATTTGTGGAAAAAATGAAAGAAATAAATTTAAACCATATAAAATTTTGTATAAATTAATATAATTAAGTTATTTATCAATAAACCGTTGCTCTAACTAATATAGTGAATTTAATTTTTTTAAGTATTAGATTCAAATCTTATGAATAAAAAAACATGATTAAGAAAAATACTAATAAGGATAGTAAGTCAAATTTTTGGACAGAGATTAATTATAAGATTTTTTCAAAAGAAATTTATAATCAATATTTTATATTTTAAATTTTATAAATTTATAAGATTTTAAAGAATCTCATAGATTCTTAGAAAATATTTGAAGTTATAAGAATCTAGGTCTAGCAACAACGGTGAACTAAAAAAAATTGAGACACCGATAAATTGGTCTTCTTTATCTGTGGTAGCAGGTTACTTACCTTTTTTAACCCATAATAGCAGGTTAATCACTCACCCTCACTACTTATACACTCCTTTCCAAATTTTTTTTTTTTTTTGATTTTTCCCCCTAAATTATTCACACAAATACACACGTACCCCTCTTTTTCTCCCCCTCATATAACTGTTCCCGAAAAAACACTCCCCCTCTCAAAGAGAGCTTTCAAAATTCCAAGGATGAATTGTATGAAAGCAACTAGGTGGATGATTTCAGGCGCAACAGAACAGGACAATGACGATTGCTTGGTGGAAGAAAGAGGAGCCTAGACGAAATATAATGATGTGGGGAGTGTACGTATGTCATGGGGTAGTTTAGGGAAAAAATAATAAATAATGGGAGCCGGGAGTGTTTAAGTAATGAGGGGACTGAAAATAGTAATTGCCAATTATTATTACCGGTGACCCAGTTTTAAAAACCGTCTATAACAGGTTTAATTTGCTTGCTCACCTGTCCTCACTTTTCACAAAGTTCACCGTAGCCGGTTCCTAAGAATCCATGAAAAAGATAGCAAACAAATAATAGATTTGGATAAAGAAAAGTAATTTTTTTTCAATCTTTTAATATCTATTTATTCTAGGTTCATGTCCTCCTAAATGGTATTTCTTTACATATCTAAAGCTATACTATCCCTTCCTATGTTAGCATATTTTCATTCTTAGCCTTAGGTGTGGAATATAGTTTAAAATTATGGTCTTTCGTTAACTAGGAACTAGCTTTAGTACCCGTGCGCATACGCACGGGACGGCTCCGCTTCGCTCCGTCATGCTATACTAGATTTGTATAAAATATTTTTAATATTTAATGATTAAGAATTATTGTATAAGCAAACTTAAAAATTAAAAGTAAAAGATAAAATGTTAAATGTATCAGCTAATAATAAATGAAGGACGCCAGTAAGAAATGAAGAGTGTTTCATTGCAGTGTTTGAGGAATGGAATCAATAAGCACTGATGTATCGCACTGGTATCTCCGCTCCGCTCCGCTATATGTTTTAAAATAAATTTTAATATGTTTATGTGTTATAACAAAAAAAATAATTTATGATATTATTGATAAAGTAATTTAAATTAATTCATTTTGATTACCTTATAACAAATAATCAAACTATTATTTTTCTAATAAATATATTAACTAATTATTATTCTGATTGTTATGTTTGTGAGACTATTATTTTTCACGACAAAGTTTATATTAACTAATTGTTACTATATTACAAACAAATAAAATTGATATTTTGCAATCTATCCAATATGTTGAGACAAAACAAACAAAATACATTATAATAGTATGAGCTATAATACATTTATAAGAACTATCATCAATTGCTAACACTATACAATTAGCTGAGCAAATTAAGTCATAAATGAAATCAGGAAAAGCTCCCCGTCAACATCCCGTTTATACAAACACCAACATTTTAATTATTACATGTTCGTGCACACTAAATCACCAGATATTTTCTCGTAAGTTTTTGTTTCAATATACAAAATTCCTGCTTGAGCTGAAATTAAATAAAAGCCATCTAATGTTTAAGGAGCAGAAAAAGTATTAAGTCTAAAAAAAGTGAGATGAATATGGATTTTTTTGAAAAAGTATTAGAGCTCATAGACACATAAAATTTAAAGGCATGTAATACCTTTTGTCCACTACCATCTTCTTAAAATGAGAAATAATATTAGAAATAAATTGATGAATGCACTTTTTAACCAATGATGAAATCAACATTAATCACAATGAAATGTTTCAAACACCATAAACTTACCAGGTTTGAAAAAAAAAATTAAAATAGTCATAACTCACTCTAATCATAGATAGAAATTTAAAAATAAAATAATATATTTAATAAAATAAATATAGTTAATTGTTTAATATGTTATTATGTTAAAAACTTTTATTAAAAAAAATTCATAGCGGTTCATTCATGATGATTTAGAAAATAATTATTTTTCGTAAATGATAATTTTAATTTTCATCATTAAAAAATAAATTTAACACTAATTTATATTAAGATATAGTGAATAAGTAATTTAAAATTTCTTTATAACAAAACACATTTATATAAATTAATTTTAATTTTTAACTCTATCATAACTAAAAAAAATTACATGTACAATATTATTGATAAAGTAATTTAAAATAATTACCTGATTGTTCTATAACAATGAATCAAAGTATTATTTTATAATAAATATACTAACTAAATATTATTATGCTTGTTCTAGTAACAATTGAATTAAACAAAGAGTTTAAATATTTCGAATATTTATTAAATTCAAAAAATAAAACTGTAAATATTTTTTATTTTTTAAAAAAACATTATTTTTCAGAACACACTAATAATGTTTGTTTAGTTGTTGCCTAGAAGAAATCGAAAATTGAAATGATTTTAGTAGACATTGCTTTTTAGTTCCAAAATGCACCATCAGTCTGCTCAGATCAGCTGCTTTTAAGATTAGAAAAAGAAAAAATATAAGATAGGTAATGGTCCAAGTTCCGATAATTCAAATGTTAACTATTGTGGATGATGATGATGGAGGTTTTCTCATGAGGGATTATGGTCATTCTGAAGTACCAATTAATATATACTATAAAACTTCTTTTTCATGACTTGTAGAACAAACGTATTTATATTACTTACATAAGGTATCTCGTGCTGTGGAGCATTGATTCATTTCTGTCTATGATTTTACATATAAAAAACTCTGATTTACCACTGGTATGACCGATACCATTATCATTGTCAATCTCTAATAGCAATTACAGCGAAAAAAGGAAAGTGCTTATTAGACATCACTATCTCATGCACTCTTGCATCTATATTGGTGGCATAATCAGTGTGTAACTATTAAGTTAAGAAGTGTCCCAAATAACCATTATTTTTTATTATCCCATCATTTAATCAGTAATTGTGTGGATAGTATAAATGTAATATCTCCTGGTACCTTAACTATCAAGCCTCATCAAAGTAACTCAAATTTTATTATAAGTCATATCATATTTGGTTTCAAAGTAGAGTATAGGCTGAGTTTAGAGAACATCAAAATATAATGTAATTCAAAGGTTCCCTATAAGATCACTTCAATGCTTCAAGCATACGCCTCAGGGTTGGCCACAAGATAGGCATCCACTACCTTGAGGAGAGCCAAAATAACTATTTGTGAGAGAATTCCACACCCTTTCTTTGCCTGTATAAACATCCATCCATTCCCCCCTGGAATATGATAAGGCCATCTCTACTCCAATTCCTTGGCTTATAATAACCTCTATTAAATTTTTCTGTGTCGTTGCAGTACTATTTATGAAAATTTGTAATCTCTAATTTCTCTTAACTTAAATGTGTGTAGCTTAGCTAGCTAAGCAAAATGAGCACAAGGCGATAGCCGAGACATGTAACTGTAAGAGGAAGGAAGAGAATAATAGGTATGAGGGTTATTATAAGCCAAGTCTATTCATCTTACAAAATGGAATATTATAGGAAAGGAGAAGTATGAAAAAGCAAAAAAGAAGTGAAAGTAAAACTTTCAACATTGATGGCTTTGATGCTAATTGCTGATAACTTACATGTCCACAGCTATTGAATAAGGCAGCAAGCCGCTCCTCAGTAACCTATGCCAAGCCAAAAGACTGTTAAAATAATTCTGTTATCTATGATTGGAACATAACACTAAACAAACTACAACAACAATAGACCAAATCACATTAGGTGATGTATCACAATTCACATGACACCATTCAACTCGATTAAAGACCAAATCATAGTGAGTCCCAAGCCAAGGTAAAGGATGAGGGTTGTGTTAGACCCTCAACAGTCAACGTAAAACTCAACGACATACCTTATACGGAATGCTTAACAAACTAAATCAAGATAAAATTTTATTAATGTTATTCTCAATTCACTTACATGCTGGTAAATTACATCACATATATTGTTCTTTATTGTAAACCTTGTATTGATAGTATACTATTGAATACTATTGTTACTCCTTGGATAGGATACTTCAACATTTCTTAATTTCTAGGTGTTTTTTATTCTTTGTACCTATCCTAGGAAAGTGAATAACATCAACTCTATCCATTACAGCCAAAAATAACACAAATAATTTTAATGAAAAAGCAATGTTTGTGAAATTTTATTGGGTTACTTAGCTACTTCAAACATATGATGAGGTGTAAATTTAATTCAAACACATCACTTGCAAACCACAAATAAGACTAACACAACTATAAAAAAACACAATATCATTCACAACAGATAATTTATTTTCCAAGGAATATTACTAAAAAAATATAGAAGGCAAGTGTGTTATATGACATGCAATGAAACAAAAAAAGAAATACTAAGTTTAGAAGTTTGAAAAATGAAAATATTATGCCAACTTAAATTTACAGTATGACATTATAATAGCAACACAAGATACAAAAATGAATTATAGAATCATTATTTCAAGCAGGACAAAAAATCAGAAATATTTTACTTATAAATTGTTCTGCTTAAGAAAACAAAAAATCATATGCATCAAAAGCCAAAGGCAGATCCGCATCTGTGGTTTGTGGGAAGAGCTTTCATTGCCCTTGCATATGCCCTTGCCTGTAAGCACTCTCACCAGGTTAAATTTTGGAACAAAGGTTAATTAAGATAGAAAGCAACACATTATTTAAAGTAATAAAGTTTGAACACTAGTAATCACCAAGTTAAATTTTGGAACAAAGCTTAAGATTTATTTAAAGTAAAGAAATTTGAAGATTAATTACTAATCTAGCTTCATTATTCAATAAATAGGCCATAATGCGGAAATAGATAATTTGGTGAATGTCAAGTGCTAAGGTTCCAAAGAAGATCCAAGTCAATGAAGACAATGTTCTTTTAAAATATATATAGACTTCCTATGCAATTTCTAATACAAAAATCATGCAGAATTACCAATACAACATAAGTTATTTTATATCACATATACTCATAATAATTGCCTCCAATCGATCAATGGATGTTTCCCAACCCACTTGGATCTCGGTTACCATCAAGTGCAGGGGCATTAAGCTAAGATCACCAATAGATGTACAGTTTACTTATACATATTTCGAGTGCAGCTGGTACTCATAAAAGGGTGAAACAAAAAACAAAAAAAAAAAAAAAAATTGTCCAAGGGGAAAACATACGGTGCATACAACAAGAGGCATAAAAGAAATAAATACACCATCACTAAAATAAATTCTTTTGCCATTTTTGTATAAACATGCATAAGAATATCTGCATAATAAGTAAGAGACAAAATATTTACTCATAATGTGCATGTCTAGATTAGATTAATATAGAGAAACAATGCCATTTTTTGCTAGCTTCGTGAGCATATATTTTTAAATGATTATTTACTAAAACTAAGCAATAGCCAATCATGCATAAGAATATCTGCATAAATAAGTAAACAACTGGCATTGCATTCTTTATTTAAAAAAATGATTTTCCATGGCTTAAGGACATTTTCCATGGCTTAATAGCAAAAATTTTATGCTTATCAGGTTAGAAGGTAATAATAGAATTGCTTAAGGACATTTTCCATGGCTTAATAGCAGAAATTTTATGCTTATCAGGTAGAAGGAAATAACAGAATTGCTTAAGGACATTTTCTATGGCTTAATAGCAGGACTTTTTTTATTAGCTTCTATGACCAGTAATCCATCATATATAATTATAATTGCAAGCTTACCCAAAAGTTAGAAGCATCTTCCCGGGCATGTGTTGGTGTTCTTTGCCAAATATCAAGTTACATGACTAATTGCTGCTAAACCAATCAGCACCTCAATACATTAGTCTACTTATGCAGGAATTCAAAAACTAATCTATCAATAATTGAAAAGCCAATAATCTATCACATGGTTCCTCTTGTTGTTCTCACCAATTTCAAGTCAAACATACAACAAAGATTTACACCTAAAAATTCATCCATTTTTGGTATCATTTAAAACAATTGATTTTTATTTTTTTTTTTGATCAGCAAAGATAATAATATTATTGAATATATAGAATAGCAGTACAAGTAGTACTACTGTGATTACAACCTAAACAGAAGCAACACAGAACAAAGGTGGCTTAAAGCATTGGCAAATACACCAGCATTCTGACCAACTGCTAGGATTAAAACAATTGTATTGTCACCAGGATCCTTAAATTAGCAATTAGTAATAATAAAATGAATGTGAAGCCGGGTTTTCAGTCCTACAAAATTGGAAATTTGAAATAAAAAAATGTGTGAAGTTGGCTGTTAATAGAACGGAAATAACAGAACAGTGCATATAACCAAAGATAAGGAATGGCAACATGAAGTCAGTCAATGCCCATAAAATGATTTAAAAAATCAAAGAAAAGTCATTTGGTGCTTCTTTATTTGGCATTTTGTGATTTTCCTATATAACATTATAACAAACATAATTCTTTATCAAACCAAAAAAATTTATAGTTTCATTCAGAGAGTGTGTGCATGTCAATGAACCATACCTAAGATGAAGCATTGATTAACTAAAATAGCCAATGTTTCAAACAACAAACATAAAATTTCAAACAGCAATGAGATTCAGGTAAACTTCAAAATGTTAGACAGATACTAAGATAGATAAGCCACCCTCACCTCAAAAAACTCCCCCAAGGCTGCCCGTGCCTGACCTCTCCTCTTCCATGCCTCACCAGCTTATGGATTAGAATATTCATTATAGGCTTCTGGAATTTTCTATAGCTTTAAGTTAATTACTCTACATTTATATAAGTGGTTTGCAATATATACTTGTTCAAACAAACAATATCAATCATTTTTTAAGAACAATCAAATACATGGTTTAACAAACATTCTTATACATTAAGGCTGATATCCACAACACGAAATTATATATTAAAAAATTGTTTTTTTAAGAACACAATAAATTAATATTTATGATAGGCACCAACAATTGTCATAAATTAATTTGTATCTTCCACAAGCCAATTTTCCTATCATCACAATTTTGTCTGTAATTGTGATTTAAACTCAGCATTACTCCTACTCCAACCATTCTTCTTTTTCACATTAAAATATAAAATAGGAAAAAGCTAAGTTAATTTATTAATTTATTTACTTAAAAGTGAAAGAATAGCAAAGAAAAAAATGGTCCAAGATGGAGATTATAATTAACCAATAAAAAATTAATAGCAGAATAAAAACAAATAAAGAATAAAAACCAGATGAAAGATCAGATAAGACTATATATACGAGTTTACCTTGTGCAACAGCAAAGCAGACAAATAAAGAATCGAAGCAAAGGAAGTTAATGTGATCAAATCTGAGAGATGAAACAATAGAAGAAAAACAAAAGAGCTTCAAGTAAAGAGGTTGGAGAATTGAAGTGATGCAATAAGAGAAAGAATATTCCGAATGGTGACATTGAAGGCTGGATCGTAAGTGAGATAAAGAAATAAAATGTTCTCTAAAAACAAAATGTTTCAAAATTAAATAACAGCATATAACAGTGAACTATTTTGCTTTTATTAGACAGCAACACTTGTTAGTGGCCAAAATTTAATCCAACATTCCAATATTAGTATACCAAAATCATGACCTTTCTTTATGAACATAGCAAAGATGGCTTGGATCAGGTGCTTTTAACTTTAAAGCTGAGAAAAACAATGGCATTTGAAATCAAATGTTAGTAAAACTTTGTTACAAGCTTCAGCAAAAATGATAGCAGTTTATGCATTCAAGTAAAAAACCATTTATTTGGCGTCAAGACAACAGTTCCAGCTAGGATTTTCTTATATTTTCCTCTATTTTGCAGTTTCCCGTACATATTTCTGTTCATATCAAAAGAATAGCAGACAAGACGGACAACAGCAACTACAACATCAAAATTCACAAAATAAAAATTTCATTTAATTTCCAGTTGAAGTAAGGAATGCATAAGAAAATGAAGCTTTCAGCCTACCAAATAGGACAAAAATGTAGCATATACAAGAGATACAAACCTGTACTTGTAGCTGAAGCTGTTAAGGTATTCAATAGCTTCATTGAGCATTGAAACCTTATCTGTCTGCCACACGCACACAACAACTCATTACACCAAGACTAACTAATTACTAATAACTACAAAGAAATGAGTGAACAAAATATACCATGTGTCACCAAGACTAACTAATCTTCTCTCAAGTTGTAGAATCTGTCACAGGGTAGTTTAACAGTAAATAAATAACTATTATGAATGAAATATACCTAGTAATTTGGCAGAGAAAGTATGATGAGTCACTATGCAAAGCAGAAGCATGATTAAAAGAATATGGTCCAAGTCACACTCGCGGGATGCATAAACTCAATAATAGATGTAATGTACTGAAAAAGAAAAAAAAAAAAACAACCAAAAAGGACATGAATAAACAGGCCACAGTGCAATAAATATGATAGCAGCAAAATATGTAGCAAAAGAATTATGATGATTGATTAGCAGTTCTGGTATTGTACCTCTTGCTTCAGAGTACTGTGGACTTCATTTGTAGGGGTTCGGGTTTTCCTAGCTTTCTCACATTCCGTGAGGTATCCCATGTCCTGGAACCAAATCAAACCCATACTTACGTGGGGACTACATTGAATAAAATAAAAATAGTCATCAATGTCCTAACAATGTGGATGTGATTAATGAAATCAAGCATACACTGTTGGCCAAAAACCAGTTCTCTGTTTGTCCATCTTACATTAAACTTTTGGAAATATAGTTAGTTGCTATTAAATTTTGGGCCATCATTGACATCATTCATGATAAAGATTTGTCTGAAAACTCAAAAGAAAAATGATCAAATTTCTTTTCAGCATCATACACGCCTCTTCGTGCCTAACTCCTAAGAATTTACTTTATCTACATGTACTGTCTTCAATTTCTAAGTTTATTAAAAAAAGAGAGGAAGAAGTGATTTGAGTATACCAGCTTAATTCGATCTGAGGCCTGAATGCGATTATCTGGTTTATCCTCCTCAATTCTTTTCTTATCAGGAAAACTGCCATGTAAAACACAGTAAAGATAAGAATAGCAAGTCCTCTTGTATGGTTCCAAATCTGGATAGGATACTTCATATTTCATCTCATTTTTTCATGCTCATTATTCAAACTAAAAGAGAATGAAACAAAATTAAGGCACAGTATACACACACACACACACACACTTACTTTATCATTACAGTCTTTATCATTCCAAATGGAGAATGAGCAAGACAACTCTATTCCTTAAGAATTCTTACTCCAATTGTAGCAATCAGCAGCAGCTAACCAACTAAGTCAAAGACCATAGTCATATTGTTGTAGTAGGATTTAACTCCTTTTAAGATATTCACTTTAGAGAATAAAATAAGTTATAATTATTAATAGAAAACCAATAGATAAAATATGAGTTAGAGAAATATGGAGATTCACTATGTTCTTACAAAAAATCAGAATGTAAACAATAGAATCTCCCTGGAAAAAATAAAAGTGACATTTTTTAATGGAAAGAGGAAAAAAGTGAAAATAAAAAAAAAAATACCAAACACGGAAAAGAAAAGATATACCTGCCGAAGTAGTGAGGTAGAACTGAAGTTCTTCATGTGCTCTGCTATTCCTTCCAAGGAGAGCAGTGCATCCACAAGCTGTCATGTATTTGGAAAAAAATGTTGAAGAAAAAAAAAATCTTGCTATTTCACCAAATACCAAACCACAAAATTAAAAAATAAAATGAAGCTTGTTATAAAGAAATATAAAGTTCATTCATGCATTTGATCAAACACATCACCTGCATACTACAAATGAGACCAACGAAACTTAAAAAACACAATATCATTCAGAAATGAAATAAAAGCAAAGCATGATATTAAAAAACAAAATATCACCAACAATATCATTTTTAAAAACACAATATCACAAACAATTCACATGCATATATAAGCTCTAATGTCTTGATTTTAAATTCTAACAGCAAAATAAAGTAAAAAATAAATATTGAAGAAAAAAAAAGAATAGAAAGAGGCACCTTGTGCTCTCAGCTTTCTCTATCTTCATTGACTTCCTCCTTGCTAGATTCTTTCAAATGCGTGTTGCAGAACATGAGTCCTCTGTCACAATCTTCTTGTCCTCTCTATAAAAAAACACGACCATGGTTGGTCCTTCAGCTCCGTCATCGAAATTTTTCCTTCGCAGTTCTTGTCAAACTTGTTGAAAATCTGCTGCAACACAACCATGGGTTATGATTTCTCCGGCAGAATGAATAAGAGAGATAGGAAAAGTGTGTGTTAGAAGATGGAGGAAGAGAAAGATAAAAACAGGAGAAAGAGATTTGGTGCAGTATATTATCTCAGCCGGGAAATGTGAAGAGGAAGAGAAACGGGCAGTGAGGCAGAGGCAGTGATGGTGCGGTGAGGAAGAAAGAAAAAGAGAGCGAGAGAGACCAAGCGCATGCTGATGCTCACAAAGAGAGAAAGATTATTTCAAATTTCAAAATTTGAAATTTGAAAGAAAGGCAAGAAGAAGCAGAACGCGGAGAAGGAAGAACTGAAGCTGGCACAAACGTGAAGGAGTAAATAAGCTGCGGAAAAAAAATGTAAAAAGCCTACAATTTATCTAAGCTTGACACCTAAGATTTTTTTGAGGTGTCAAAGTACCTTAAGTCTATATAAACATTATTTTGTGTCAAATTAAAAATCAAATATTTTTCATTCGAAATATCTATGAAAGCTTGAACATGTGCATGTGCATCTGTTACCTTTGGGAACTATTAATATTCTTTCAATTTTAAATCAGATTCTAGGAATTACATGTCTTCCAACCATGGCAAAACAGAAGACAAGGAATAGAAACTATTTCAAATCATGGCAGAGGCAAGCTTGACTTGGTTTGTAACTTACAATCTATAGATTTTTCTCAAAACATCTATCTGTAGTGTACACTCAAAGACAACAATAGGAACAAAATCTTCATAATATGACATGCTTAAACATTTTAGTTTGATTACCTTAATAGCTATTGGCTGACTTCCAGGACTTTCTTGCGGCAGACTACCTGTTAATAGATGGACAATACTATTTTAGGCCAGAGCAAGCTGATGTGGAAGCAAAATTTCTCTTCACAATTCACCAAAACCGGGCAGAAGTTTGACAATATTGATAGTTGGACAGCAAGGTCACAATTCATCAATTCATATAGCGAGTTCAAAAAACTTGCAATCTAGCTGCTAATGGGATTCAAATTCCCTCTGTAGATTTACAACTAATCTACGTTCTCATTATATCCAATATTTTTGTCATGTATGATTCTAAACCGGGCAAGAGTAAATGTAAATGCATTCTTAATATACATGTTAGTTAAAGAAAAATGATGCCAATATTAAAAGATATTCCACAGCCAATGCAAGACATTCAATCAATCAACTTGAGAAATTTAACGCATACACAACACGCCAGGACAAATGCTTTGGAGAAACAAAACAAAACAAAGACGTCAGATAAGGAAGAGAAAAAAGAAAAAAAGAAAAAGAAAACCGAAACTAATAAATAAAACTGGAGAATATGCAATAAAATTAAGAAGCTGCTAATTTAAGTCTAAGTTAATTTAGTTTGTTAAATATGCAGTGTGAAGGAAACAAAATAAGTCTTGACATATATGTATGTCTAACTTGGAATCCACCCAGTAATCAGGGGAACAAAAAACGTGTCATTTTCTCATCACTCAATTGAAAGAAGAAAAAAAAGGTGGAAAGTTTGAGAGAGGGAATACCAGTCACTGGCTTCTCGACGAAACCGAGAAAGATTTCCAGCTGGAGCCATAGTCGAGGGAAGTAAAGACCCTATTTTTTCCACCTTAATCTACCAACACAGCATCATTGTTCCCTCTTCTTAATTCTAAAAAAAGAAAAAAAAAAGAAGGAAAAGGCAGAATGCAAAAGGTAGAAATGAACCTCGTGGTCTCTTCTTTAGCAGCCATGAATCTCCTCGTTTTCTACGGTAGCACCTCGTGGTACAGCAACACAATCCCTCATTTATCATTGCATGGATTGATCTGCAAGAGCCAAGAATCGGTGAGTTGCGATTTGGGACAAATAATGATAGACTGTGCTTGTGATGCGCAGAAGAAAGTGTAGAAGAGGAGAAACAGAGAAGGAATCGTAGAAGAGGAGATTTGAGAGAGAGAGAGAGAGAGAAAGAGAGAGAGAGACTGAGTTTGAAATTTGAATCTCAAATTGGAAAGATTTTGAGGATTTAGGAGGCTGCAGACACTGTATTCGTAACCAGCTTTAATTTGAAACTAGTTTTAGCACCCGTGCGCATGCGCACGGGACGGCTCCGCTTCGCTCTGCCGTGCTATGTTAGATTTGTATAAAATATTTTTAATGTTTAATGATTAAGAATTATTGTATAAGCAAACTTAAAAATTAAAAGTAAAAGTTAAATTGCTAAATGTATCAGCTAATAATAAATTAAGGACACTACTAAGAAATAGAGAGTGTTTCATTATAGTGTTTGAGGAATGAAATTAATAAGCACTACTGTATCACACGGGTAGCTCCGCTCCGCTCCGCTATATTTTTTAAAATAAATTTTAATATTTATATGTGTTATAACAAAAAAAATAATTTATGATATTATTGATAAAGTAATTTAAATTAATTCATTTTGATTATCTTATAACAAATAATCAAACTGTTATTTTTCTAATAAATATATTAACTAATTGTTACTCTAATAGTTATGTTTGTGGGACTATTATTTTTCACGACAAAGTTTATATTAACTAATTGTTATTATGCTACTTTTATTACAAGCAAACAAAATTGATATTTTGCAATCTATCCAGTATGTTGAGATAAAACAAACAAAATACATTATAATAGTATGAGCTACAATACATTAACTATCATCAATTTCTAACACTATACAATTAGATGAGCAAATTAAGCCATAAATGGAAAGCAGGAAAAGCTCCCCATCAAAATCTCGTTTGCACAAACACCAATATTTTAACTATTACATGTTCATGCACACTAAATCACCAAATATTTTCTCGTAGGTTTATACAAAATTCTTGCTTGAGCTGAAATTAAATAAAAGACATGTAATGTTTAAGGAGCAGAAAAAGTATTAGAAATAAAAAAAGTTATATGAATATGAATTATTTTGGAAAAGTATTAGAGCTCATAGACACATAAATTTTAAAGACATGCAATACCTTTTGTCCATTACCATCTTTTTAAAATGAGAAATAATATTAGAAATGAATTGATGAATGCACTTTTTAACCGATGGTGAAGTTAACATTATTTACAATGAAATGTTTCAACCACAAGAAACTTACCAGGTTTAAAAAAAATAAAAATAAAATAGTCATAACTCACTATAATCATAGATTAAAATTTAAAAGTAAATAATATATTTAATAAAAATAAGTATAATTAATTGTTTAATATGTAACTATGTTTAAAACTTTTATTTTTAAAAAAATCATAGCGGTTCACACATGATGATTTAGAGAATAATTATTTTCCGTAAATGATAATTGTAATTTCTATCATTAAAAAAGGAAATTAAAACTAATTTACATTATGATATTATTGATAAAGTAATTTTAATTAATTCATGTTAATTATCTTATAACAAATAACCAAACTATTATTTTTCTAATAAATACATTAACTAATTGTTACTCTGATAATTATGTTTGTGGGACTATTATTTTTTACGACAAAGTTTATATTAATTAATTGTTACTGTGCTACTTCTATTACAAACAAACAAAATTGATATTTTACAATCTATCCAGTATGTTGAGACAAAACAAATAAAATACATTTTAATAGTAGGAGCTCCAATACATTTATAAGAACTATCATCAATAGCTAACATTATACAATTAGCTGAGCAAAATAAGCCATAAATGAAAAGCAGAAAAAGCTCCCCGTCTACACCCCGTTTGTACAAGCACGGGTCGCTTCGCTATGCTCCGCCACATTTTTATAAATTAATTTTAATTTTTATCTTTATTATAACAAAAAAAATTTATTTAATATAATATTGATAAAATAATTTAACTTAATTAACTATGTTTTTCTTATAACTAATAATTAAACTATTATTTTACAATAAATATGGTAACTAAAATGTTATTATGTTGGTTATCGTAACAATTGAATTAAATAAAAGAGTTTAAAAATGTCAAATCTTTATTAAATTTAAATAATAAAACTATAAATGTTTTTAATTTTTCAGAATTTCACCATTTCATTTTACTTTTATTTACCCATTACTATTAAATCTTCATGTGAGAAGCAATTCTTTTAATATATATATATATATATATATATAATTGTTTGTATCTTTCTATTTATCCTTTTTATTTGTCTTAAAATTTTTTCATAAGTAAAAAATTGTCTTTAATTGTTCTTACATTAATAATATATATCATAGAACTGGATTACTTTTTCAACTTGATAAAAATTGTTCCTACATTAATCTTACCCATTTATAAAGCCTCAAACCTCAATGACCAAGATTATATAAGCTGTAAAATTACATTTCAAAACTAAGAATGTGTGTATGCACAAGTGTTCAAAAACTGGAGAATAACTAATTGTTGGTCAAAAACATGAAAAGGTAGAACTACAATTATTTAACAGTCTACACAATACAACTTTAGTTAGGAAAATGATTGGTACAGGAATTTGAACAAATAGGACAGGCAAGTCAGTATCATTACTATAATCTCAGTCCGGAAGAGTTTGGAAAAAAAACATTGAAGAAAAAAAAAAGAATAGAAAGAGACGCCTTGTGCTCTCGGCTTTCTCTCAAGAGACCCTACATCTATAAGGCTTCTATTTTATATGATGAAAACTCAAATCTCACTTCGTTACAAGAAGGTTCAAATGCACAAGGAGCCTTACATATGTTCTAGTTATGTCAACCTATTACTTCAGTATACTTGATTTATTATATATCACTTATCAATTATCAATTTATTGAAGCTTTACACGTGATTATTTTATGACATTTAATAAGATTTAGTGTTTAGAGTTATTTCTCAAATGCATCTCTAAATTCTTCTTTTTTATGTACATCTCTATTTTTTTCTCAATGAAAAAGTATATATATATATATATATATATATATATATATATATATTGTGAAATGAAAAACATGCAGAACCATTAAATCACCACAGATCACAGCTAACTAAAACATGCTTCTATAAAATTCTGTCCATCTATAAGAACAAAAGAAAATAATCTGATAGTCAATTATAAGTAAGCAAATATTGTTGGGACATTTGAACTTTTGAATAGTTAGACCAAAGAAAGATGCAAGTGGAAACTATTCATATGATTAAAATTTGAAGGTTGTTCTCTTGTAACTATTTGATGATCCGGTCCAGGCTTTGCAATTGTAACATAAATAAACCTGCCATCAAAAAACTGCATCACAAAACCAGCCCCCAGGTCAACAACATTTTAGTATGGATAGGATATCACTTATACTTAGAATCTCTCAAATGTCATTTACACCTTTCCATTCATCTATTGCACAGCCAATTATGCAGACTCTTCCTTGACAAACCAAATATATGCATATCCTAAAGACTTCCAGACTCTTTATCTATTGGAACCTGGACTGCCATATGATAAAATCAATCAAAATTAAAGGTCCTTAATAGATTCAAGACTTTCATAAAATAAGATTTCATTCAAGAAAAACATTTTTCTTCTAAATATCCCCCCTGAAATAAAGGTTAAATCCAAAGATAGCATGCCTGACAAGCATGCCAAAAACCAAAAAGAATTTATAATTACCTTGAGTAACTTCACCAAGCACTAAAAACACCTTCACCAGACGTCCTTCAAAGGTTGAGAGAGAAAGCCCTGCATTGGCCCACCATGAAAACTTCAGTATAATGATTAATCACAAAAAATGGAAATGGAAAACTTATTATTCAGACTAACATTGCACGTAGTGGATCAATCAGTTGATGTTACCACAGTCCACATGCAATAGAACAGATTTTGTGATCATGATACAAGAGTCAAAGTGATCTAATTCATATTATTCAGTTTTGAAGATTATTTATTAAATTATTAGTGACATATACAAAAAATCTTTAGCAACTCTGAAATAATAATTAGTATTGAACTAAAGGACACACTGCCCAGGATAGTCTATACTCTCCAATGGTAAGGGTAATCTGAAATGAATCAATTGAAATCTAAAAAACCACAGTATAAAACAATGGATAAAGATGACACCTCCCAATATTCTACATGGGTTGGAGTGGCCTTGTCAAGGTCCAGATGCATTTTAATGTCATCATGAAGTTCTTCCATTTCCTTTACTCCAATTCTCAGGCAAGTGGAGCTTCTGACAGTTGAACCATGAGTCTCCAGTTTTAGCTATTACACATTCAATTACTGGCCTAAAAGGGAAAACTTTCTTAAATATATTAATCGAATGTAAATCAAGCAGATAATTTCGCATATTAATCTTGCTTAACTATTAAGTATAATAGTCAGATTGCACACCTGTTCATGAAGACATTTTGTCAAACATATCACTTGCAAACTACAAATGAGACAAACCAAACTAAAAAAATTAACTATATTAGTCACATAGGATCTTTTACCTCATCAAAACAAAAAAGATCAAAACAGCCCACTACATCAAAATATAATAGCTAATAATATAGAAGATAAAAAAATAGATTTATAGAAACTCACAGGAAGTAATTTGACTTCTTTCTTCATGACTCCTTTGCTACCAAGGCAAACTAAGTGCTGTCACAAATAAATCATGTGTAACAGTCTATTATGCATAGTCAGAATCGTTTCTAGAAAGATAGAAAAGAAGGTTAAGATATAGGAAGCAAAAAAAATTGAGTATAAGAAACAAAAGACATCAAAGGAAATAGAAAACATAAAAATCAGGATCATTTAGTTCTGAAAAAATAACTCAGCATCCAATTTTTTTGGTCTAGAATAAGCCTTAAATTTCATGACCCCACCATCCAAAATTTGTGCAGCAACTCCCTATTCCTATATGAATACTGCAATAGAAAAATCTCCCTAGAACATGAGTTGGGAGTTGCAAAGTGTTCTGATTCAGTGTCATGCAACAAAGGTTTTTTATTGTATTGGTTTGGAATTCATTGATAAATTTATGTAATTATATTTCTGCAAAAAAAGTTGAAGGAACTATTACGTAATATATATCACAAAATGCACTTTTTCTATTACATTTTTTTAAAATTAGAAAAAATGAAAAGGAATATAATTATTAAATGTGATCTAATACAGAATCACACAATATCATAATTTGAAAGGTTGTCATACTACCATCCATACTCATACTGGTAAAGCGCAGGAACCATAACCATATCCATGCAACCTAGAGGAATAATAATAATATCATAGATAATCAATCAAATATCTAAAAGCGCAAAAAAAATGTTAATATTTGTGAATGAAAATGAACATTAAGCCTTTTTGTAGTTTAAAAAAAAAATTAAGCAGAGTTTGAAACTCAACCAATTTAACATGAGTAAAACTACTGATCTCAGGAACAAAGACCAATCAAAGCAACAAAATTTGAACTTTGAAGTTTCTTCAATTTTGTTATACCAAAGCAAACCTGTAAAGAGAGATGAGAAGCCCAAACAATTTCTTGTTTAAGAGTGGTTTCAGAAACTACCCTGAGGGTTTCATCCTCCAAATCCAAATCTATCCATGAGCTAATTTTTCCTGAATCCAAATATTTCACTAACTGCATGAAGTTTGCTTTCAGCCACATAGTTAAATAATATTTTTTTAATACTTTAAAAACTATACCATTACTGCCAAAGATGGCATATCTTAATTATTAACTCTTCTGCCACATTCAGCTACAATTGATACATTACATAAACTACAACTCTTGATGTGGAACAATAATTTTTTTGCCATCACTAAATTATATCAAACATTTCTGCATAAAAAACATGCAGCTTAACCTGAAATCAGCCATGACCCATCCTCCAGAGACCAGAGAATTAACATTTTTTTTGTTCTTTCACTCTTCTTTTTTTTAAAGGGAAGAAACTTAATTAAAAGAAGATATAAAATATATAGGAGAAAAATAATATATTATCCTAAACAAATAAACAAAAGCAAAAATTAAAAAAAAAAAATCAAACTCTCATCAGTACATTTAAGATCTTTTTCTGCAAAGAAACACTCTTGAAGTCTGAACATCCAGAACATGAACAACATTACAACAATAAAAGAAAATAGCTTCTAATCAAACTGAAATGTCAGAAACACCACTACTTTCTTAAGCTTGATTAAAAGAAGATGCATTAAAAGCTTTCTTAAAAGAAGATGCATAGTAAGTTGGATTAAAAGAAGATGCATTAAAATAATATAGCATTGCCAGGACTAATGATATTACAAGACTGACTGAAACAAAGCCTACTGTCCTGTTTTCATGAGAAATGAGCAGCAGCAGCTAATTTATAACTATTATCTAAGTGAAAATTTTCTTTTAATAGAGTGTCCTTACTTTGATGATCCCCTATAAAACTTCAATCATTTCAAAAATTCTTTAGATTTAATATCCAAACATTTTGACACGTGGTAATTTAAATTCAAATTCACTTAAAAAATTTAATCCCTCTCTCAAAATCCCCCATGCAAACATACTATTAAGCTATCTAGCAAAATTTAAAAACGAAATTGAGTGAAACTAAAAAAGAAAATAGGTAAAAACCTTGCATATAACAAAGGCAGCGAAGATGAGTATATCCAGCACCGGTGAAGCAGAGGGCAGAAGGTGTATCAGTTGCAAGGAAAGTGAGGTCCAAAACGAAAATGAAACAGAGAACCATGAGTATATCTCCAAATGAAGAAAATAGTGAAACATAAAACCTACAAACCTTACTTGTAACCAAGGCTCCTATGATGCGAAAGTCATGTTCGGTCCAATATTCTATGGCCTCATCTAGCATTGAAGCTTTGTCTGTCTTTTGAAAACAAACACAAAGGAATCATCAAGACAAAAATAATTCTAAAGAAAAGAGAATAGTAGTCTTTTGAAAGATTAATCAACTTAATGAAGAGGCAAATGATTATAAATATATGTAGAGATATAGTACCTTCTTGGAATTTGGAATTAAATTCTTTAAGGCTTTCATTTTTGGTTAATCCTACTCCTTCTCTGCACACATCAAAATCATCAATCAGAACTAAGACAAATAGAAAGATTTCTCATCAATCAGAACTAAAATAGAACCTTTACAGACAAATTATGAAACTCTGCAGCTCTACTCCTCTTTGACAAAGAACTTCTCTGGCTCTTTGAAGTTGTCTGCACTGTGGTGGATATTTCTAAAAAGTGGGTATACTTTCCACTTTTTGGTATGAGATACCCTGAAGAACAAAAAAAGTAGTCCCCAACACAACACAAATTAAAATCACAAAAAAAAAAGTAATTCTGACATATTATTAATAATGAAAAGGGGTATCTATTCAGATTTGGTTAATGAAAAATGAGAAAAAATAGAGATGAAATGAAGCTCACCAATAACAACATACTAAATATTTTTGAAATCCAAACTTGTACCTAAACCAAACTTGACAGTGTATTTTTCTCATACCAAATGAACCTAACAAATTAATGTCAGAAGAAGAAAAGACAATTTCAGATATGCTTATAATTAATGATAATCATAATTGTCATGAAGTTATAAGATGCTAGTTAGGTTCTAATCATGCCAATAACATAGAATGAATAATAGATAACCAAATCTCAACATCCATATCTTGTTAATTTGTCACATTTCTTCTTTCTTCTGATATCAATAATTAAATCATTTATCTCATCAAACTAAAAGAAAAACTTGTAAATAATGATTCATAGGATCATTTACCTCATAAAACACTTGTAAACTGACAAACAATTGTAACCAATATCCTAAAACACAAGAAACATGATTAATATTCTCATGTTAATACATTTCCAGCAGCATATATATGGATAATCAAGCAAAATCATGTAAGTAACTATCCATATTTGGGTCAAATCAATGTTGCCAATCTGGGGTAAGCCACATCCACAAACTTAACCACACATACCAAGAGCCAGACAAGCTCAAATAATTCGAATTATAGAATAACAATTGTGGGCAACAAAAAATAGATAAAGGTAAGACCCACAAAAAGGTTACATGGCACTCACAGTTGCAGCCTTGCAGGCAGTTTGACTTCCATAGCTCGAGCATGGTAAACAAAACACTCAGTTGGTGGACCACTAAAACAGAATGACAGACATCAGCCAACTGAATAAATGATATTTCCCTCTTATAAGTCATGGAAACATCAAGCAAATATGTTAGTGGTGTCATGCAACAACAATCTCAAAAGGTTAAACTATTAGGTGAAAACAGATGAATGGTTTTTATATTATATTTCTAACATGCTCCCTCACGCAAGAGCCCTTTCAGCCTTGAAGCATGGAAAATGTATAATTGCATAGTCCCACCTACTTTGGGCTGAAGTTAGACTTATTTTATTAGAAGAATAAGGAAAGCAAGAACTGAACTCTAGAGCTCTTGGTCATGAAGGTTTTGATACAATCTTATGAATCAGAATTAACTATCTTAAAAGCTTTGTTAGATGAAGACACATGAATGATTTCTATATATTATATTTCTAACATGTGGGGCAATTATTCCTTTAGTGCTCACAAACTAAAGCCAACCACTTAAATTTGTTTCATCTGAAATAATGGAAATAATTAAAGATTGAATTCCAAATAATAATCACACAACCATTAAATTTTTCTATCCCTCCCAAGAATATTGTGGTAGTTTCTATAATGTGCACTGCAGTTGAATGAGATAATTAAGTAAGGAAAGATAGAAATTCAAGAATTAAGTTCTAACTCATTTCTTAAAGCTTTTGTATCACAGGCAAACATTTTGTAGGATAACAATTTACCTTCTAATTTTCGCAAAAGCTGATTTACCATTAATTTTTTCTACCCCTCCCAAGAATATTGTGGTAGTTTCTATAATGTACACTGCAGTTGAATGAGATAATTAAGTGAACATAGATAGAAATTCAAGAATTAAGTTCTAACTCATTTCTTGAAGCTTTTGTATCACGGGCAAACATTTTGTAGGATAACAATTTACCTTCTAATTTTCGAAAAAGCTGATTTACCTTGCTTACACTGAACACATAGGATTTCTTTCATTCTCTAACTCATCCTTGCTGGCAGAATCATAAATTTCATTATATTTAAAACTGTCGTAAAACTCCCCATTGTCACTACTTTGGTCAGTATACCCTCCATTGGTGGGTGGAAAAATACAAAGGTAACACCTCCATTTGGCAGAGAAATTAGGATGAAAGACACGTGACACCTACAATAAGTCACACCTTATCAGATTAACTATTATGGGAAGTGTGAAGATCAAATAACTAAATTCTGCAAGCCATATTTTTGTTTTCGTTTTTCTTTTTTCTTTGGATTCAAGACAATTGATAACTCTATTGAATATTAGCTTCATATTGCAGATTACTTAAGGATATTACCTCAGAAACTGATATGACCCTAAGTTTTCCTGGTGCTGCATGACAATGAAAATTATTAGTCTAAAGGCTACTGCAATGCATAAGAAGTGAAATTTAAGCTTGCAAATATATTAACTAAATTCCTATGATTTAAACATAACAGTAATCATTTAAGCTTGCAAATACATAAACTTAGCACCCTATTGCTCTTTCCTTCAACAAAGCTTGCAACAGAACAGGGATCACTTTGTACATTTACATCAGAATCAATACATTCTATTTTCTCTAAAATTCTCTAATTTCTAAGAACCAAATCAGGATGACATAAAGCAACTAATAGCATCATCCTCAGCTTCTATGAATATAACAAACAGGTTTAAGACTAATATGAGATAAAAGATTTTGAGAACATATCCCAATCATTCAATCAAGGCTAATATGAGGTTGAAAACAGAAAAATACACTGGCACTGGAATCCCCATTTGGCATTTGTTCCTGTCCTTTGTTACCAACCTTCTATGACAAATTATGAACTTCTGCAGGTCTTGATCTTTTAGATGAACTCCTAGAAGGAGCAACCTTTGTTGGAACTTCTTCGGCCAAAGCCTCAACACCCTCCTACGTTCAGAAATTATTAAGCAATTGTACTTCAAAATTAAAATAACAAAAGACGCAGTGCAGTTTTCACTACAAATTTGAAATCCCGACCACAGCACCAAAAAATTGAAATTCGGGAAAGCTTGAGAAATGGAAATTGAAAATACATTATTACTTTTCAGTTTTTAAAACCACATTATACAAAAATTTATAAATTGATTTTAAGAGAATAGAAGTTAAAGAAGATGTGAAAATATAAAAATAAATAAAGTAATGAAAAATGGAGAAAAGGTTAAACAATTTAAAATAGAATAAAGTAATGACTGGAGGGCACTCTACCACTTCTTGTCCAAGTCCTGAAGATCCCAAAATACCTAAACAATGCACAATGAATCCATTAGCAGAATTTTAACTACATTATCAATAATAAACATATAGACATAACCGTAACAAATGATTACCAAAATCAATGTTCACAGACCTTGTGCCATTTCAGAGTAAATGTCTTGTCATTTTTATCCCAATTATCATCACCAGCGTCAGGGTGCTCTAGATCTTTTAATAGGCTTAAGCAGTCCTCCTTCCGATACATAGCAATAAAAGGAATCTAGAAGACCAAATTTCCACAAATTAACATAAATCTAGAAAAGGTAGAGAAAAAGTATAAGAAATAAAAAAAGGGACTGCAACCAATTAACACAAACAATGAATAAAAACAAAATTTTTAACATTCACGAATCCGGAAATGGTACCAAGCTTTGATAGAGAATAGAGAGCATAAGCATTTAGAAACCTCATCGTGTCCGGCGAGGTTAATATTCTGCTTCTTGCAAACCTTCGTGTCTAAATCGAGCAGCGCCGGGGCCTTGAACGCTTCCTAAAGATTGCCGGAAGTCACACGCTCTCTAGTCGTGTGGTGCAGCTTGCTGGGTTCTGATTTCTCCGGCAAAACAAATAAGAGAAGAAGAAACAAAGCAAGCGGATACTTAAGCGGAAAAATCAGAGAGAGCGTGAGAGAGACAGAGATGGAATCGTAGGAGAGGTCACACCAAATTTCAAATTTCAAAATTTGAAATTTTGAAAGAAGGTAACAGGTGAGGTGAGGAAGAAGCTGTGCACGTGAGGTTAGAAGTCTGAGGTTACCGAAGCTGGAGGAAGTGAGCCCGAAGCTGGTGTGCACAACGGCGCGGAGGTGGTGAAAGATAAGAGAAAAAAGAAAAATAGAGAAGAAGGTGAAGGAAGAGAAAGAGGAAAATGGCGCGGAGGTGGTGGAGAAGGCGGCGCGGAGGTGGTGGCACAACGGCGGAGTGGGATTGACGGAGAGATGGAAAGCATAGAAGAAAAAGAGAGAGAATGAAGGTAATTTTCGTGAGACAAAGAGATGAAGGTTGAAATTCGAATTTCAAAATTTGAATTTTGAAAGAAGGTCATTAATTTTTGTTGTGGAGGGAGACGGAGAGAAGCGGAAGTGTGAAGTGTGAAGTGTGCAAAGCAAGCTGAGGAAGGAAGAAGCTGAAAAGGAATCAGATGAGAGAAAAAAAAATTGAAAAAAGCCTTGAATAATTGTTAGCTTGACACGTCGGATTTTAAGGCTGAGGAGAGCTGTGGGAGTGACACATGGCAAGAAGATGTTCTTAGATAGTTGATAGTTGATTCAAATAAGTGAAGCAAAAAAAAAAGGCACGCGGCTGAATTGAGGGACTGTGGCAAAACGAAAAAAGAAAACAAATGCAAGAAAAAACTAAAAACAAAATCAAAAAAAATGAGGCATTGACACCTCAGCTTAAAATGCAGTGAGAGTGCCACATGTCAAGGATAAAAACCTTCTTTTATTATAGACAGAGCTCGGTACTAATGCGACCCGGCACCTTGAAGCTGGCAGCCTTGGGGTCGGCACGCACCAACCCGGCAGCCTTGGGCTCGGCATGTTCCTTCTCGGCCTACCCTTCTTGGTATGCAACCATGAACCCGAACCTCGGCTTAACCTATACTTGGCACAATTTGGTACAATTACGATCACTCATGAAAATCAACCAAGTAACCCGGCCATACCTCTCGTCTCTATAATAAAAGAACATCTTCTTTGACACACGTGACACTCTTTTTGATTGACACCTCAAAAAAGGCTTAAGTGTCAAGCTTACATAATTTACAGGTTTTTTACATTTTTTTTCCTCAGCACATGACCTTCACTTTTGTTTTATGCAGCTTCAAAAAATCTAGCGCCTTCCCGAGCTTGCTTCTTCTGTTAATCTCACCTCTTCTAAAATTTTAAAAATTTTCAAATTTGAAATTCGAATTCAAATTTCAAACTCTGCCTCTCTCTCAAATCTCCTCTTCTACTATTCCTTCTCTATCTCTCTCAAATTTTCTTCCTTTTCTTTCTTTCTTCCTCTCTCCGTCCATTCCAGTCCTTCTCATTCTTATTGCTGCTATTGTAATCCATGTTAATGTTATGCATATTTTGTGGAGGAATTAACATATATTAATATTGTGTGTCTTAACTCAAATTCTTGTGTCAAACATTTTTCTAACTAAGTTTATTTAGACTTGCAGTTGGGTTGTTGTTTGCTGCCCTGTTTTTAGATTTTTTCCTCACTTTTTCATGAAAGTTTATGCATTCCATTTATTTGTTCAAATTCTTGTGCCAATCATTTCCTAACTAAGTTTATTTAGGCTTGCGGTTGGGTTGTTGTTTGATACACTGTTAGATTTTTTTTCTCACTTTCATGAAAGTTTATGCATTCCACATATTTGTTCAAATTCATGTGCCAATCATTTTCCTAAGTTTATTTAGGCTTGTAGTTGGGTTGTTATTTGATGCTTTGTTCTTAGATTTTTTCTCTCACTTTTTCATGAAAGCTTATGCATTCCTCCTATTTGTTCAAATTCCTGTGTCAATGATTTTCCTAACTAAGTTCATTTAGGTTTGCAGTGCTGCAGCACTTTGATTGGCCAGAGCTGAAGGCTGATGCGTTGCGTGAAGCTGCGTTTGGTTATTGTGATCTGAAGAAGTTTGGATCTGAGCCTTCATCTTTCAGAGGGATGATCCTCGGCAACTGTGTGGTTATAATTCCTTCACGTACAGATACACATTCTTAATGAACAAAAAATGTCCAGTTATAAATTCATGTTTAGATTTGCTGGATTCCAACAACTTTTTTAATTGATGAAGCAAAAAGGAATAAAAGGGTAATGGGTGTTGTTGAAAATTAAAGAGTAACAACTTTGAGCTACTTTGAATTTTGATACTAATGGATATTATTTGTGTGTAAATTAAATGTGCTTCATATATTCACAGTTGGGAGTTGGGAGACAGAGATATTGAAATCAGTATTATTTAGATATCGTCATTTCTTTTTTATTTTTAAAATCTCAAACCATCCCACTACTTTCTTTATTTTTTTTATTAAGAAACTTGAAATTTATTTTCCTAAAGAAATATCAGAAATATTTTTCAAATAATAAAATAAATATACAAGATTATCTACGTTTTTCCTCTTTAATTTATAAACAATAGAAATATGGATACAAATATGTAGACACATATATTTTATTATTTAAATTTAATCAACATTTGGAATTCTTAAACTTCTTTT
>PYAF01002412.1:19583-40151 GCA_007407185.1 Glycine tomentella | reverse complement strand
TCTAATAAAATAATGGTTAAATAACAGTTAAATAAAATGGTGACAATTGAAAAAAATATTTATAGTTTTATTATTTAAATTTAATCAAAGTTTTAAAATTTTAAATTCTTTTTATTTAATTCAATTGTTACTATAACCAGTATAGTAACATTTAGTTAATATATCTATTAAAAGATTATTATTTGATTCTTTGTTATAAGATAATCAAAGTTATAGAATTTAAATTACTTTATTAGTAATATTATTAATAAATTTGTTTTAATTATGATAGATATAAAATTATAATTAATTTAGAAAATTATAAATTACAATTATCATTTACGCGAAATAATTGTTTTCTAGGCCATCATGGGTAAAGTTTTTGGAAAAAAGTTTTGTAAAAAAAGTATTTAACAGAATTAAATATCAAAAAATCAACACTATTTAATTTAAATGTATTATTTATTTTTAAATATTCATCATATAAAATAGTGGGTATATAAAAGTAAAATAAAGTGGTGATATTTTAGAAAAATATAAATATTTATAGTTTTATTATGTAAATTTAATCAAGATTTTGGAATTTTGAAATTTTTATTTGATTCAATTCTTACAATAACCAGTATAATAACATTTAATTTATATATTTATTAGAAAATTATAGTTTAATTCTTTGTTATAGGACAACAAAAATTAATTAATTTAAATTACTTTATCAATAATATCGTAACTAAATGAATTTAGTTATGATAGAGATAAATATTAAGATGAATTTGTAAAAATGATTTTTGTTAAAAGACAAATTTAAATTAATTACTCATTATACAATAATTCTTAACCATTAAACATTAAAAATATTTTATATAAATCTAGCATAGCACGACGGAGCGAAGCGGAGCCGACCCGTTCGTATGCGCACTGGTCCAAATACTAGTTGAAGATGAAGATTCATCACCCAAACAAATTAATAAAGAGAAAAGAAAAGAAAAAAAGTAGAAAGATATTTTACTTAATTGCAAACAAGGTATTTAGGAATGTAAGAAACAGACAACCAAGGATTGTATTGTCAATGTTTGTATGACTTTTAATAAAGAGAGAAAGTGTGTGATTAAAGAAAGAAAAGTCCAACTATCACATGAAAAATAATTTAAGAAATTTTTTAAAGTTTGGATGAGATTATTGGATGAGTATAATATTCATATATCTTGTTAAAAAATCATATGAAATTCATTAAAATTCATTTTAAAAATAATAATGTATTAAAATTTGTATGTTTTTAATATTAAAAGATTTCTATTAAGTTATAAAAATGTTAATTGAATATCAATATATTTCGCTATCCTCATCAAATATTCTAATTATCTTTTTTTAAAAGGAAATCCTAATTATCTTTATTCAATACTAGTGCAAAAAGACACTTCTTACCTAGACTTAGAAGTTACCTATGTTTTAGTCGAATGTAACTTGTTTTAAAAGATTGACGGGTGCTAGAAGTTAAAATAAAATATTGTGGTGATTTATAATATTAAAATTGTTTAAAAGAAAAATGATATCAAAATAGGATTATTCCCTTTATAACAATTAGTTGAAAAAGAGACACTTCGGGCCTCTATCTTTATTTTTAAAAAAGAAAAAGAAAAAAAAAGAAAAAAAAGTAGTTAAAGAAAGTAGTGGTAGTAGTTTTTTAGGGGAAATGACATCAGTATTAAAAGATAATTTATAAATAATAAATATGTACATAAAAAAGGTAATTTTGTTTATTAATAATTATAGATTATAGACAAACCAAGAATTCATTTATGTTATTTAAAAGTTGTAATTATAGGCTCTGATTTAAAATTTGTAATTGAATAATATAAGATTTTTAATAAATAAAAATATATTTTTAAATCCCTATTAACTAAACCTCCTAAAGTTTTACATTTGAATGTTTGCGGTGTTAAAAGGATCTTATACAAGTTTCACAACTTTCAGTTTTTATTTGTAAATATTTCAATTTAACATAAATTAAGTAATTTTTATAAAATATTAATTTTAACTTTATTTTTTTTCTTGATGAGAATTTACTAAAGGAATAAAACTTTATAAAATAATAAATTATGGATAAATAAATATATTTCTAAAATGAGAATATCTGATTTATTTATAATTATTTTAAAAAAATGAAAATATTTTTTGAAAAGTAATTCAATAGTGGGTGAATGTGCATGTACAATGAATGATTAATTACAGTAAACTTCCAAGTACTTCTAACAAATCATGAGATTCCACTCAATAAAACCTACTTTTATGATTAACTAAAATTTATTAAAATTCACAAATAATATAAATAGTACTTATAATTAAAAAAAAACAATTTATTAAATCTCATTTATACCTTCATAATGTTGTCATTTACAAGACTTCTATTTTGAAAGAATAACATTTTAAAAAGTTTTTAGTATATATGCTTGTTTAAGTTTCTAAAATTAAATCTAAAAAAAGTATTTCTTATTATTTGGAAAATCATTTTGAGTATAGCTACAGAAAAAATATTAAATAATAATAATAGTTTTTAATTTTTTTAAAATTTCTAAAATACTATAAATTACTTATTTATATAATCTTCAAATACACCTCTCTTTTGAATATCTTAATTGAAAGCCTAAATGATAGTCAACAATACAAAAACATATTGAAAAAAGTGTTTTCATTTATCAGTTATACTTAAATGCCTACTACAATAGACTACTGTTGATAATAGATAGTGTGAAAGTTCTAATCCAACGAAAGAGCAAAAGTAGCAAGTACCTACAAATAAACCCTGACACTCAAATTTGTACATGAATAGCAAGTACATACAAATAAACCCTGACACTCAAATTTGTACATGAATCAACAATGTAATCAACAATATGTTACTTGTCCTTTTACCCATTATAAGTCTTTTTCTAAGGTCTATTCCAACCTTTATACAAGCTTAAGGGTGGAAAAGAAAGATGTAACTCGTAATGTCAACCCGACTATCGAATAAATCATCAGGATGATCGATGTTGCTTACCCCACAAATGAATATATATATATATATATATATATATATATATATATATATATATATATTAACATTAAGGGATGTATTGAAAATAAATAAAATAGTAATTTTAACATTATTAGATTTTATTTGTATTTTTTCCAACAAGGCTATGGCAAGGCAACCTACAAACCAACTACTTACAATCCATTGTTTTTTTTTTCATTTATTTATTTTAACTTGCCTATAAACTGAGTCAATTTTAGTACTAAATACATTTTGTGCCAAGTTGAAAGAATGTATGGGCGAATTAATCTGCTTCGCCACCCTTAAGTATGTTTTGACCTCTTGGTTAGATTAAAGACTTATTTCATATTATATTAATAGTATTTAAATTGATCGACAGACCTTTTATCCCTAAACAGGCTAATAGGCCTGGCGCACTTACATAACAAAAACATAGATATATAATTTAGGAATGAAAGAGCCAATCGATATTCAAGCTCTTGTAAATAGAAATTGATAAAGGTGAAAATCAAAATTATAAAAGACTTAATTTTGTTGCAAATGTTAGATAGAAAATTTCTCTAGTTTTTTACGTTAAACCTGTTAAAGTTTCTAAATAAAGAATTTTTTTCAATGACATGTTAGTCATTTTCCCACACAATTATATTTCTTGAAATGTAAAAGATATAGGTCCTCCTTCTTTTTAATACTATCTGTTAGAAAAATTATAACCCTAAATCAAAAGTGAAACATAGTTGATCGAGTAATATCTATTGTAATAACTTTGATTCGAAAATGAGTGTGATGCCAGTGCAAAAATAGTTTGTCGGGGAATAAAGACACCTTTTATTCGTGTATACGCGGAAATTGTTGCATCCTTTAATTGTTGTGTTTGAATACTTCTACAGAGAGTCAATTGGAAGCACCAAATTGTCATAGAAAGACCAAAATATACAATGACACAAAACAACGCTAAGGAGTAACAAACCTATATTCAAGGATGTATGTTTTAGTTAAATATACGAGAATACAACTTGCAAATTTATTTTTTAAGAAACAAAACATGTCAAAATTAAAGCAACAAATACATGGTGAAATGAAGGGATGGTTTTTGTGACAATATATAATGCTCAATTCCAATTGATATTCAAGTGCAAATCATGAAGATCTTCTTTATCTTTAGCGTCACCTTTAGTTTTTTTGGAAATGTTATTTCAAATGCCAATCATCTTCCATAGGAAGCTATTTTCAATTTTGATGACTCTATAAGTAACACTGGAAATGCTGCTACTTATCACCCATCTAGGGATGACAACATCCCTTATGGCTCAACATACTTCAAACATCCCTTTGGAGATATGTCAAATGGACGATTCATTATAGATTTTATAGTCATATATATGCCCCTATTTTAGTAATTAGCTTAAATAAAATTTCCTTTAATTGAAGGTAACATAAACAATATATTGGTGATTGAAGAAAATACTAACATATATGTATATAGTTTTAATTGTAGCTGAGACATATGAATTGTTAATGTTGTCAGCCTATTTAAATCTCACCAAATCCCAAACATTGTTGGATATAGAGTAAACTTTGCAATTGCCGATGCAACTGCACTTGAAATGGATTATTTCACACAAAAAAGACTCATTCCACCATCAATGACTAATTGAGTGTTGAACTTGATTGGTTTAAGAAGCTCAAACCCTCCCTATGCAAAAATAAGGAAGGTTTTATAACAACTCCTTTAATAATGTTTATGTTACATACATGATATTTTCTTAGTATGACTATCAATCTTCATTCCCTTATTATTTGACAGAGTGCAAAAATTACTTTAAAAATTCATTGTTTCTATTGGG
This sequence comes from Glycine tomentella, assembly GCA_007407185.1. Classification (NCBI taxonomy): domain Eukaryota; kingdom Viridiplantae; phylum Streptophyta; class Magnoliopsida; order Fabales; family Fabaceae; genus Glycine; species Glycine tomentella. The sequence continues at coordinate 35,291 of PYAF01002412.1, read as the reverse complement.
AGAGATAAGTGGAAATGATATTAACTCGTTTATCTTGTCAAATAAAAAAATTGTAGAACTTCTTCAAATAGTTCCCCTAATTATTGAAGAAATTATCAATGTCACCGATGTATGTCATGTCGAATTTATGTACTAAAATGTTGGCTTCAGGTTTTGATTAGAAATATGATTCAACTTTATTTGTGCTTCTTTTTATTTTTCGGGCATTAATTAGAGATCTCTCATTGAATACTACGAAGGTCAGCTTAAACAATGTCGAGATATATTTTGATTATTATGGTGATGCCAAACGTTTGATTCAATGACTAATTTTATTGTTTGTCCTAACTACTAATAGTAGAGTGAATAATATGTCATTGTTTTCAATATTCGGAATGCCCAAATTTATCATTTATTAAGTTCACATATCATTTAAATAGAATACCCATGTGCTATGTGACACATTGAGAGAGTAAAGGAGAGAAGAGAGAGAAATATATGTTCGATAAGTGATATAATTTGATAAAAAAAATAATAATAAAGAAAAAACAAAAATATCAAGTAGGTGTTTGAAATTTGTGGATGTCTAAATATAAAACACTTCTTTAAAATATGAGACACAAACATGGCAAAGGCTTTAACTTTTTTTTTTTTTTTTTTTCATTTCTCATCTGACATCAGCGGTGTCAATGTGTGATCATGCTAAAGAGTAAAGAATATAAAAAGAAAACGATTTCGTTATGACACAAACTATCAAGAAAGTAATGCATTCTACTCAATGACTCCTCCTTGGAGAATCTCAAATTTACACGTAAGTTCCCATTTGACCACCTCTAGAAACACGACCTTAGAATCTATTATTATCTATGGGATGTCAAATGAGTGACAATAGTAAATCCAAACCATACACTAAAAGAAAAAAAACTTGCATGAGAGAAAGCACTAATTGCTTAAATTTTACTTCTCTTCCTTTTCCTCCATTGTTAAGTAAATAGATTTACAAATCTTCCCCCCATAGATGATCATTTGGGTATTACCCCAATTTGCCACCTCATGCCTACATGAATTAATTATCATCAAGAGTTACAATGGTAGGAATTTGACCATTGTTAGCAAAATCAATTTTGTTCAGCCGTAAGCAGCATAAGACTTGCTCTGGCAGTTCCTCTTGCTTCTGTGCCTGTGCAAGCATAGAAAACAAAAAGGTATATATTAAAAATATGGAACCTTTTTCATTTAGCAATCAATCAGCTGGGAAAAACATCATACTTGCTAAAGAAGGAAGATACTCCTAGAACTATGATAATTAAGGATATGCTTGATTTTTCATTTGGGGTGCTCCAAACTCAATTTGAAGAGTAAAACTCGGTTTGGAAACATGTTTGGTTATCCTCAAAGTATGTTTGCATATTAAAATTTTATCTCAAAACCCAGTTTGTAAAAAACAATACTTGGATTGCTTTTGCTAACTCAGTTTGTAAACTTAAATTTAATTTAAAATTAAGTTTGCAAATTTTAATCTAAACATGTACTAAATCATGACCTGAAAAGGGCTTCTGAAAAGATTTGAAAGTGGAATACCTCTTGAGAGTAGTTTGATTAATTTGATACCTAAATGTATTCAAAATTTTCTTAAAAAAAGTGTTCAAATTAAATGTTTCAAGACTATATACTATACCTGGATAGTTATGCCCATATTAAGTACTATATTCTTTGTACGGTCTCGTAGTGAATCAAGTGCCTTCCGTGATATATAGCTAAAGCGATGTATGTCCAAGTCAATTTCAAAATAGTTAGGCCCCTGCAATGAATATATATAAATTAACAGCAGATACACAAGAATATGAAGATTTATTGTATCGTAAGGTGAGTTTTATTGTGTGGTAATTAAATTGAGTAAACAGCTAGATAATATTAATATATATTAGAACATCGGTTAAGATCATTCTTCCCTATGTAAAAATACTTTGTTAAAGAATTCAACATAGATTATGCCATTTCTAGAAACAATGAAAACCGAACAATCACAACCCTTTCTGAAAAGCCCAAAATCATATGGAGAGCCTAGGAAATTGGATTACTACAACTATAATTCACCAACAAGGAGAGCAATAAACCAAATTTGCAAGTTAATCTATCAACAACGTAGTTAATGTAACTGCATAGACCTTTGACTTGTGAACCTCTCTAAAATAGATATAATGGGGTTTATATTATTTATGTATGTATTATGGGGAGAAATCATCCAATAAGGTTGATGGAGATGCCCAAAGGTAAAAAGGTTCTGTAAGTAGATCAAAACATTTCAAAATAATGACTAAAGTTGTATATAAAATTTCCCATACTCGATGAACTCAACTCCAATAGAATGAATATGCTAAACAGTGTTAGATCTAGGAGCCTAAGTCAGGAAGTTTAATTTATTTTAAAATTAAAATTAATAATTGTTAGAATAAATATTAGAAAATCAGGAGCACGGGAATAAGCAAAATTAGGGAGAGCAAAATATACTCATTAAATATATTTATAAGTAATTTTTTAAAAGTGAAGGAGAGGAAGTGCACCCCTGAAACAATTGTAGATCACTGATGCTAAAGATTGATATTTGAAGACAAATATTGTAATCCAAGAGATAGATACATTTGTATATACCTTAAAGAATTTGTGTTGAGGGCGTGAAAGCACTGGTTTGCCATTGTAGGCACTTAGAAGCTTTCTTTCTGCGGATTTTAGCTGAAGGTCCTCTGGATTAACCACCCCTGCCAAAATTTTTAGCCTTTCACTAAAGGGAACCAAGCTTTCCTTTGTAAACCCGTTCACTATTTCCACCTCATCATCTACTAATCTCTGTGAAAATAATACTGTTATTAAAAAATATAAAAAAAAGTAGCCAGCCACTGCAGCAAAACTATATAGAAAATCTATACTAAGTAGTAGCACTAGAAAAGAATGAACATACTACAATATTACATCACGAATCTAGTTCAAATGTGAAGCCAAGTATTTCTAGCAAATTCATATCTGGATAATACATGAGGGTAATCAATCACTGGAAGCAAAGTCTAATACACTACATTGGGGATCATTTGATGGAGGATTGTAAAATTAAATCAGAGTGAAAAAATTTCATATGTTTTCTTCTTGAGTGCTAGTCTGCAACTCCTGATGGTTCTCCTAAATTCCTTGGTAAGGTAACGACTATTTAATGCGATATAATCCAATCAAATATTGAAGTTCTATAGCCTTTATGAAGCAAAAGAAGAAAACTGTCTAACATGTAGATATTTTTTTTTTTGTTTAAATATATTTTTTTCTGCAATTTAATGTTTTATTTTTCATTTTCGTCCATTATTTTTTTATTTTAATCCTTGCAAAAATATGTTTATTTTATTTTTGATCCTAAAACACTATAGATAGTGCTTTAAACAATAAAAAAACGTTTTAAGGATAAAAAATAAAACAAACATATTTTACAAGGATTAAAATGATTTTTTTTCAGGAATTCAAATAAAAAAAGCTAAAGTGCAGGAATGAAAAATATATTTAAGTCTTTTTTTACTTACAAATACCTTTTGGGGGAAAATTATTGTAAACCGACAGATTTGAGATTCAAAACATGCAATTATTGATTAGAAGAGATACCTTGATGCTCTCCTGAAAGCGAGGAGAGATATCCTTGTCAAAATTCTCAGACAATTTAAAGTATAATACAAGGCTCATGCCTTCCCCATCAGCATCACCAGGGAACATGCTAGCAGCATATGTTGGCAACTGGAACAAAAGGAACACAATTAACCTATGCAGCATTCTTGTATTTTGTTCAAACAGAAAAATCAACATCAATAAAACATTGTTATAGGTGAAGCTGTCAAATTCAGAAGGAGAAAATATGTGGTTTGAGATGGAGAGTGAACCTGTATATTAACAATAAGGAGGGAAGGTACTTTCTCATGTTCTTTAACAGAAGGAAGTTCTAGATGATGAGCAATGTGATTTACCTTCCGGGGACACGCAAATAAATCAACACCTATTGGTATATAAGGGCTAAAATCTGGAGCAGGACACTTTTGCTTATCTCTGCATAGTTAGTTCATAATTATGATATATAATATAATAAGTTAATAGAGTTAACTAAAATTTTTAGTTCCTATTTTTTTTTTTTAAATTTGATTTGTAATCCCTAAAATTTTATTTGATGGGTCAAGGTTCCTTAACTTTTTTCGTCATTAAGGTTTTTAGTCCCTAAATTTTTGTTTGATTGATCAATGTCCTTCAATTTTTTTTTTTCATTAAGATTTTTAGTTCCAAAATTTTTGAAAAATTCAACTTTTAATCCTTGAAATCTCATTAAGTATATAAAAATAATGAACTCAAACTTTTATTCAAGGACTAAAAACTGAAATTTTTAAAAGTTTAGAGAACTTGACCAATCAAACAAAAATTTAGAAGAACAAAAACCTTAATGAACAAAAGTTAATTAACCTTAACCAATCAAACAAAAGTTTAGAGACTTAAAAATCAAATTTCAAAAAAAGTTTAGAACTAAATATTTAGTTAACCTTAAGTTAATAATATCAAGCTTTCAGATGCAATAAAAGGAAATCAAATAATTAATGGATATAGATTGCATAACATAACAACATAAGATTTGACAGATACAATTTGCTGACATGCCTGAAATATTTTTCTCCGCGGAGGTTGAAAACTGAAGGTGAAACTGCAGACCAGGACCTGGGGCATGGCTTCTCTTGAGTTGTATTTAGAATCTGAAGGCCAGCTCTAGGACGACAAAGAAATCTCTCAGGTGCACCTATCCATTCACTCATTTGTTGTTAAAATTCCTCTTGGTCTAACTATACAAAATGGTACAATATCATGAAATTTTAATGTATTAGTCTATGAAGCACAGAGTTTTACACGAATATCGGACACAACACGAGTATGGATATTTTGACACTGTTAATGTCTAAAATATAAGACTCTAGGACATAGCATACACACATAAACAGAGAGATTCTAATTAAATGAAGTATGAAAATAAAATATCTAAATGATGCTATATTTATCTTTTTAAACCAGTATTTTATATTTTTTTCAAGTGTATTATTGCGTAAAGGTGACAACAAGTATTCAAGCCAATAAGAAATAATTTTTGAACTAGACACTTAATAAGAAATGTCAGAAAAGTGTCAAACAAATATCCAGATGTGTTATCCAGATGTGTTGGTGTCGAAAACATGTCCTGACACCTGAATAAAAGAGATATGTGCTTCATACATTTTTTACCAGACCAAATAATAGAATAGAAAAGTGACTAAGAATGAAGAATTATTGACTTGTATTAAATTCAGATTTCGTTATCACGGTTGGACAAGGAAAGCTCCAAGCTTTCAGACAAAAGAATTATTTTAGTTTTGATGATTTTTAAACAATGAAGTTCTAAATAGTGAAATACCCCAACCAACCACCAAAAGTTCCACAGAAAACAAAATGAAAAATTTTAATTCATTTTTGTATTTGTATAATTCATTTTTCTCACTTCCATAAATGGATTTCCTTTTCATAGAAAGCATAAAAAGTAAAAAACCGCCTGTTGCTGTTTTCTTTCTGATGAAATAATTATTTTTATATTTGAAGATTTTTAAACAGTAAAGATCTAAATAGTGAAATATTCAAGGAAGATTTTCACACTGCTTGGAGAATTTTTCATGTCATTAAAATTAATTAACCTCCCCACTCTTATAATTACCTGCTTTGAAGTAGCTATCACATAACCCATCATATTTACACCTTGAATCTAGAAAGCATGATGCATTTTCATATTGGAGTAACTGAGTGTTTGGAACACTTCCCAAAGCATTATTACTCACAAAGGGAAAACCATCTGTTGGCCACAAAGGAAGAAACAGAGAAATTTCATGAGCATAACAAAGAAACAATAGAAAAAAAATATTCACAAGGTAAGGAATATGATATAAATGCATCACCTCCATGTACACTAATAAAATCATCATCTGATTCAGATTCTATAATGCTAACTGAGTCAAACCAGGCATCCTCATGGGTTTTTCCTGCAAAATATAATTGCTCATCATGTTTATCAAAGGTATCTATGTCAATTGTCAACCACATGAAATCCAATAAATCCAATAATGCCATAAGAAGCATCTTCAAACACCAAAAACAAGAAATATATATTATCATAAATAGCACATAAAACAAGAAGCATCTTCAATACTACTATACTACTACTACTATTACTACTACTACTAGTACACTACTCTAGTACTGGGAGGGATAGAAAAGATACCACTTGCATCTTTTTTACTATGGCTGTGGTATTGGAGTTGAGCAAGATGCAACTTCATGTTAGAAACATCAGATTTCCAGCCGGTGGCTGAAGCATTGCTATGCCTTTTCTTTGTTATGTCACCCAGTGATGCATGTTTTCTAAATTTTTTGTGTTCTCTTTTATGAACATTACTCTTCCTGTTCGGCTTTGAGGTGCAGCCTCCAATTTTGGAAGCGAATTTTTTTACAAATCCACCCAACATGATTGATGCCAACTCACTAAAAAGGATTCAAGCACTGTGCTATAATCTCCTTGAGATGAAAGAATCTGCCTGCCACACAAACAACCAAATTTACATATGGAAAAGGAAACACAGAAGAACAAACCAAAGTCCAAAGACAACCCAGAGTCCAAGCCACATTCTATTGACTATATTCAGAATCCTTTTCCTGAATGTGAGTATGTATACTGAAAGAGAGAGAGAAAAAAAAAACAATATTTTCGAAAAATCAATTGCTTTTAAAGGAAAAAATTACTCATTTGGTTCTACAGTAGCACAAACTTTACCTTTTACTCCTTATACCCTTTTAGTCCCTGTACAAGCACTTCACTTTTAGATATTTTTTGGTCCCTCCTATTACAAAATGGCAAGGATTAAAAAGTAAAGTTTGTGTTACGGCAGGGATCATAAGGGATCCGAAAGTGCTTAATCACTTGTATAGGGACTAAAAGGGATGGTTGTTAAATGTAGGGACTAAAAGGTAAAGTTTGTGCAATTTTAGGGATCAAATGAATAATTTTTCCATTTTTAAACCATTTGCTGATAGATATAGATAAGCATATACATTACAAGGAAAAATAAGATCAATTCTAATAAGAACATCTCTTCCAGATAATGAATAAAACTCAGCATTCTCAAAATAAGTTAATTCCACAGTGGAACATTCACTCTATGTCCTTGGACCAAGAGTGCTAGCTAGATATAATGTGCCTACTATTATATTTCACATGGAGCCAATTCGATAGTGAATCAGTGATCAACTTCTTTGGATAGACCTGAGGAATGGAATATAGAGTTGAAAATTGAAGGAAAGAAGAAAATTTTCCAGAATATAAGCAGCAGCAACAATTAGAGCAAACTTCATTGTGCATAATGGTATTACTGATGAAAAAATGTAAAAACTTGTGTTTATATGCCTCCCCAAAAAAGGGAACCCTTCATCCAAAAAAAAAAAGAGAAACTTAGGGCTGTTTGATTCCCTTCTCACTTTTTTGTTCATTTTTTTCCTCCTAAAACAACTTCACACCACTAGCAATCAATTTTTCATCTATAATTATTAAGTTTTGAAATTTGCATTAAAAAAACAAGTGTTTTAACAACCAAAAAACAGAAACATTCGGAAAATATTTTATCATCTGTTTTCTTAAGTGCTTTAACAAACTCTTAGAAAAAAGACATGTCTCAAGGGTTCTGATATATGCTTTGGAGACAAAAACAAAGTAATTTTAGAAAACAGAAAAATATTTGTAAAAACAGTAAAAGCACTTTCTTCTTTAATTCTTATTTGGTTTGCAATAGTGAAAAAAGAGACAAAAAGAAAAAAAAACATATATGCACTCAAACTAAGAAAGACAACGTGGAAGTTGATCCATTGGATGAATACAAAAAAGCCTACAAAACATGCCGCAATGTTTAAACGATGACAAAAAACAAGCATTAAGAGCTATTCATCTGATAAAAAAAATGTAAGAAATATAACAAGAAAATGATAGAAACATTCAATTGGGAAGCCATGTGGAGTGATGAAACGCATGCATGCATGAAGAAATTGAAGACTCGGGGTTGAAACACAAACACATTGAATAAGGAAGAATAATATTACATAATATAGAGAAAAGGGTCATGCTCACTTTTTCTTATGCATGAAAAAGATGAAGAATAAAAGCATGAGAGAGAGAGAGAGAGAAAAAAAAGGACAACCTGAGTTAGAGGGAGAAGAGAGGAGAAAGTTGAAGAAGCATATGAATGGATGAGGAATCGCGGTTCCTAGGAAGGAACTTGGATTCCTCTATTGTTGGTTCTTCCTTCTTCTGCCTCAGAATCAGAAGGAATCAACAACAATACGAAAACAAAACAAAAAAGACTTCCAAAATAAAGAGACAGAAAAAAATGTTTCAGAACTCACACAATACACCAAGGTCCGTTGTTTTCGGATCCTGCTATGTTTTTAGTCTTTAGCCTCTCCTTTTAAATCTCTCCATTTTATCTAAAAAAATAAAATAAAATCTTACGGAAGAAAAAGAAAATTTTATGTACGTATCACATTCACATCTCTGCATCATATCAATGTTTTTTTAATCATCACCCACTAAAACAACTCACCACCTTATCTTAAGTATTCTCACATGTTAAATAAACTATGGGTATGATTGACTAGTCTAAATTAAGGAACTAAAACTTTATTTTGAAAATAAAAAAATAAAAAAAAATTAGGAATAACATAATTTTCTAATAAAAATATTTTTTCTTTTAATTTCTTAATAGACATTGGTTAACATTCTTATAAATTATATTAAAATTTTAAAAAGTAAAAATCTGTTAAACAATCAAAGTCACATTTTTTTTTAAAAAAAGAGCAAGCATGTAGTGCCGTTGTGTTCGCTAATATTTATAATATCGATGATATAAAAAATAACCAACATATGTTTTTATGTAACAAAAGATATTTAATAAAGGATATTTAATTTTTATTAATCAATATCCTTAAAGTAATAGACAAAGTGGTGGCCCTGAGGGGCCCAAGACTCTATATAGTTTATATAAATATCTTTTTTATAATTTTAAAATTACATAAAAATGTTTATAAAAAAAAAGTATGAAAAATAAAACAATTTCCAGTAGATTCTTTTTAGGAAAATAATTTCAGTAATTAGTCAATTAATGATCATGTTTCCATTTATCAACAAAATTTATTCACAATTTTGAGAAAAAAATCGATAATTTAGGTAAAATGTTAAATGTAAGAAAGAAGAGTATGACATATTATTTCTTATCATTGCTATAATTAGCGTTAACATAATTATGTAAATAAATTTCATGAATAAAAAATTACGATGCTTATGATTCAAATTTCAGCAATGAATCAAATTCAAAATTTTGTTGAAATTTTGTGAATTAACATTGTTTAATTATTAGATTAAATATATGATTATTAATATCAATTATGGAAATAAAATATATGGCATATTAATTGATGAATATTAATTTTGGGCTTATTATGTGAGTGCTCCAATGATAGGTTGAGCCTCACTCAGTGTTTAAACGAGGGGTCACTGCTCTTGTGTGGTTATAAAATTGTTGTATCATTAGACAATTTTACCATAACACAACATTGTGTGGAAATCCTAACCATCACACAGAGAGTAATATGTCCCTCATTTGGTGTTTGCGATCCAATCGAGTTATTAAGAATGAGTTCCATCTCCTCTGCAGGTACATGTCTCTAACTCTATTATGATTATTATTAGTTGTTATATACATGCTATTTGTGCATCATTTGTTCCTAAATTTACACTAACTATATGATGGAGTTATTTGAAACATTTAATTGTTTTCTTATTGCATGTACAACTTATAAAATGATATTAACTATTGTTAGTTTGTTACTACTATGTGCACATACTAAAAGAAGCTAATTTATCGAATTTGAAATTGTTAACATCATATTTGAAACTATGTCACAATGTAAATTAAATAAACTTGTGTTTTGATTTCTGTTGAATATCTTTATTTAAATTTTTGATTATGAATAAATTATTAAAAATGTTGCCACAAAATTGTAAGAAGGATAAAATTCAAATGATTACTAGGGTATAATTTTCTTAATTCGCCCAGGGCACCAAAAATTCAAGGCAGATCCTTTTGTATTAGACTCTAACAGATAAAAAAATAAATATATTCTATATTTATTTATGTATATAATATTCAAACAAATGAATTTCTTATCTGTAAAACAATTAAAGTCACAACAATGTGCATGATAAATTTTAGGTTTATATTTTAATGTTCTATTATAAAATTGTTTTGATTAAAAATTTAAAAAATAAGTGCATGTTATAACACCCTAGCTTCTTTGACTATAATTATAACTTAACTATTTTATTTCTTTATTTTATAGAGTGTATTAATCAATTAAAATTTCACAGTCATTTAAGTTGGGAAAACGTGAATTGAAAATTTAGTGAATTTTCATAACGAAATATTTTATTAGTTGCTTTCTAAAGTTGATATCGCATTATAAATGAAACAACTTGTTGACCTTTTCGAAAGGAAAGCATAACGCAGTTCCGCTTACAAGCTTGGTTATTAAATATTTGAAACGAAAAGGAAGAAATGGGACAAAAATATCACAAAAAGAGGGATTGAATTGGAGTATTGCTAACTTTTAAAATCCTTTTTGAAAGCATAACGCAGTTCCGCTTACAAGCTTACTTATTAAATATTTAAAGCGAAAAGGAAGAAATGAAATATGTTGAAGTGACAAAAATATCACAAGAGGGGTTGAATTGGGGTTTTGCTAACTTTTAAAATCTTTTTTGAAAGATAACAAGTTTCTGATATAAGTTAAGAATGAATCAATTTAGAATGAAGAACTATTTTAAGTTCTGAACGAAAATACAAGAAGTTCTGGAAAGAAAGTTCTATCACAATTCATAACTCTTGTTTCAAAAACATTGTTTGAAAATACTTTGACAAAATAAGTTCAGTTTTATGTGTACTTGTGAATACCTTTTCTGTATTGAGGATTTACAAAACCAGTTAACATATCAATTACCATATATAATCAGTTGAAAGATAGAGAAAATGAGAGTGTACAATGATTTTTATACCAGTTCACCTAAACTTTGGACTACATCCAAATCTTACCCTTAAAGATGAGATTTTAGTAATACAATCAACCATTGCTGGACCAATAACCATTTGATTTCAACAACTTGCTAGTTCTCCCGCTGGACTTCTAACGTAGCTTCAACTAAACCAACAACACCACTAGATTCAAACATGCTAGTCACTACTGGTCTTTCAACAACAAAAAGGATTTCTGTATTTTGGGATTTCACAAACAAAAATTTTCACCTCAGAAAAGGTTTCCACTTAGGAAAATACAATCTCTCACTTTTATCTTAGATCTATTAAAAATTACAAGTTCAACACATAAGTTGGTCACTCTCAACAGAGAGGGTTGCGACATAAAATACACTTTTCTCACACAGAGGTCATGTTCGAGTTTCTCTAACTGGAATGATTCAACTAATTATCTTCAAGATGTTCTTGAATATCCTTTTAAAGTCCCAAAGAAGATTGTTGAAGTGGAGCCCACTCAACTGACAAGTTTTTGGAGCACGTTCTTGAATATCCTTTTGGAAGTAGCACAACTTCATCAATTCTTAGCACATAGCATTTTAAAGTAGATTGCTTCATATATACTAAGTGAAGGTACAATGGTGTATTAGTGTTTTGTCTAAGGCTAGGCTGTGCAGTATCTCCTACTATCTCAGACAGTGTTATAAAATCCGGCCCGGTCATTGACCCGATAGAGGTAGTGAGTCAGTGGGTTAGTGGTCCAACCGTTGAGTTAGTAATTGGTCCAGTTTGACCTGGTCTATATTAAAAAATTCAAAATTATATTATATATATATATATATTTATAACTAACATTATTTGACTAAGAAAAGTTCATTCATAATTTTCTACTCAAAATTCAAAATAACAATTGAAATATTAAAGTTGATAACACAAATAAAAAGTATTAATAATAAAAGAAAGTGTAAATAGCAATTACTTAAATTAAAGCAAGTACAATTTTTAATAAATAAAATGAATCAGAAGCCCAAATGCAAAATAAAAATTGCAGGATACAATAAAGGGGTACACAAAGCAATAACTGGTCTGGCCCAACTAAAAAAAGCCCTAATCCCTAACATATATATTATTGTCTTCGTAGTTCTTGTACTCTTCTCTCCCTGGCCCCCATCCACCGCCCCCTTCTGTTCTCCCACAACCTGATCCCCCACGTTTGCTTATGTTTCTCGTCAACCACAACGACCCACGACTCTAGGATGCAACTTGGTGCAAAGGGCTTTGCTGTGGGCTTTTTGTACATGATATGCTTCTAGTATATCTTGTTAGGTTGAATGTTAAACTGTGAATTTGATCATGACTCACATTAAGGCATTGAAAAAGTGAATAAAGTCCATCCTAGCAAACTAATACGTGTATATATTAACCCATTTGGAAAAAAATCTCCATTCAATCTTCAAATCTATAACTCATCTCCAATCAAAACTCTTTATTACTTTGGTGCTTAATCACACTCTCCCATCAAAACCATAACTCATCTCCATTCAATTGGTGATAGTGAATCATCTTAGATCTCATTGCCATCATACTCTCAATTGCTCACTATCAACCAATAACCTTTACCAATTTAGGAGAAAATCTTCATTCAATCTCCAAATCCCTATGTCATCTCCCATCAAAACTCCTTATATCTTGGGTGCTTAATCATTCAATTGGTGACGGTGATAGCTATCATCTTAGATCTCATTGCCAACACACTCTCAATTGGTTATTTTCAACCAATAACCTTTATCAGGTTTCCTTTAATGCCTCATGTATTTCTCAATATATTTTATTCTCATTTTCATGCTCTATTGTTTCGATCTAACATACATCGTTTCCTCTCATTGTTAGAAATTACTTCTTCAAAGGGTAGTATTTGTATATCTTATTGGTATAATCACTACTAGAAAATTTGCTTTCTACATCGGTTATTTTGGACATTCAACATCGGTTTTTAACCAATGTTGAAACCAGCGACGTTGAATGTATCAACGTTAACATCGATTTTTGAAAATCGATATTAACATAATTACACAACATCGATTTTCTTAAATAACTGATGTTGAATAATAAAAAATTAATAAAAAATGTAAAATATATGAATTAAACATCGGTTTTTTTGTAAAAACTGATGTTGAATTTACATAACAACATCGATTTTTACAAAAAACTGATGTTAAATTTACATATTAACATTGTTTTTCATGAAAATCGATGTAGGAAAGGAACTTTTTACATCGGTTCTATAAAAAATCGATGTGGAAAAGACCCATTTTACATCAATTTTTGTCTAAAATCGATGTTGTATAGTCACTTTTTACATCATTTATTACATAATCGATGTAAAATGTCATTTTTTATATAAAAAAATATATGACATATTCTCTTTATTTCTCTTCTTGTAATTTAAAAAGACACATTAAAAGCTTAAACAAACAGAACTCAAGCTCATATGGAATTAGAACAAAATACAGTTCGTAGTAATTATCTTAAACAAAGCAAATTAATCATGTGAGGTAATACATTAAAGGCTAAGCACCCGAAGGTCCATGACAATTACTAATCAAAATTATCTTAAACAAAGCAGATTTTAGCAATCTACTTGGTGAAGCTCCATCAATTCCTAGAGACAATTACTAAGCAATACTTTCTTAATGCAAGCTTTTCCTACAAGAAGAAACAAAATTTATCAAGACTTTGATAGTACAAGTGGGATAAAAATATTCTGCATTAGCTTAAATTCAATCAGGCAAATGTGATTGATCAAGCACATGTGACTCATCTGAGCGCAAACATTTCAAAGATATATATATATATATATATATATATATATATATATATATATAATTAAGATATGACTCAGCCAACATACTCTCAACCATAATGCTCAAGCTTTTAAAAAAATTACTTTTGATCCACAAGCCATCGACAATGTTTTACTATATTAAAAAAATTAAGGGGGTTATACTTTTGGGCACAGTGGAGAACATTTAGCTAGATAAGAAGAAAGAACAATCCTTGAAAAATTATCCTGCATGGACAATAAAAAAAGTAGACTAAGATGGTAACTATAGACAAATCCAATTCTACTTATACAATACAATTAGATAAAGTCCAGTTCTGACAAAAAGGATAATATAAAGAAAATCACATATTAGATAAAAATGACAATATTAATTAAAGCAAAAAAGTTACATCTAAAAGACATGGAGATAATAAACATCAAATTCACAGAAAAGAATAATAATAATAATAATAATAATAATAATAATAATAATAAAGATCAATAGCCGATGGCATACTTGATTAAACACAAGAATTTACATCAAGTATTAAATAATTTGAATTTACTGGCTTACCTATATTAATTTGTTCATTATTTCTAACTGTAATGTCCTCTATCAACTGGCTCAAGAAACATAGGAGTGCACCATGATTATAACAAATTTGATATGCAAGAACCTCTGATACTCTTAATGATTCAGAACTTACTAGAAAAGAGAACAAACTCTAAAATAGTAACAAGTCAATTAACCAAAGTCCACAACGATCCTATTAGAGTAAGAAAAATAGTAATTTTAGATTTTGGCCATTGTAAATAACATTTCAGCCAGACTATTTGATTCTTAAGTCAAAAAATAACATTTCAGCCATTGTAAATACTCATTGTTGTTTCCCTGCAACTTGAACTTTGGTTCTTCAATTTGAAGCCACCTTAGTCATTCATATTAGCTGACAACCTGCACACAAGAAACTCTTAGCACAGCTTTTCCAGCCAAATTGCATATGACAGCCAAATTCACCCCATTTTGCCCAATCACCCCTTTTCCAGCCAAGCCCATTCATTTTGTTGCGAAGCTCACCTCCAACCTCTGTTTTGCAGTTCAAAAAACAAAGTATAATAATAGGGGCCGTCTTAATTGCTGCAACTTGACTAAGACATATATGACTATCTTTGTTTATTTGTGTAGTGTGTTCTATATGACCATCTTGGTTAAGAATTATGAATATATCTTTAATTTTAGATAATATTTTATTTTTAAGCATTGTGTGTATTCTATACTCCAAATTATGAATTATTTATCTTGAATATATATAACATATAATCCTCATCAAAGCAACCAATCCACTACCCACTACAGCTCTGGCTTGTAGGAAGAGGTCACAAAGTTGACCATAACTTCAGGCTGATCAGTTGTTACATCCCTGGAACAAAACTCATATATTAATATTGATATAAAAAAACAAGGTATCCTTCAAATTCAAATAAGAATGGTACAACTACAAGTGTAATTTATGTGCACAAATAATTATAAACACTCTTTAACTCTCGAGCTATGAAGCACCGATACTCTGGAAAATAAAAATTCAACGTATCGGATACACGTCCGATACCGATACTTTGGGGATACTCCATTTTACGTATCGGTTTAGTCAAATATTTTCAAAAGATATTTTTGTAAATTAAAGAAAAAAAGGTGCCCTAAATAGAATGAAGTTTGTTTTTCCTCCATATCCACACACTAGTTTAGGT
>PYAF01002411.1:54401-69910 GCA_007407185.1 Glycine tomentella | reverse complement strand
CAATTAATTATTAATCTGCCCTGAAAAATCAAATTAGAATAATTAAACTTAAAATAATCCAAATTAATTAAAATCTGAATTATCGGTCCAATTAAGTCCTAAATGAGAAACAGTGCAAAATATAAACATTTAAACACAATTGAGGATTAAAATGAGTACAGAAAGATGAGTAAATAATGACAAATAGTGACTCATCACCCACTTCATAGGGATGGAGTTTGTTAGACCATACATCAATTGTAGGTCTTCATCAGTGGCTTGGGCATGGTTTGTTGCCCTTGGGGTCAGAACATAGGTGATAAGGTAGTGAAGAAGCCTATTTTCTGGTGCCATAGGACCAGTGCTTAACCTATTCTTAATAGGCATATTTGGATCAGTAAGCATTTCCCAATAAGTACCTATTTTGCTATAACCACCTGGGGTTTCTTCAAACTTTCTGTCCCCATCACAAACCACTCCAGCAATGGATTCCCACAGTTCAGGAGTTATAACTATCTCAACACCCTTGACAGTAGATTTGAGATATCTATTCATGGATGCCTTGGTACATGTATAGAAGACCTTAACCAAGTCAGGGTAGTAAGTACCCTTCATCTCCACAAACCTTTTAAGACCTTGGGTTTCTAATAGTGCAGGAAAGATAAAACCTTCCATGATAAACCAGTTAAGGCTAAGGTATTTGGGTGAACTAATGGGTTTGGTGGCATTGAACTGAAGGTAGTTCATTTTATTAGATTCTTTATTGAACCATAGGCTCAATCTATCTGGTGGTGGTTGAGGTTGAGGGTTGGAGGATGACTCTCCTACATTACGTTTTCTAGTTCTAGCACGTTTGGATGTAGACATGATTGGCAGAGACTAAGAACACACACTGAGGGTTGGGAACACAAAGGCTTAGACAAAAATTAGAGTAAGAGAGAATAAGGTTGGTGCAAATTCATAGATTGACACAAAGTCACTATTTATAGACAAGAATCACTCACCAACGTTCAAATTATTCAAAAATATAGCTATTAGAGATAGTTAATGCCAATTAATGATGATTTAGATGCTTAATTCACTGGATAGGGTAGTTACAAAACCCGGAAAACTGTCAGAATTCACATAACAACTTAAATAATCGATTAAAACCTTAAGTAATTGATTATTTCAGACAACCTGATAACAAATATTACACAGTGTAATCGATTATTCCATAAGGTAATCGATTACGTTGAAAGTTTCTAGAGGTTGAGGATAAACTGTAATCGATTATATGATGCATGAATCAATTATATTGTTCATAATAACCATCTATATGGGTATCAGGGCTTATTTAATCGATTATCCCGTGTGGTAATCGATTATTCCAGGAAGACCAATATTTCTAAGCTTAAGTGTAATCGATTACAAGTTTGTAGTAATCAATTATTCCAGTGACACACACAGTTATAAAATGAGTTTTAATCAAAGTAATCGATTATCCCGTTGTGTAATCGATTATTCCAGGAAAAGGCAATTTCTGAATCATGAAGAATAATCGATTTCCAGACCAGTCTAATCAATTACTTGAGCACTAATTGCACACTGAATGTGATTTTTTAATGATTTTAATCGATTAACTCGTGGTGTAATCAATTATTGCAGTAAATTTATCAGAGACAGAGCACTTTTATAGCTTGATACGAATTTTCAATCATTCAATGATAAATGTAGCATTGAGGCTTTAATTTGTCATGAGAGGCATACTTAACCAGACTAGTATATGTTGTTTTCATCAAGAATGCCTAGCATGTTTCTAAGTGTGTAAAATCTATCCTTTGGCAATGTTTTGGTGAATATATCAGCAAGTTGATTATTGGTATCAATGAACTCAACCTTGATGTTACCTTTCTACACATGATCTCTTATGAAATGATGTCTAATTTCAATGTGCTTGGTCCTTGAGTGCATGACAAGATTCTTTGAAATGTTTATTGCACTTGTGTAATCACAAAGTAGTGGTATCTCCTTAAGATTAACTCCATAATCTTGCAATTGTTGCTTGAGCCATAGGCTTTGTGCACAGCAACTCCCAGCTGAGATATATTCAGCTTCAGCAGTTAACAAAGCCACACAAGCTTGTTTCTTGCAACTGGAGAATAAGTTTCCTCATAGTCAATGCCTTCCTCTTGGTTGTAACCTTTAGCAACCAATCTAGCCTTGTTTCTAACTATGATTCTACTTTCATGAAGTTTGTTCCTAAAAAACCCACTTTGTACCAATAGGCTTAATTGATGGAGGTTTAGGAACAAGTTCCCAAACTTCATTTCTTTTAAATTGATTCAGTTCATCATGCATGGCATGCATCCAATGTTCATCTTGCAAGGCATGATTAATATCTTTTGGTTCAATTTGAGATATAAAGGCCATGTCACAACATAAATTTCTGAGAGGGTCTAGTAGAGACTCTCTTTGATACTTCACCAATGATATTGTCTAGTGAGAGGTCTCTTGTGGTTCTCCACTCTTTAGGCCTTTGATTGGGTGTTGATGGACCTTCTTCAGCACTATGTTCATTCTTCTCATTGATAGACAATTTCTCAAGCTGAACATTTTGCTCTATTTGACCTGCATCTTCATCACAATCTTTTTCCTCTTTTGAGGGGTTAGATTCATCACAAATTACATGGACTGATTCTTCTATACACATGGTTCTTATGTTGAAAACTCTATATGCTTTGCTTTGCAATGAATATACAAGAAATATGGCTTCATCAGCCTTTGCATCAAACTTTCCTAGTGATTCTTTTCCATTGTTTAAAACAAAACACTTGCAGCCAAAAGTTCTTAAATGAGAAATATTGGGCTTTCTTCCTTTGTATAACTCATAAGGTGTTTTCTTCAAGATGGGTCTTATGAGTAATCTATTTAAAGTGTAGCAAATAGTACTTACTGCATCAGCCCAAAAATATTTTGGTAAATTTGTCTCATTTAGAAGTGTTCTTGCACCTTCTTCAAGTGATATGTTTTTCCTTTCCACAACACCATTTTGTTGAGGTGTTCTTGGAGGTGAAAAGTTGTGGTTAATTCCATTTTCCTCACAAAATTTTTCAAAATGTTAATTTTGGAATTCTCTACCATGATCACTTCTAATTGAGATAATTTTACACCCTTTTTCATTTTGAACAAGTTTGGCTAATTTTCTAAAAGAATGGAAAGCATCACTCTTGGATTTCAAAAACAAAGTCCAAGTGATCTAGAGTAGTCATCAACAATAAAAAGTCCATAGTAATTACCACCTAAACTCATAGTTCTTGAAGGACCAAATAAATCAATGTGCAGTAGTTCAAGTGGTCTTGAGGTGGAAACAATGTTTTTACTTTGAAAAGAGATTTTTGTTTGTTTCCCCTTTTGACATGGATCACATAATTTGTCCTTCTTAAATTTGAGTTTTTGTAGACCAATAACTAAGCCCTTCTTAATGAGTTTATTCATATGATTCATATTAATATGGCTAGCTCTCCTATGCCACAGCCATGTTTCATCTAACTTACTCATTAAGCATGTGGTCTTGTGGAATAATGCATGGTCTATGGAAAGCAAGTAAATGTTACCTTTCCTTTTGCCAATGTGCATTACTTCTCCACTCTTACCATCACAAATTATGCAGCAATCTTGATTAAAGGAAATTTTATAGCCTTTGTCACATAATTGTCTTATACTTAGTAGAATGTGATTCAAGCCTTCAACATAAAGTACATTGCTGATTTTTGTATTCAAGCTATCACCAATGCTTCCTTCACCTATAATCTTCCCTTTGTTGTTGTTTCCATAAGTAACACAGCCCCCATCTTTAAGAGTAAGATTTTTGAGCAAGGACTTGTTACCAGTCATATGTCTTGAGCAGCCACTATCAAGATACCATAAAGAAGAACTTGCTCGAAGACATACCTACAAAAAGAACAAATCACTTCATAGGAGAAGGTACCCATTTGAGTTTGGGTCCAAACGGGTTAGTTGCTTACTTTTTCTTTTCTACCCAAATACACTCACCATTTGGGACATAAAATCTTCTTGCAAAACATTGGTAAGATGTATGTCCTTTCTCCATACAATGGTGACAAATTACAACTTTATATGAGTTTCTAAAGAACCTATTTTGATTGAGTCTTGGTTTCTTCTTTACAACTTTATATGAGTTTCTAAAGAACCTATTTTGATTGAATCTTGGTTTCTTCTTTACAACTTTATATGAGTTTCTAAAGAACCTATTTTGATTGAATCTTGGTTTCTTCTTTTTCTTCTGTTTTGGAGGTACAAATGTTGTATTTTCAACATTTTTAAAACTCTTTTTGTACCCCAAACAAGAAGTGTCACCAAACTGTTTTTGAGCACTCAACATATCATTTAAATCACATTTTCCTTTGTTGAGTTTTTCCAAGATATCAATCAACTATTTGTTCTTTGAAACAATCTGCATATATTTTTCTTCTTGATTCAATCTATATTCATCAAAAACTTTTTGCAGCATTTCATATTTGTCACTAGATGTAGAAGAAGAGGCACAAACACAACCACTTGATTTGTAGCTTGAAGTAAGTTTCTCATTTTCTTCCTTTAAGTTACAAACTTTAGTTTGTAATACTTTTCTTAAGCTTATTGTTGGACTTAGCAAGCTTTTTAGCCTCTTTATGCATCTCTTGAAAAGCAAAAATAGCTTGATAAAGTTCAGAAGTTACCTCATCATCTTTATCCAAAAGATCATCATTCTCTTCATTAATAATTGAGGTGAGAAACATGTTGGCTTCTTCTAATTCAGTGGAGGATTCGGAGGTTGAAGATTCATTGTCCTCCCAAGCAATGTAGGCTCTTCTTGGCTTTGTTTCCCTCTTGCCTTTGCTATCATTTTGTTGTTTCTTCAAGTAGATTGAACATTCTGATTTTATGTGGCCAGGTTTACCACATTCAAAGCATAAATTGTTGTCAATCTTCTTGGTGTTGCTAGTGTTGTTGTTGGAATTGTTCTTGTTGTTTCTTGTAAATCTTTTGCCCTTATTCTTCTTTAGAAACTTGCTAAACTTTTTCACAATAAAGTTCATGCTTTCTTCATCTTCCTCATCACTTGAGTTTTCTTCTTTTTCCACCTTAGGTGCTGCAGCTTTTAGTGCAATTCCTTTGCCTTTTCTTTCTACATCTTCACCAAAGGTTAGTTGAGATAATTCTAATTCATACTCAAGTAACTTACCAAAGACGGCAGCCATGGTCATTTTTTAGAGATCTTTAGATTCTTTGATGGCTGTCACTTTTGGTTGCCATGCTCTAGTGAAGCACTTCAAGATTTTGATGTTCAATTCTTCAGCATCAAATGTCTTCCCAAGTCCCAAGAGATGATTCACTATGTGTGTGAATCTTGTTTGGAGTTGAGAGATGCTTTCATTTTGATTCATCTTAAACATCTCATATTCATGTATTAATGAGTGCTTTCTTGATCTCCTCACTTCTTCAGTCCCTTCATGGGTGATCTCTAGCATTTCCAACATCTCTTTGGCACTTGTACATCTACCAGTTCTGAAGAATTCATCAGAAGAAAGAGCAGAAGTTATCATGTTCTTAACTTTAAAATCATACAAACAATCCTCTTTTCATCATCATTCATCTCATCCCACTCCTTGGGAATCATGTTATTATCAACCACTTTGATGGGCACCCTAGGACCTTTTTCTATTGCATTCCATGCTCCTGGATCATTGGATTGAATAAAGATCTTCATCCTATTTTTCCAAAAACTAAAATTCTCCCCCTCAAACAAAGGAGGTCTGTTTAAGGATGCACCTTCCTTGAAGGTTATATGTGAAGTATTCATTTTTGAAAAAAATGATCTTGAGTAACTTACAAGACCTAGCTCTTAATGCCAATTGTAAAATATGGGAACACTTCACACTTAACCAAGAGGGCGTGTGAATTGGTTAGGCTTGGTAATTTAAAAATATTCTTGAACAAAATTAGAGTTTTTCCCTTTTAGATCTTTATCACTTTTGAAACTAAGAACCTTTATTCAATCTAATGCTCAACCCAAGGTATGCAACAGCTCAAGAACTTTGTTCATAACAAGAAGTCACAATCAAGAATAACAAAATATAACCAATATAAAGAATATATAAACAACACACAAAGATTTATACTGGTTCACTTCAAACACTATGAGGCTACATCCAGTTTTCTTCCACTCAACACTAGAATGGAGTTACACTATTGCAAATTTCAGTTCTTACAAGTTATTACAGAGTCTCTCTTTATCAACCCTAGATAAAGTTCAGAAGTCTAAAACACTATTAGTTTCTTGGAGACAGCCCACTGAGAACTCTACTCAGCAAATCCCCTAGAGAAACTCTATCTCTAGATTACAAGCAAGAAACCCATTTACAATAGACAAACCAACACAAAACTCAAAACAGAATTACAACTTCAAAGATTAAGGAAAGAAGTCACCTGATGATCCAATGAATGATATGCATATGAATGATTTCACCAGGTTGAAGAATGAACACAAACTCAGAACATCACTTTCCTCAAGCTTTGAAAAAAGAAATTACAAGTTGTTCTTCAATGCTTCAAGGCATGTTGAAAGTACAAACCCTTTCTTCTTGAATCATTCTATGCTTTGTGCTTCAAGCAGCTCCCCCTCAATTCAACAGAAGACTGCCAAAGTTTTAATTGATGTGGATGAAGGAAAACTCACAGTACGAGTGCAAGATGATGAAGTGCAGATCAATGTCCTTGAAGCTATGAAACATCCCACAGATAAAAGAGAATGTTTTAGAGTAGATGTCCTAGATGAGGTAATTTCTTACTCTAAAAGATTTTTGCACAGGAAAGATGGTTTGGAGAAAGCATTAACTGAAGCATTTCAAGATGAAGATGGAGACAAAGAAAGATCAGAATATCTTCAACAATTGAACACCTGCAAGGAAATTCCTTATCATCAATCCCTTGTTGAAGAACTAAAAGAAGAGAAGCAGAAAGAGGAACCAAAGCTGGAATTAAAGGTATTACCTTCACACTTAAAATATGTTTTTCTTGCAAGTAATTATGAAAAACCAGTGATCAATATTTTTGAGGAAGAAAAAAAGAAATTGGTGAAAGTCTTGCAGGAAAACAGTAAAGCTATTGTTGGACATTATCAAACCTAACATGTATTAGTCCTTCTTATTGTATGCATATAATTTTAATGGGAAAGGATTATAAACCTGTAGCTCAACCTCAAAGACATCTCAATCCAACCATGAAAGAAGTTGTTAGGAAAGAAGTAGTCAAGCTACTAGAGGCTGGAATGTTATATCCTATCTCAGATAGCTAGTGGGTAAGCCCTGTACAGGTAGTACCCAAGAAAGGTGGCATGATTGTTGTTAAAAATCATAAAAGATGAGCTTATCCCAACTCATACTATTACGGGATGGAGAATGTGCATCGACTATAGGAAGCTCAACAAAGCCACCAGAAAGGATCATTTTCCATTACCCTTCATGGATCAAATACTGGAGAGACTAGCAGGTCAGCAATATTACTTTTTTCTTGATGGTTACTAAGGATACAATCAAATCAATGTTGATCCTGAAGACCAAGAGAAAACAACTTTTACTTGTCCCTTTGGTATTTCTTCTTATAGGAAAATGCCTTTTGGTCTTTGCAATGCACTTGCTACTTTTCAGAGATGCATGCTTGCTATCTTTTGTGATCTTGTTAAAAAAGCAGTATAATCTTCATGGATGATTTTTCTATATTTGGTACTTCTTTTGATTTATGTCTGTCTAACCTGTATACCGTCTTGAAGCGATGCATTGAGACAAATCTTGTGCTTAATTGGGAAAAATGTCACTTTGTGGTAACTGAAGGTATTGTATTGGGACATAAGATTTCTGTGCAGGGCATTGAAGTGGACAAAGCCAAAGTGGATGTTATTGAGAAATTACCTCCACCAACCAATGTCAAAGGCATTAAAAGTTTTCTGGGACATGCAGGATTCTACAGGCGATTCATCAAAGATTTTTCCAAGATTCCCAAACCATTAAGCAATCTATTGAATAAAGAAGTTCCATTTCATTTTAATAATTCATGCTTTAAAGCTTTTGAGACTTTGAAACAAAAATTGGTTTCTACACCCGTAATCATTGCACCAGATTGGACCTTTGATTTTGAAATAATGTGTGATGCAAGTGATTATGCTAGAGGAGCAGTTTTGGGTCAAAGGAAAAACAAAGTGTTCCATGTTATACATTATGCAAGCAAAGTTTTAAATGAAGCTCAAATCAATTTTGAAACAACTAAAAAAGACTTGCTTACAATAGTGTAAGCCTTGGAAAAATTTAGATCATACTTGATAGGATCTAAAGTGGTGATTTTTATGGATCATGCCTCTATAATATATTTGCTAGTCAAAGCTGACTCTAAACCAAGACTTATCCGTTGGGTTTTACTATTACAGGAATTTGATCTAGAAATCAAGGATACGAAAAGGTGTGAAAATCATGTAGCTGATCATCTTTCCAGACTCACCAGTGAAGAAGTAGCCACATAAGATCTTGAGATTCAAGAAGAATTCCCCGATGAATAATTATTCAACATTTCAGAGAGGCAATGGTTTGCAGAGATGGCTAATTTCAAAGCAGCAGGAGCAGTTCCTGACGATTATACATGGCACCAATCAGGGATGCCAAGTTCTTTGTGTAGGATGATCCGTACCTCTTTAAAATTGAAGTAGGTAATCTCCTGAGAAGGTGTGTCACTCAGGAGGAGGCATGAAACATCTTGTGGCATTGTCACAGTTCACCCTATACAGGCCACTACAATGGAGAAAGGCTGCTGCAAAAGTTTTCCAGGTCAGGATTCTATTGGCCTACATTGTTTAAAGATGCCCATGAGTATGTTCAGAGATGTGATAGTTACCAAAGAACAGGGGGAATTTCTAGAAGAAATGAAATGCCATTACAAAACATTTGGAAGTCGAAGCTTTTGATTGTTGGGGGATAGATTTCATCGGTCCATTTCCATCGTCCTATTCAAATGAATACATTTTGTTGGCTGTGGATTATGTGACCAAATGGGTGGAAGCAATAGCTGCACAAAAAGCTGATGCAAAGACAGTTGTTCGCTTCTTAAAGAAAAACATTTTTGCAAGGTTTAGGACACCACAAGTATTGATCAGTGATGGAGGATCTCATTTTTGCAACATCCAATTGAAAAGAGTTCTCCAACATTACAGTGTCAGACACAAGGTGGCCTCACCGTATCATCCCTAGACCAATGGGCAAGCTGAAGTTTCAAACAGAGAAATCAACAAGATTTTAGAAAAAATAGTTGCCTAATCAAGGAAGGATTGGTCTCAGAAGCTAGATGAAGCTTTGTGGGCATATAGGACAGCATAGAAAGCTCCTATAGGACTTACACCTTTCGAATTGGTTTATGGTAAATCTTGCCATTTACCTGTTGAATTAGAACATAAAGCATTCTGGGCATTAATGTTTTTAAATTTTGATCCTACTTTTGCAGGTGAACAAAGGAAGCTCCAACTTCATCAACTGGAGGAATTGAGATTTTCAACTTATGAAAATTCTAAACTTTATAAGCAAAAAGTTAAATTCTACCATGATCAAAAGCTTTTAAAAAAGAATTTTCATCCTAGACAACATGTTTTGTTATTTAATTCTAGATTAAGATTGTTTCCGGGTAAGTTGAAATCCAAGTGGCCCGGACCCTTCACCATCAAGGAAGTAATGTCACATGGAGTTGTAACCCTTGAAGATCCATCCACAAAAAGAACTTGGACTATAAATGGTAGCAGAATCAAACACTATTTGGGTGGTGATGTTGAAAGACTCATCACTGTGGTACAATTGCAAGAAGTTTGAGCTATAAACGTTTTGAAATATATAACTTAGTAAATATAAGTCATTAGAATTTAAATAATAATAAATAACTATATATTAAATTAGCAAGACACTGTATCAAAAAAAAATAATGGTTTAACTCGCCCAGGCAAGTGAACCATGAGCAAATTGCTTGCTTGGGCGAGCCTATGTTTGCAGCACGAAAAGGAAAGGTAAAAGTCAAGTTTTTACTCAAATCACTTTCACCTTCATCTTGCTTCTTGCTGTGATTTCTTCTTCTTCTTCTATTCTCTAACTCGCCCATGCCACTGCAATTATCCCATTCTCCATACTTCAATCAAGTAAGTTCCCTCGCCCTTTGAAAATAATTATAGGATGCATATTTCCTCTGGCAATCAAGTAAGTTCCCTCGTCCTTTGAAAATAATTATAGGATGCATATTTCCTCTGGCTTTCTTGTATATGTACATTGTAATAGTGTAGTTTATTGTTTTCTTCTAAGTTTTCAAGCATAGTTAGGTCAAGAAATTCTGAAATTATGTCCATTTGGAGATTGATTTTAATTGTATATTCTGAATTGGTCCTCTTCTTCTCCTATTCTCTGAAAAAATTGGTGCAGTGTATGTGCTAAATGTTTTCATTTTCATACACCAAAAAGTGTGCACACCAACTGTTTGGTGCAATGCCACAATGAAAAACAGCCATGAATTACTCATATTTGATGCACGAAAATTGCTCCTTACTTGTCTTAGAAAGCTTGAATGTATGCTTTAGCTCATCATAGGCTTCAAAGCTTGATTTACTCCTTTGTGCATGACTTGGAATTTTCACTAAAATGTTAAGAGTACATGATAAAAAGTTTTTTTGCACTTAGGTTAATGGTTAAAAAAGCATACATTTGCTGAAACAAAAAATGGAGTAATAGGTATCAAATTGTCCCAAAATGTATTGAAATGATTCGTGACATGTGCATTTGAAGGGCTAAAAATTGTTAGCACACATTTTGCAATCGATAAATGAATGATTCATCACTTATATGCTGCCATCTACATGTTGTCTGAACTAATTTGCTTACAAAGATCTTATCATATTCATTTTGGTTCAAATGTTGAGATATTTTTAGATGGCCCCCAAAAATCTTCCTTCAAAAAGAGCAAGGCATGCAGGGGAGGGATCCAACTCAGACCTTCTTGAAGACTTCATGGTTGATAAGCAGGGGTTCCGAAGCAGAGAACACCAACAACGTTTTGAAATAATCAAAAATTGGTCATTTCTCAAAGAAAGAAAAGTTCAATTGATGGATGAAGAATACCCTAAATTCACAGCAGAGCTTAATAGGCGCAGATGGAGACAACTAGCCAATCTGATGCACAAATTTGATCCAGCAGTTGATACAATCCTAAAACCAAGGCAAGTGAAGGAAGACTTGGAATTACACATGAAGGCACTTCCTTTGGTGATTAAAGGGCCAATGACAAGGGCTAGGGCTCAAACACTTCAAGATCATATACAATCCAGCTTATATCTCTTGGAGAACCATGAAGAAGGCTACAAAATGTTGAGCTTATCTATTGTAATCGATTACAAATAGCTTGTAATCGATTAAATACACTTGTATAAATGTTAGATTTGTAAATAGCTCTGTTGTAATCGATTGTTCCATCTTGTAATCGATTACATGGATGTGGGAGTCTCTGTTGTAATCGATTACATGGAAGTAGGAGTCCCTGTGATAATCGATTATTTGGTGGAATAATCGATTACTTTGTTCATGAATCAGCTTCCAGGCCTGATATGAACAAATAATCAATTACCAAGATCTACTAATCGATTATTTGATTCAAAATAATTGATTACCATTACCAAATAATCTATTAAAGTTATTCCTTCTGCAGAGGCGCTATTTTTAGGTTTAAAAGTTGTTTTGGAAAGCTTGTCTTGGAAGGTACATTTGGGTTTCATTTAGGACGCATTTACATTTCATTTAGCTTCTAGATTCGTGGTCTATATAAACTACATCACAACAGATTGTAAGAACTTTTGATTGAATGACATTAGATTGCACTTTGTGTGTGAGAGGTTGAGAGTTATTCTCCTTTGTTCTTAGTGAAGAACTTCTTGTTTCTTATCAATAGCTTTTGAGCTATTATGGTAATTCTTGCAAGACTTATCGGGATTCCTATTCCATGGTGTCAATCCAAATCCACTTATATTCTTCTTTCATTGTTCCAATTCTTACATTACAAAAACCTAAAAAGCTGTCATAAAACAGAGCATTCATACTCTGTTTTTCTTTCAATTGAACAATTGATTCCATTGCAAGGAAGATCGGGGCAAACATGACTCGATTCAGTTCAAGAGTCCATCATATGGTATCTAGAGCTTAAACCTTGTGGAATTCTTCTTCAATTTCAGTTTTGGGATTCTTCAAAGGTAAAATTCTGCATTAGAGTCAAAAACGAAAATCCTTAGTAATTCCTTGTTTCTTGATGTTTTCTTGTGATTCTTAGTGTTGTAGTTTTTTTGAGTGTTGTGTTACAAAAACCCTAGGTTTTCTTCAAGTTTCCTGGTGAATTCATATTCTTCATTTTTCTCATGTTCTTCATGTGTTCTTCATAGTTTCCCTAATCTCTAGCTTTGGTTCTTGTCAATTTGTGTTAGTATTGTTGTTGTTTTGTGTAATACTTTGTTTGGATTTCAATTTCATGCTTGATCTGGAGCAAGTGTTAGAAAAAAAAAACAAAAACAAAAACAAAAACAAAAATTGCATCAAGTGTTATTAGAAAGCAAAAGAAATAATGAAGAGTAGCTGGAAAAAAAAGGGAAAACAGAAAATTAGAAGCAAGCTACAAAATTACAAGTTTTCAAAATTGCTTTGAATAACAAAATCAAGTGAAAGTGTATGACATTCAGAATTGATGAAAATGTCTTTTAGCAATTGAATTCATTGGCATATCTTTATTGTGAAATTTAGTACAACTGTAGCATTCCTTGAGTTGTCTCATAAATTCCAATTTGAGTAGTCCTTTCTAAATTGTGCTTTGTTGCTTGTCTCTTTAAATTTTCAAAAGTTTTGTCTTAGAAGTTTTCTATTCTTTGGACTCTTAAGTCTTGTCTAGAATCATTTCATATTTCACTATAGCAAAGAGGCTTGATTTGATTTGAAATTTTTGCCTAAGAACTAAAGAGAGAATAAGAGTGGAAAAAGGCAAGAGAGAATATTATAGAAAAAGACTTGAAAGTGTGCAAACACGAGAGTGAGAGTGAACACTTAGAGAGTGGTGAGGTATTTCTTATATATACTTATGTTTTGCTAACAATTTCTTTGAAGGATGAGTTCAAGTGAAGGAGATGCTTTGTCACCTAAAACTTCTAGGTTGATGAGAGCCATGACTATGCAAATGGAGAAATTGCAAACTAGAATGAATGCAAAATTTGAAGAGTTGCAAAAGGAGAAAACAAGAAAAAGTAATACCATGAGTAGTGTGGATAAATTGGCTTATGGTAGTAGAAGGGAAAGTGATTATGCTTCTTCTTTTGGAGGAAATTACTATGATGAGAGGAGTGAGAGGGAGGAAAGGAGACAACATGATAGAAGAGAAAATCATAGGAGATACTATCCTAGAAGAGTGAGGAGCGAAGAGGAAGATAGGAGGATGAGGAGAGAACATAGAGAAGATGAGGATAGGAGGATAAGGAGAGAAGAGAGAGATGAGAGGAATGGAGGATTGGGTGGAGTAAAAATAAAAATTCCAAAATTCCTTGGCACTAATGATCCTAATGAATACTATGAGTGGGAAATGAAGGTTGAACAAATTTTCTCATGTCAACATTTTGATGAAGACAAGAAAGTTACTCTTGCAACTATAGAATTTGGTGGTTATGCTTTGGAGTGGTGGAGCCACATTCAAAGAGATATAGTTGGGGGAAGAACACAAAGAGTAAATTCTTGGGAAGATTTGAAAGCAAGTTTGAGAGGTAGATTTGTTCCAGCTTATTATTCAAGAGATATTCACAATCTTCTTCAAAGACATTTCCAAGGTTCCAAGAGTGTTTGATGAGTATTACAAGGAAATGGGGTTGATGATGATTAGAGCTGGAATTCTGGAACATAAAGAAGCAACTATGGCTAGGTTTATTCATGGTTTGAATAAAGAAATTCAAGATGTGGTGGAGCTATATTCTTATGACAAATTGAGGACCTAGTGCATAAAGCTCAAAGGGTGGAACAACAAATGAAAAGGAGGAAAATTTCCTATTCCAAGACTAGTGTGGCTGCAACTTCTAGTTGGAAAGACAAGCCAAAAAGGGAGAGTTCTCACGTTAAAAGAAGAGAAGAGAAGGTAGAAAAGCCAACTAAAAAGATTGAACAATTAACTCCAACAAGAACGGGAAGCATCAAATGCTTCAAGTGTCTAGGAAGAGGACATATTGCTTCTCAATGTCCTAATAAAAGAACTTGATTTTGCTAGGAGATGGGAAGGTTACAAGTGAATTTTCAAGTTATGCATCTAGTTCTTCAAGTGAAAAAGAAAATGCACTTACACTTGTGGAGGCGGAAGAGGGAGATCTTTTGATGGTTAGAAGAATGTTAAGTAATTTTTGCCTAGATAAAGAGGAGAATGAAAGAGAAAATATTTTTCACACAAGATGCTTGGTTAGAGACAAAGTATGTTCACTCATCATTGATGGTGGGAGTTGTACTAATGTAGCTAGCACAAGAATTGTGGAGAAATTACAATTGCCAACCACAAAACATCCATCAGTCAGGGTGTCACAGTGGTGCACAGGAAAGTCACCCACACTACATGTGATCATCATGGGTGGCGTGAGTTCCCCACTGCTGAAGCACGCCCCCAACTCAGACTTCTCATTGTCTGAATGCTCATACTCAGTTCCTCTAACTATCTGACAAACAACTCCATGGTTTAACCCCCGCAAGGCATCAACTCCACGGTTTAACCCCCGCCAGGTATATGCGTATGAAAATGTATGAAGGATTCATTTTATCAAGTCTTTAAACATCTTTTCTCATTAATATTATTTTTCTTCTCAAATCATATACGCCTCAAAATTTAACTTCTTTAATAACTCATGGCATCTGCTTTTAAAACAATACGTAAAACTTCTTTCAACTACCACATAAAGCTTTTCATTTAAGTACATAGCCATAGTTCAACTCCATAAACTTTTCACAGATAAATTATAATCATATCACCTTAGTCTACTTCATACAATCTTTAGGTCAAGTCATGATTCATCAACACATGGTGACTTTCATAAGGAACACTCAGAAACACATGAAATAACACTTAACTTTTGCTTAAAGCATTCCATCATGCTAAATAATTCAATTTCAACAATAAAGCATCAAACCATCAATACTTAATCATTATTTCATTCATTGTGACAAATTTTCAAACACATGGTAAGCAATCTTAGTTTTAGAGAATACTTTAAAGAAAACTATACTTAAAATTTAATTAGAAGTAATCCTTATAAAGTTCCATATAATAAGCATGCTTCCAACATCATTTCGACATATCATAGACATGTTCAAGAATTTACAAGTCAGTAGAACATAAGACACTTTGAGTTTAGTAAAAGAATCCATTAGACAATTGCTTTCTTTCTTTTGAAATAGTCATGATATATATCAAACCTA
>PYAF01002411.1:0-11939 GCA_007407185.1 Glycine tomentella | reverse complement strand
GATTATCTTACTAATTCAGTTCATCTAATCACAATTTCTAACATTATGTTCCTCAGCCTCCTCTAATTACTTAAATGTTATTTCACAATATGTATTAAATTCTAAAAATTTTACTAACTAGTGAATTTTAATTTTCTAATCCTCCTGAAATATTTCTTCCAATCCATATTCAACAGGTAGA
Source organism: Glycine tomentella (assembly GCA_007407185.1). Taxonomy (NCBI): domain Eukaryota; kingdom Viridiplantae; phylum Streptophyta; class Magnoliopsida; order Fabales; family Fabaceae; genus Glycine; species Glycine tomentella. The sequence goes on along the minus strand of PYAF01002411.1, from coordinate 11,758 downwards.
AAAATCGGGGTGTTACAGCGACCAGTGCATGATAAGGTGACATCGACAAGCTACTGCATCATTTTCCTAAGAGAGGCTATTTCCATGAGAATGGTACCACATTGCATGCTGATAGATGAGTCAGGTGCATGCATCATTCTATGCATGCTTGTTTGTGTTGTGAAATGCATTGGATGATTGGTTTGGTGAATGTATATTGGAATCATGGATTTTTGTTAATGATTGTGATGGGTAAAATTGTTTCCTTCCCAATTGTTGCTATCTGATGTTTGTTGATTTTATATAATAAACTCACCCTTGCATTTGTTGTGCCGTGTGGTTGGTACCTGTGATGATCGCGAACTTTCATTTGTGGGAGCAGATGAGCAGCAGTAGGTGACCTTGGAGAGAGAGATCTTTTTGTTGGAGCCGCCAAGCCGATGTGATGATCTTGAAACTCTTTAATTAACTCTTCCATAGTTAGTTCCTTAATCCTTTTTGTAGACATATATAATTTTAATCATAATTACATGTAAAACTAAATTAAATTCTAAACATGTGAATGATGAGTACTGATATATTATATGTATACATATGTATTCAATTGTTGTACTTGTATCGTGTGTATGATGATTGTATTATTACGGAAAACTTACTACCATTTTCATAATCAGATTAATGAAGTTTTCATTAAAATTTGAAATTTACACGTCTAGATTTTGTGATGTCGTAGCGACGAGGTGGGTCGTTACATATTTACTTTATATGCGAGGAATCAATATTCGGTAGATATCCTCAGAACTCGAATACGAGGGATCGATTCAGGGTAAAATAGTGTGCATCAATAAAGGATAGGCGATGATTTATGCTTAGTAATATTAATTGGATATAAAGGGTAAGAATGATGAAACCCAATCCTACTTTCTCATAAATATATTTCATTTTACTAAATTTAGGAATTTTATGTTACTTTCTCAAACAAATGAAATTCCGCTTAAACCTATTTGTACATAACTATTGAATTGTTTAATTCTATTTAGATTAACTAAGTAACCTCAAGTCCCTGTGGAGACGATCTTATACATTTTGTAACTTACAACGACAAATTGGTATGCTTGTTGAAAATACGTAACAAAGCCCTTCCTTGCTTGCTTTGCTTGTTCGGAAGCCTCAGAACCTCGGAATCTATCAAAATACAAAATATGATTGGATTAATCTTTCAAAATATGAAAAACAACATTTATCCAAGTACTAAATATATTTCAACTAGGTTTAGGGCAAGTTTATAAGCAAAGTTAATGAAATCAAAAGATAAGTGTCAGCATTTGAAATATGATTTTAACTTAAATATGACACTTATCACTCCCCCCAACCTTGAATCTTGCTTGTCCTCAAGCAAAGTAAATTAACACTAGAACTATAGTAAATACTTAAGAACATGCTTTGTAAAGAATCAACTTTTGAGTGTGATCAGAACATATTTTCAAATAGTCAACCTTGAAAATTGAAACAAAAGATGAAATTTACAAAACCAAATGAGATTAAGATCAATTCACATTTCATTTCTAAAGAACATCAGAGGAAACACCTTATTGTTTTAAACAGAGGAAAACCTCTCAAAAAGTGTTTAATTCTCCCACAGGTAAGTGTTTAATCACAATTCCAACACTGATATGTCATAGATTAATTTTGCAGCTCATTTCCCATCAAATCAAAGTACATATTTTATCATGGATCATTAGGGCTTTTATGGTTGGGCCTGGCTAGAAAGAAATCTTGGTTTTTCTAAATATTCAGAAAGTACCTTGGGACTAGGAGAGCAAATAAAGATAAAACAGTGCTATCATTACTTTCCTATTTCTTTCCTTTACCAAGATATCCATGCTTTTTATACCAATTTTTCCAATCACCCAACTTAATAATTTTTCAACACAAGGAATTTGTTCCCCTTTTTTCTTTTTCTTTCTTTTCTTTTCTAGATTTTTTAAATCACTTGAATAACTACTTTTAAACAAAGTCTTTTTCATCACATTAGCTATCCAACTGATAAAAGTTTCCAACAGAATCCTCCTTTGCTCTCCTAACCTAAGGTAAGGTAGGGAATTCATATCCTAGGTTAGGGTTCCAACAAAATATCAAGTGTTTGGCTCAAAAGGCTTGCAAAGGGTAAATCATTATATATTAGGATAGCTTTTTGGCCAATGGCTTAAAAGATGTTTACAAAGAAAGAAGGCCTAAATCATATCCATGCATCATATGTTATTACAATTAGAAATTCATGCAAAATCAACTATAATTCATATCAGTGTGGACACTAAATATAATTTCTGTGAATGCACACACTCACTTAGGCTTAAGGTCTGTTTTCATGTTCAAATCAAATCAGTGTTTCGAAAGATGTTATTTATCAATTCCATGTAAAAAGATTTTCCTTCATTTGATCTTTGGAAAACTATTCATTTGCTTTTCATTTCTCAAAGTTTCCTAAAAATTTCTTTTTGTTGTGTTCTTATCCAATACAAAAAGTAAGTTTTCAAAATATTTATCTGTTGATTCTTTTTCAAAACATGACATATCAATTAAGCCCCAAAAAGATTTATACAACCATGTTAATAAAACAAAAAGTATTTAAGATGTGTATTTTCAAAAAGAGAGAAACCTCTGTGTGCAAGCAAAGTGTGCAATACCAAAAAGAATCATAAACACACACAAGTATTCAAGCAAACATCAAACATATTAAATAACAAAGTATTGAACATAAACTACAAAGCGGTAAAAGGAATATAAAAACAATGTCACAGATTTTTGAAGATCATGGCTGAGGAGCTCAGTTTCTTCCATTCAAACAGGATCTGCCACGTTTTTCATCCTCACCTGCTTTGCCTCTTCTTAACAAAATGTACCTGTATCTAAGTTCTAACACAGCAGATGATGCATTCAAAATGATAAGACATAAACTTTAAAAAGACATATAACATAAAAAATAAATAAAGACAAAAATTAAAAACACTGGGTTGCCTCCCAGGAGCGCTTCTTTAACGCCGTATTAGCTGGACACCTTTGTTATGGTTTCGGCTCCCAGCAATTGGAAAATATGGATGAGCCCTTGGCTTTTGTATTTTCCTCCAATATTTTTACCTGTTTTTTTTCTTTTGGACTTGTATTGCTGATAACTGGTTTCTTTAAATTCCCTCCAAGGAAAGCATTGTTAGCATATGGAGGTACTGCATTTACCTTTATTTGTTATTCTTGATTTTTCATTTCCTTTGACAATTCCTCAAAGATAAACTGTTGGTAAGGAATTTTCTTGGAAGCATCTGAATGTTGGAGATAATCTAAACTATCTTCTTCTTCAGATATACTCACTCCTCCAATGCTTCGGCTAATGTTTTCTCTAAACGATCTTTTCCTTGAACCAACCTTTTGGAGTCAGAAATTCCTCCATTCAAGACATCCACTCTAAAACACTCCCTTGGTTCCTTTGGATTAACTTGTGTGTTTGCTGAAAAGGTCCACTTCTCTGCTCAGACAGTTGTTTTGCAAGCTGTCCAACCTGAACTTCAAGATTTTTAATGGAAGCCTCAGTGTTCTTTTGATTTGAAATAGACATCTTCATAAAATGAGTTAGAGTATCTTCCATTTTTGCTATTTTATCAGGCTAAGCTTCTTGTTGTTGTTGTTGTGGTGGAACCCTATTTGAAAAACCTACATAAGAGTTGTTAGAGGGACCTGCAAAAGAAGAGTTAGTGGGACCATAATATGCATTATCATTTTGTTGCCTCCAACCATAAGGCTGATTTGACCCTAGACCACCTTTGTAGCCTTGGTAATTTTCTTGGAAGTTCTGTTGAGGTTTGGTTTGATTTTGCATATAACAAGCTAAAAATACAATGAACGCTAATCAAACAAACCAAGAAGGGGGTGAATTGGTTTATATCAAGGATTTAAAATTTTACTCAAAACAATTTGTGGAATTTGTTAGATGGATCGTATCACTTAAAAACCTTTTAAAATCAGAATCTTTCTTTCAACCAAAATCACCCTTGGAATTCAAGTAATGCCTAAAAATAAATCTTGTTGATAATTTCTTGATCGCCCAAACCAAACAATGAGAAATGAACAGAAAATGTTTCAATGATAATGAATAAACATGCAATGAAACATAGAAAGATTTAGACAAGAGACAAAGCAATTATACTAGTTCACCTCTCAACCTTGGAGGCTACATCCAATTCCTTCCAACCAACACTAGGTTAGAGTAATTACTATATCAAATAATCTTTTACAAGCAGTTTACAAGTGACCTCTTTATCAACACTAGACAAAGATACAGATTCTAAAACCCTATTAGAATACAAATCACCAAAATATTGAGAACCCTACTCAAAATCTCAACCTCTAGAGAACTCTACTCTAGCATGCCAGAAAAGAAACACAACGATATATCTCAATACAACAGAAATTGTTAGAACATCTAAAAGGATAGGTTTAAGAATAACACAGCCTAATATCTTTCATGTATGAATGAATGAAATGATGTTACCACACTCTCCAAGTTGTAAGAAATAATAGCTCAAAATCATAATCTTGAAAACCTTCTTTTTCTAAAACATCTTCTCCAAGAAACTCAGAAATCTTGATCACACAAGATGTTGTTTGAACTCAGAGTAAAACAGCAATTTGGGCACTTATGAAAGCTTAGAAACTTTTGGGTAAGTCATTCTTATTGTGAGTAAATCGCTCAATGTCTATTTATAAGAAAAAGACTCACCAAGCTTTATATAAAAACATAATTAACTATCAATAATCGATTAATCCGCTAGTGTAATCGATTAAATTACCATATGTAATCGATTAAACTAACTAAATAATCGATTAAACTGTTCATCAACTTTCTGGAAATGGTTTCATGAACAAAATAATCAATTAAACCGTACTGTAATCGATTAAAGCAGCAAGCCATGAAAGTTCAAAACACTTATATAATCGATTACGATTCATAGTAATCAATTAAAATATAACGACATGATTTCCAGAAATAGACTATGTAATCGATTACAAGAAATAGTAATCGATTAAGTCAGCAATGCATGGTTTTCTTTTAACACTATGTAATCGATTAAAATGAGCATGTAATCAATTAAACTGTTCTTCAGGGCTTTTCCATAAAAGTTTGAATGTCATTAATCGATTAAACTGCTTGTGTAATCGATTAAAGCAGTAAGTCTTGCTTTTTTAAACAACTAAGCCATGAGAACTTAACATTTTGTAAAACCATTTGATTTCTTTGAGATTTAAAACCATGAATGCATGATCATGAGAATGCACATGCTAATGAAAGATCACAAGGCATATAACTTGAACCACTTAGACAAATTACAAAAGCCTTCAAATGATTGGGCATGTAAAAAGCTAAAACAAAATCAAGTCTTCAACCTTGGTTCAATCTCCTTGTAGCTTCCTTTAAACTCAACATAAGCCTCCTCTTCTTGTTGGTAATCACCATGTGCTTGCTGAATTTGTTGAGGAAGTTAGCGTATTAGTTTGGTCAAGGCCTCTATTTGTTGAGTCAAGAGCTTATTCTGAGCTAGAATTGCATTCTGAGTATTTAGCTCTATTATACCTTTTCTTTGAATTGGAGATCTATCATGGTGAGACTGGTAATCACTGGCTGCTATGGAGTCAATGATTACAATTGCTTCCTCCGGGCTCTTTGACATTATAGTACCTCCAGCTGAGGCATCAAGAATCATCTTTGTTTGAGGTCTCAAACCATTATAGAAAATTTGTAGTTGTGCAACATTATCAAAGTTATGGTTTGGGCACCTCCGTAGTAATGATTTGAATCTCTCCCATGTCTCACAAAGAGGTTCATCAAACCCTTGGGAAAAAGTAGCAATTGTTGATTTTGCACTTCTGAATCTTAATGGGGGAAAAAATCTGTCAATAAATTTTTCCTCCACTTCTTCCCAAGTGCTAAGACTTTTATTTGGTTGGGATTGAAGCCATGTCTTTGCCTTACCAGTCAAGGAGAACAGAAAAGCTCTGAGATAGACAGCTTCAACATCTGTATCAAAGGATCCTACAGTACTGCATAGCTCCATGAAGGCAGATAAATGAGTGTATGGATCTTCATGGTCCATTCAGGAAAAAGGATGTGATCCAATCAGACTGAGCAATACGGGCTTCAATTCCCGAAAAAGGACGATTCATGCATAAATAAATATTGAAAGAGACACATAGGGATAAGAAGAGTACGTCTAATCCTCAGAGAAGCTAGCTACTCATAGTGGAGAGAAACTCCTCAAGAGAAGAATTGATGAAGGTCCCTATCACCGTTTCTTTCCGACAGAATCTCCACACTAATCCTTACTTCTCTCACTTTCCCTTACCTCCCTACTACTATTTATTTAAGTTCCTAAACTAAGAAACAAGCTAAGGAAGCAAAGGACTGAAGAATGCATCCATTTCTCCTCCAATTTTGTGGCCTATTTATATATTTCCATCTTCTGCCTGCTTCACTTGCCCAGGCGAGTAGTTTGGCCTATGTTTGCTCGCTTGGGCAAGCTAATGTTATCATCTTGGGACTTGAAGCTCGCCTAGGCGAGTGAATTTCATTGGAGAGGCTCGCCTGGGCAAGCTAATGTCTTAATTCTGAAGAAAGCTTTTGGGGCTTGATGAATTGTGGGCCTGTTTTGCTGTTAACACCTCCAAGTTTTGATCTTTAAGCCCTTCCTTGTTGCTTTGCTTGTTCAGATGCCTCGGAACCTCGAAATCTATCAAAATACCAAATATGATTGGATTAATCTTCCGAAATATGAAAAACAATATTTATTTGAGTACTAAATATATTTCAACTAGGTTTAAGGCAAATTTATAAGCAAAGTTAATGAAATCAAAAGATAAGTGTCAGCATTTGAAATATGATTTTAACTGAAATATGGCACTTATAACTAGGAATAGGACATAACGTTTTGATTGCATAAAGCATGTGATTATGATTGCTGGAATATTTATTCGATATGTGAGGAATCGATATTTAGTAAATGTAATGTATGCATCAATAAGGATAGAAAATGATTTATGCATGGTAAAGTTAATTGAATACTAAGGGTAAGAATGACGAAATCCAATCCTACACTTTTCCTGAATTAAACTAAACTCGTTTTATTTAGTTTTTGTATCCGTTAGATTTTTTCTCTTTATTTGTACGTTTTGTTATCACAAAAATCAAAATGAACTTTCGCTTACACTCTTTGTACATAAACTATTAAGCTATTGAATTTTATTTGAATTAACTAAAGTAAACTCAAGTCTCTGTGGAGATGAACTTTTATAAATTTTGTAACTTACAACGACAAATTGGTATGCTTGCCAAGAGTCTAACATCTATTGAAGAAGCAAATGAAATATGGAATAAGATGGCTATGTGTGTCCAAAATGTGGGAAGGAGAGTGCTGAGAGAAAACAAAGAAAACAAAGTTCTTAGAAAGGAAACGTGATGGTGGAATGAAGAGGTGCAGGAGACAATTAAACAGAAGAAGGAAAGCTTTAGATTTTTGCATAAAAGTCTCAATGATGAAAACTTGCAAAAGTTTAGATTAGCGAGAAAAATGCAAAGAAAACAGTGTGGGAAGCTAGAGACAAAGTTTTTAAAGATTTGTATAAAAATCTTTGTAGTAAGGATGGTGAAAAAGATATATACAAACTTGTAAAAATGAGGGATAAAAAGAGTAAAGACTTAACCCAAGTTAGATGCATCAAGGATGAAAATAAAAAACTTTGGGTAAGAGATGAAGATGTAAGTGAAAGATGGCTAAACTACTTTAACAATTCTTTTAATAGGGATGACGATAAAAGTGAGGTAGACTTCGAGGACGCTTATGATGATTTGAATAGAAGATTTGTGCATAGAATTAATACACATGAAGTTATGGAGACTTTGAAAAGGATGAAGAATAATAAAATTTTGGGACTCGATGACGTCCCTATTGAAGTGTGGAGATGCTTGGGAGATGTGGCAATAAAATGGTTAACCAATATTTTCAATAAGATTATTCAATCAAATAAGATGTCTGATGCTTAAAAGAAAAATATACAAAAACAACAGAGATATCCATAATTGTTTTAACTATAGAGACATTAAGCTCATGAGTCATATTATGAAGTTGTTGGAGAATTATTGAACATTATTTGAGGAGGGAGACCAAGGTTTTTGTAAATCAATTTGGATTTATACCAGGAAGATGTAACATGAAAGCTATTTTCTTGATGCGACAATTAATGGAAATGTATCGAGGAAAGAAGAAAGACTTACATATGGTGGACTCTTGAGAAGGAAAAAATATCATTAAAATATGCTAATGCAATCAAAAATATGTATGACGGGACTACCACATGTGTGAAGCCTGTAATGAAACATCAAGGGATTTTCCTATCATGGTAGTTGTACACCAAGGTTTGACTCTTAGTCCTTATCTTTTTGCCCTAGTGATGGATAAACTATCAAAAGATATTTAAGAGGAAGTGTCATGGTGTATGTTGTTTGCAAATGATATTGTACTTATTGATGAGACCGAAGATGATGTTAATAGGAAATTTGAATTGTGGAGAAACACTTTGGAGTCTAAAGGATTCACAATAAGCAAGTGCAAGACTGAGTATATAAAGTGTAAGTTTTCACTGATAAGAGATAATGATCAAGACTCTGTATATCTACTTGGCAAGAGGTACCCAAAAAAGATGTTTTTAGATACTTAGGATCAATTTTGCAAAAAGGTAAAGAGATTGATGAGGATGTAAATCATAGAATCAGATGAGGATGAAATGACGGAGTGCATCTAGGTTTTTATGTGACCGCAAAATTCTGCTTAAGTTAAAAGAAAAATTATATAGAACAACTGTATGACTTACAATGATATATGGAACTGAATGTTGACCAACACATAAGCAACACGAGCATAAAATAGGAATAACAAAAATGATGATGTTAAGGTGGATGTGTGGTTATACATATATAAATAAGGTAAAAAATGAAGATATTAGACGAAAGGTAGCAATAGTACCAGTAAGTGAAAAAATGAGAGAGCTTAGATTGAGGTGGTTTGGGCACGTAATGAGACAATCCTTGGATGCTCCCGTAAGAATAAAAACCTGTTACCTAAGAGCTTGACACAGAGAGGTAGAGGTAGACCAAAACTTAACTGGTGAAAAGTAATTAAACAAGAGTTACTGAAGTGGAATATAGATTGACGGAAGATGTGTCTTAGGACGAAGTGAAGAAAAATTATAAGTTTGGTGGAGTGTTAGACCCGTTATTATTTCTATGTTTTATACAATCCTTTTTAGTTATTTTCCTCTTCATTTTTTCCCTCCTTCTTTCACCCCTCATTTCTTTTATCTTATTTTGTTTTCTTTTGGTCTTTTTTCCCCTTTTCTTCCTTTATTTATTTAACTTTCTCGTATCTATCATTAGGTTCATCTACCACGGACCCCAATTAACTTGGATTAAAGGTGTTGTTGATGTTGATGTTGTTGAAATTAAAAAAACTAAGGAACAGACAAAGGAAAAATTCTTCAAAATGCATGAAAAGGTCATATTTAACTAAAAATGTAAAAAGAATAGGGTACACTGCAAAACAAGATGTCAAAACCATAACTCATAACAATTGCATTTCCTTTTATTCTATCAAAGTACTTTCACAAGTCATAAACATTCCTGGTTAAATCAATAAAATGGAACAGCAATATAGTATAAATGATTTCAAGGTGATACAAAACCTATCATCCAGAGGCTATTTATCTGTTGTAGATGATCCTTGGTTGAGATCTGAAAATCTCAGGCCAACTTGCATTGAAAGCCTCAAGTATTTTTGAGCACATCTGAGAACACAAGTTTCTTCTTGCTTGGTCATAGATTTCCGATAGAATGTATTGACACATTCCTTGAAACATTTCTCCACTAATGAATTATACAACCTTAGACTGCAATTTTGTTGGAGCAGAGAATAAATCAACAAATCCACCTTATGCTACAAGGCTGAATAAAACTTCTACATTCACATCTTTGCTACTTTTAACTCAGACTGAATAATAAGTGCACTGTTTTAATACAAGTAAACTAAGGTTAAGCTCTAGAAGTACATAAGTGTTAATGTATTACGCAAGTTCAGAATAAATTTGCATTCAAGCAAGGCATGTCGGTTCTGAGTTCTTAATACGTGTGGCTTTCAAAGTATTCAATCGAATCCAGTGTCCAACCAAATTCATCAATTAACACGTTAAGGCCAAAATGTTAGCCAATGTTACAGCAACAGGAAACATTTGTGCAAGTCCTTCGGCTTGAAGCTACAAGTTATTACTAGATTCACTATTTCCAAGAATACATAGTATCAATCTGAAATTCAGTAGAGAGTAGATCCTCTAGGTATAGGTTAAGGATACAATGTCACATACCAGAAACACAATAGTTTAGAAGTTCACATATTTTCTTCTCCTAAGCGAAATGTATGCATTATGTGTTAACATGATCTAAGCATCAATTTTCTCAGTCAATTTATCATAAAAAGTTGAAAACCCATCAAATTGAAAACACAATCCATCATTCAGTTCCTAACCAGTATCAAGTATCAACACATTTTAATAGCACCATCCAACATAAGAACGAGATTCAGTATTTTCCTCTTACAGGCAGAAATGTGATTCATTTCAAGCACACAAATCCACCTAGCCGAAGAAACTATACAATATATGTGCATCCATGCATACATACATTAATACATATAAATGTGTCTTTTGTGCTTATTCAGATCCCAATCTAGCATTAAACCATCGATTTATTCTTCATCTGACCAACAAAGCTCCAACGAACATGAACATTTCAATACATCTAAACAAAAGATAGTTTAAATTAATAAATAAATAAGATAATTGTCGATATACCTGTCCCGGATTTGGAGCTGGTCTGCCATGGTGGACATTCTTTGCTTATCTTCTTCAGAAAAATTATTCAAGTCTGAAATTATGTTCTTATCCATTTTTCAATTAAGGCGCAAAAAGAAAGAGACAGAGACAGAGGTGTTGGGGTTTATTAAGGTATGCAAAGGTTTTAGGTTTTTTGCCAGTAACGGCTTTGTTTTCTGGAGAACAGAAAAAAGAAGGAAGCGTCTATGCTTAAACCTTAAACCCGTATCTCAGCCGGTCGGGTTAACGGGTCGACCCGCTCAGCCGTGTGTACCAACAACAGTTAGGACTTATGGGTGGACCAGGCTTTATAGTTAACTAGATTGTTAGATAGTACAGTACGCGTGCAATGCACATCTATTTGAAGGGATTTTTTTAATTATATAAAATAATATATATAAATAATTATATTAAATTATTCATAAATTTTTTATTTCACCAAAAAAAATTCATAATTTTTATTTTTTTTTTATTTAAAAAATATATATTATTTAAAAATTTGGATTTAAATTGATTACGAATATTAATAATACTTTTTAAAATTTAAATTTCAAGAAATAAATTATAAAAAAATTAAATAATTAAAATACTAAAATAAAAAATACTTATAAATGATCAAATAGTTATTTTCTGTAATTTTTATATTTAAAATAAAATTTATTCAATCTTAATTTAACTATATTATTTTATTTCATTGTTTTCAAGTATCCATATAAGAATTCATAAATATTTTCAAATAATTAAATTTGTAAATAAGAATTTAATTTTATATTCTCAACTATTCAATTTCAATAAAGTATTTAATTTTTTAAAAAAA
>PYAF01002410.1:6877-22095 GCA_007407185.1 Glycine tomentella | reverse complement strand
CGAGTCCTTCAGTTTAGTTTTCTTCCTTCTTTTGCCTTGATTCTCCTCTTTTTGGCCCTGGAATGCAACAATGTAATGAAATGAGATTTAAATTAAGCATAAACAATAAACTAACCTATTCTATTCTATTTTATTAACTATTTAATTAAATTATAACCTAAACTAGCCTAAAACTAAGATGTGTTTGCAACACATCACTGATCCTACCAGGTTCAGGTCCTTTGATGAGGATATGCTGACCCTTGTAGAGAGGTCTAACAAGGCGATCTTGGAGCTGTTGCTGGCTTCCTTGGACGCGCGTGCCATTTTGTCGCTACCTTCGGCCGATGACCCCTTTGCTGCACTGGACTGTAATTTTCCTGCTTTATGATTTCTTAGTTTTTTGATGTGCGAATTTTGGCACTTACGTGTTTTTTTGGTGTTTTTTCAGTTATCATGGGTAACTTCCAGTGTAGGCCACTGGTGAGAGTGTGGGTGGCAATGTTGTGCCGCCCTCTATTCCCCCAGCTAGAGAAGAGGGTCGACCCACTGTCCGAGTAGGCCCTGCTGATATAGCTGCTGCTTTCCCCAGCCCCTCTCCTTTTGAGCTGCCAAATAGATCAGGCAGTCTGTGCCCCCCGTAGCCTGAGCACAATGAGGGAGGCTGTCAGGCTTCTGCCTACTTCTTCTCTTATTCGGGCTCCGACGCCTGTTCGGGCTCGGACGCTTGTCTGGGCTCCGACACCTATAGTGGTTGCTGCCATTGCTCCTCCTACTGCTTCTCCTGTTGTCGTAGTTTCGTCCCCGCCTATTGCTGTTGCTACTGTACCTCCTATGGATGCCGCTCTGACTCCGCCCACCTCCCGACCTGCTTCTCCTGCCATTGTTACTCCATCTCCTTATCCGCCTCCTCCGCTTACAATGCCACCGCCTACTGCTCGTCCTGTCACCTCCTTCGAGTTTATGAATGGTCCATGGGAGGTTGACTCTTTGTGGAGTGTTGAGCACAGGCTTGAGTGAAAAGTGCTGACCTCTTTTGACAAGAGTCTGATTAGGTCGGCTGGTTCTCAATGCTCGCTAGATGCTCTCAAACATTTTCTACAGAGAGGTCTCGCCATTGCAGAAGAGCATGGACAAATGCACCAAAAGGCTATGAGCAGAGCTGCTTCCTTGAGTAAGATTACAACAAGTTTAAGGTTGTTGTGCGTGTTGCATGGCAATTGGAGCGCAATAGGTTGAACGACGCCGTGGTGGCCCTTGCCGAGGCCGTTAGGTGTAACCGTCATCTATATATCAAAACTGGTGAAGCTTTGCCCAAGTTGTTGCGGACTAGGCTTGATGGTGATGGGCTGGTCGTTACGGCAAGGCAACTGTTGCTAAGGCTGTGGCTGAGAAGGAAGAGCTGACGAAGAAGGTGACCAAGTTGGAGGTGAAGTTGAAGGACGCCGATGGTGGACTTGCTGCCGAGATGGAGCTAGCTGAGAAGGTGGCGAGTCTAGAGGAGAGGCTGAGGGAGACTCAGGTTGAGCTTTCTACTGAAATGGCGATCAGTAAGGAGCTTGATGAGGAGTTGAAGGTGTATAAGCGAGAAGCAGTGGTGCAACACAAGAAAGGCTTCTTCAAGGCGGTGTGCCAAGCTGGCCTCTTTGCGAAGGACCTTGACTTGGGTCAGTTTGATCCTTTCAAGGATGGTGCCTTGGTTGATGAGGAAGAGCTTGGTTCCGCTGAGGAGACAACGAGTGATGCAGCTAATGTTTAGGCTATTTTTGTCTTTTTGCTTCTTTTGTATTTTTGGTCGTTGGTGGCCATGTAAAGTTATTTTTCAACTTTAATGAAATGCCTTTCTTTCTTCAATTCTTTTGCGTCTTCTTTATTTTGCATATTGTATGAATGAATATAAATCGCTTGACTTGTGTTGTTCATCATGAATTGAGACCTTGTAATTGATAACGTCCCATTTTGCTTGCTGAACCGTCAAGTGAATCTATGCTGAACTCTTGTTTCTTCAAGTGGCTAGGTCTTTTAGCTTAGTTTTGTCAAGGTTCTGCATGAATTGCAAATACCAAGATTGCTTCTTAGGTTTGCAATATCGAGGGTGGACTCTTTTATCGAGGTTTCCACCGAATGAAAGTACCAAGAGTTTTCTTGGGTTTAAATTGTTGAGGGCGGACCTTAGACAATTATTCCTGCAAAAATGAAGATTCCTATGGTATTGCATGTCGAGATTCCCTAGGAGTTAGAGTACTAAGAAAATTTCTTGGGTTTAATATGCCAAGGGAACCTTGGACTTTTATATATCAAAGATGTTTCTCTGTGGCTCATATTCCTGCATGAATAGAACTTTGTGAGCATTAAAATCATCAAAGTAAAGCTTTGAATACCTCATGTTTTCGTAATGGATAAGTTAGTGAAAATGAGGTTGACCAAGGGTGGTCCTCAAGCTTTGTAAGTTGTGAGTTATCAAGAGTTGTTGATAACTATACTGGTCAAGGATAGACCTTGATGATTTTGTTGCAAAACAAACAATTCTATGGTTCGCAATGTCGGGGTTCCATAGTATGTAAGAGTACTAAGAGTGTTTTCTTGGATTTAAGAGACCGAGGGCAGCCCTAATCTTTATGTGCCAAGCATGTATCTTGGGCTTTATGTTCTTGACAACCTTTATTCCAGTAAGGAAAATGTGACAATGATAACGTATGTTGAGAGTTAACATAGTTGTACCTCATGTTTGTCAAGGTTGGTACTAGTGGAGTTGGCCATGCTGGGTTTTGTCGAGATTTACCAAGGTGTGACCTTGGATTTGTGGTCTTAAGAGCTGGTCTTGGATCCAATGCATTGTTGCAGATGTACCAGCGACACTTCTGCCCTGGGTTTTTAGAGGCTGACCAAAGCTTTAGGGTTTATGAACCTTGACGGTCTACCTTAGTTTGGGATTTACCAACCTGTAAATGGCCAAGAACGGATTCTTGGGTGGCCAAGACGGATCTTGGGCTTAGTAAGGTCTACCAAAGCGTGGTTGGAATTACGACCTTTTACCAAGGACTGACCTTGGTTAAGGTCAACCAAAGCGTGGTTGGAATTATGAGGCTTCTCCCAAGGACGGACCCTGGGTCTTCAGTAAGGTTAACCAAAGTGTAGTTGGAATTACGAACCTTTTATCAAGGACAGACCTTGAAAGGTCAACCAAAGTGTGGTTGGAATTACAAACCTTCTTCCAAGGATGGATCTTGGGTCTTTTAGTAAGGTTAACCAAAGCTTGGTTAGAATTACAAGCCTTTTACCAAGGACGGACCTTCGGTAAGGTCGACCAAAACGTGGTTGGAATTACAAACCTTCTTCCAAGGACGGACCTTGGGTCTTTATGCCAAGAGAGGCCCTCGGATCGCGGGTCTTTGTTGAAGGTCCTCCTAGGGGAGCCCTAGGGTGTTATGAACCTTTGTAGAGTACCAAGAGCTGGTCTTGGATTTTCGAGGTCTACCAAGACTTCGGCTTAGGAACTGTGATGGTTTACCAGAGCTTGGGTTTATGAACCTTTGGAGTATACCAGGACACGTCCGCCCTGGATTTTAGTAGAGTTTGTCAAGGGTGGACTTTGGCAAGTACCAGGACATGATCCTAGGTTTTTGTCGAATGGGCCTCATTAAAACCTTTCAAGTGAAAAACCCCGTAGGGAAAAAGAGTACGCCATCCGGCCTTGAGCTCCTTAGCTGAAGTAGAACTTCAAGTGGGTAGCATTCTAAGTCCTTGGAATGTCTTTGCCATCGAGTTCCTGTAGTTTGTAGCCACCGTTATCTAGGTTGGTGATAACTCTGAACGAGCCTTCCCAGTTTAGTCCAAGCTTGCCTGCAAGGGGATCCTTTCGGGCTTCACCCCGGACGCGCCAGACTAGGTCGCCTGGCTGTAAGTTTTGAGGTTGAACTTTAGAGCCATATCTTCTTGTATTGCGGAGCTTGGCCGTTTCTTTGATTCTGGCTATGTCCCTAAGCTCTTCACTAGTCTCTAGTTCAACTCTCATGTTGTCCTCGTTGCACTGTTCCTGAAAAAGTATCCTTCTTGGTGAAGGTTCCCCTAGCTCAACGGGAATCATAGTGTCAGTACCATACGTGAGACAAAAAATGGTTTCCTTTGTAATGCTTTGAGGTGTACAATGGTAAGCTCATAGTATGCTGGGGAGCTCCTCCTTCCAGAGACCTTTGGACTTGTCCAGTCTAGTGCGAAGGGCTCGTAATATGACTTTGTTGGCTACTTCCGCCTGACCGTTAGTTTGTGGGTGCTCAACAGAAGTGACCAGGTGTTTGATGCCTAGTCGTGTGAGGATGTCCTCATAGGTCTGTGCCTTGAATTGTGTACCGTTGTCAATAACGATAGCATAAGGTAGACTGTATCTGCATATGAGATGTTTTCAGGTGAAGGTTTCAACTTTGCTGGTTGTTATCTCGCTTAGTGGCTTTGCCTCGATCCACTTAGTGAAGTAGTCGATTGCCACCAGTAAGAACTTGATCATCCCTGGAGCTCTAGGTAATGGTCCCAAGATGTTCATACCCCACATAGTGAAGGGATATGGAGAGGAAATGGTATGAAGATTGTCAGGGGGAATTCGTGGGATGTCCGCAAACTCCTGACACCTTTTACATTTATGTGCAAACTTGAAGGCGTCAGTCCTGAGGGTTGGTCAGTAGTATCCTACTCGTACTACTTTGGTGGCTAGGGAGTGTCCTCCTGTGTGGAGTCCACAGATCCCTTCATGGAGTTCTCTCAGAACGTAGTCAACTTATAAGCTATCCAGGCATTTGAGTAGAGACGTTGTCGTCCTCTTTTGAATAACTCGCCATCAATAATGACGTAGTAGCTGGCTTTCCTTTTCAGGCATCGGGCCTCGCTTTCATCTGCTGGGAGTGTTCCCTTTATGAAAAAGTCTTTGTCGGGGTCATCCAATCGATCTCTTCCAACTCAACAGTCATTATCGCTTAGGTGTCAATGGTGGATTTTTTGAGTGTTTGTTGAATTATTGTTTGAGGTGCCTAGTCTTTTTGGTACATGCCAGTTTAAATAGTAATTCAGCCCTAGTATTACTCTCTCAAGGTATGTGATACATCTCAAAACAATCGAAATTATCGATGAGTTGGAATATCATCTCAGACATTGAGCCCTGACTTCTTTCGCGAGTTTGAGTCCTACTATGAGTGCCTCGTATCCGGCTTGGTTGTTTGAGGCCTTGAAGTTAAGCTTGAGAACTTGTTCCAGTGAGATATTGTTGGGTCCTTCAAGTATGATGCCTGCTCCACTTCTTTGTACGTTGGATGCTCTGTCCACGTAAAGGTTCTACCAGTCTAGGGTGGACTTGTCTCTTCCTGCAAACTCTGCTAGGAAGTCTGCCATGAATTGTATCTTTATGGGACCGCACGATTCATATCTAACAGTTCGACTGACCATGCCACCATCCTGCCTGCTAGTTCTGGTTTTCGTAGTACCTGTTTGATAGGATAGTTAGTCTTAACTATCACTTGGTGACTTTGAAACTAAGGTCGAAGACGTCTAGCGAAAGTGAATAGTGCCAGAGCTATCTTTTCAATCATTTGATAGCATTTCTCTGCATCATAGAGCATTCAAGTAGTAAAGTAGATAGGGAGTTGGTGCTTCCCTTCTTCTTGGACGAGTGCTGAGCTAACAGCTTCATCCGCAACTGAGAGGTATAAGAGCAATGGTGCTCCCTGTCGAGGTTGACTCAAGACAGGTGGCACAATGATCATCTTTTTGAATTCCTCGAATGCTTGCTCACAGGTATCATCCCATAGGAATGGTTCTATCTTATTGAGCGGCTTGTAGAAAAGCTTGGCTTTCTCAGCAAGTTTCGGAAGGAATCTTAATAAGGCCGCTAGTCTTCCGTTCAGTCTTTGGACTTCGTTAACATTGGTCGGGCTATGCATCTGTAAGATGGCTGAGCATTCGTCCGGGTTGGGCTTCAATTCCTCGGTGTGTGATCATGAAACCAAGGAATTTGCCACCGCCTACCCCGAATGTGCATTTTTTGGGATTGAGACGCATGTCGTACTTTCAGACTTCTTTGAATACCTCTTCCAGGTCTGCTACATGTTGGGCTACGCTTTGGAATTTGACGACCATGTCGTCTACATAGACCTCAACGTTGCATCTGTTCTGTTTTCTGAAGACACAGTCCATTTATCGTTGGTACGTTAGCTCCTGCATTCTTTAGGCCAAAGGGCATGACTCTGTAGCTGTAGTTGGCATCTTCGATAATGAAGGTTGTCTTTTCTTCGTCTGGTGCATGCATCCTGATCTGATTGTAACCTGAATATGCGTCCATGAAGCTTAAGATGTGAAATCCAGATGCCCCGTCGACCAATCTGTTGATATTAGGTAGTGTATATGTGTCCTTTGGGCATGCCTTGTTGAGGTCTGTGAAATCTGTGCACATGCGCCAATTTCCACTTGCATTTTTTACCATGACAACGTTTGCGAGCCAGGTAGAGTACCTGACTTCTCTGATGAAGTTGGCTTTGAGCAACTTGTCTACTTCTTCTTTCACTGCCTTTCGTCTTTCTTCTCCCATATTCTGCTTCTTCTGCGCCATTGGTTGGGCCTGTGGAGATATTGCCAGCTTGTGGCATATGAAGTTAGGGTCAATACTTGGCATATCAGATGGTTGCCAAGCGAACAAAGATGCTTTCTTGCGGAGTACATCAGCTATATGTCTGTACTCGTGACTAGTAAGCTCTTTGCTAAGCTGTGTGCAATGTTCGGGTTTGGGCCCGAGTTGCAGCTTGACTAGTTCTTCGATCAGTTTTGGTCCTTTGTCGGTATTATTATCGCTTCGGTCCACGTCAAAGGTATCATTATGGCGAGTTGTGTCGATCGTTAATGTATAAGGTATAGACTCTCTGTCTATATCCATGACCTGGGTAGTACCCCCAAAGTGGTACGATGTCTGTCTGACTTCTTGTTAGGAGAATATGGTACCACTTTAAGGCTTTCGACGTAGCATTGTCTAGCTTGTTTTTGGTTTGCCTTTACAATGACAATTTCCCTTGTTATGGTAGGGAATTTCATCTTCAAGTGGGGAGTGGAGACGATAGCCCCCAACTCGTTCAGTGTTTTCCTACTAATCAGGACAAGGTATGATGTGTCGGCATCCACAATGTGGTACCTGATAGTAAAGCTTCTGGAAAGTGAACCCTGACCAAAAGTGGTCATGAGGTCGACATTGCCCAGGGTTTCTACCTTTCTTCTGCGAAGCCAAGTAGTGGATCTGTGTGAGGTTGTATGGAGCTTAATGAGATCTCTAGCTTCTGAAAAGTCTTTAGATACAAGACATTAGTGGAGCTGCCTTGATCAATGAGTACCTTTGTCACTTTGAAATTGGCGATTATGAGGGAAACGACCATGGGGTCATCCTAGGTTACAGGATTAATTCCCTCGAAATCTGCATTAGTGAATGTAATGGGAGGTAGGCTTCGCAGTAGGAGAGCATTGACATAGTTTATGTTAATGTCCCGAATGGCGTGCAGGTGTCTATTTCGAGATTGGCTGGATGATCCTCTATGTGAGAAGCCGCTTGCAATGGTATGGATTACTCCGTGAATATGTTGACGGGCTCATCTTCTTGTTGACGAGGGGGTTGACGTTCGCATCTAGGTTGTGGTTGTTGTTGCCTCCCTTGGTCTTCTGCGCCATCTCTTCATCTATTGTTGTCTCTATTTCTGAATCCATCCCCTTGTTGCCCCTCCTATCTGTTTTCCAATTGAGAATTATCAGGTCTTTTTACGAACTATGATAAGTGTCTTGCTTGGATAAGTTCTTCTATCTTATTTTTCAAGGTCAGACATTCTTCCGTGTTATGGCCTTGGCCACGATGGTTGATAATATTTGTTAAGGTTTATTCTTAACTTTATAGGAGCTAGTAGTGTAACCTGTACTTCCGTATTGAAGGCTTCTTGCATGAGGGTGGCTTGATTGACCGTCAGGAGAATATATCTCTCGAACCTGGGTTTTTTGGGAGAAGCTGCGGTTGTGCAGCTTTTGCCTCCTGTATGACCTTTGTGGGTTGACTTTGGTGGATACTTCGTGTTTCTCTTGC
The DNA here is from genome assembly GCA_007407185.1 of Glycine tomentella. Taxonomy (NCBI): domain Eukaryota; kingdom Viridiplantae; phylum Streptophyta; class Magnoliopsida; order Fabales; family Fabaceae; genus Glycine; species Glycine tomentella. Next base: position 14,021 of record PYAF01002410.1, on the reverse strand, counting down.
TTCTGTCCAACCCTTCGGATTTTGTTTTTGAACTTTGACATTTCTTCCATCTGTATGTAACCTTTGGCTTGTTCGCATTTTTGGTCCATGCTAGAAGGAGGTTATTTGCATAGACTATCTACGAACTTGCCAGGTCGAAGAGCCAGCATCATGGAATGTAATGCTACCTTCGGATTGAGGCTAATCTGGATAGTCAGTTGCCCAAATCGTCCCATGAACCTGTAGAGAGGTTCGTCGTCTGCTTCGTGTAGTGTCGCTAGTGGAGCGGATGTCAGCCTATGGGTTCGGCTGGTTGCGTATTGTGCGTTGAATTTTTCGACAAGAGTGTCAAAATTGTTGATGGACCATTCAGGGAGGCTACCATACCATGTTAAGGCTGCCACCTTTAGAGAGGTAGGGAACACCCGACATAATATGACAACGTTATTTGTATAAAGATTTTCCTGTGATAGGAAGGCATCCAGGTGTTCGTCGGGGTCGATGGTGTCATCATACCTTTCTAAATGTAGAGGTTACCAACCGAACGGAACATCGACTTCCCTGATGCGGTCGACGAGAGGATTGCGCCATGTGTTATGCCTCTCCAATTGGTAGTCTTGTGTTGGACTACGAATACCTGGAGGGTTGACATGTTGTCGAGGACGCGATTCTCCTTGTGTCTGTTCTTCTCTGGTGACAGGGGAATGTTCATCTCCTTGAGGATGACTGGCTCTGGTTTCCTGTTGATTGCGGTCGGCTTTCAGTCGTTGGATCTCTTCCTGGTATTTGTGTTCCATCTCCATCATGCAGTTCTAGAGTTGCTGGATTGTGTCTGTGTTTGTCATGGTAGTCTGTGGGGGGTTAGACGCATCGACAGGGGTGTCGTGTCTAACGCTAGAGTTTGTATTGACAATGAATGTGTATCGACGAGTGATTTGAGTGCGAGGCCGTAGGATAAGTTTTACCTGGGCCCCACGGTGCGCGCCAAATGTTCTTATCAAAATTTGGAAATTTCACGTGTGGGCTAGACGTGGTCTAGCTGGACTTCAAATTCTACATGTCGGGACGGTGATTCGGCTTTGTTTAGGAAAGGGACCTGCAAAACAAAGTAAAGACACTCCACGCTCAAGTAACTACATCAATTATAGAGAATATCTGAGTGTTATTTCATAAGAGTAAGAGTATCAGTATTCGAGTGGGTACTTAAGTGTGTATGGAGTATATAGTGAGTAGTGTCATCATTCAAAGAGAATCTATATGTATTTATAGCATGGAGTATGGCCCTTGGACCTTTGTTTACTGATAATCTGTTGATAAGATGATAACAAAAAATAGCAGACAATTATCTTAACTCAAATAGAAGATATTGTGTACCTTATTGATATACTGTTACTTGTTGATAAGTAACAGCTTGTAGATAACTTGTTGAGATATTATATGATAAGATAAGGTGGTTGCACCTATTTGAATATCCAGACATATTTGATATGTTGTTAATAAGGAGATAAATACTATTGGCATCAATGCTCCTGTAGAAGGTCGACATTCGCGCTCCTGTAACAAGGCTGACATGGAACTCGGACATGCGTATCCGGGTTGACACTTGGAGAATAAATAAGCACTATTAATGCAGCAATGCTGACGTGGAGAATGTTCACATGTAAGGTAACCTTTATGAGATGACCACATGTCATTTTACTATTTTGGACTGTACAGACATCATAAGATATTTTATTGACAAATTTTTTTATGATAATTTTATTGAATATTTTTTTATATTTTATGACATCTTTTAAAAATCAATATAATAACTGTCATTAACTTTTAATTTTATAGTAAACTAATTTAATTTTATAAATAAAATATATTAATCCTTTGAAATACAGTAGTACATTTTTTACTATCACAGTTTTATATTTAATTTGTTTAAAGTGTGTAATGACATCATAAGATATTTTATTGATAAGTTTATCAAATTCTTAAATAGTTATTAGTCAGGAATTTCAATTTTGTTTACAAAAGTATTCCTTTATAAATAACTTTTTCTTAATAATTATAGAAAATTTTAAATAGAGTTATTTATTATTTATTTTTATAAGCTATTTATTATCTATTTTTTAAAGAACTATATTGCAGCCAACAAGATTTAACACAATTAATAGATAGGTTTTCTTAAACATGTTTTTAGGGATTCAATTCATAGTCAATGAATTAATCTCTAATTAGTTGTTGGAGATTAAATATCATGTGTAAATAAAAAAAGGCTTAAATAAGACTTTAATCTATTTAATTTAGTAGTGTATCATTTTTTGTCCCTGTTATTTTTTTTTTGGAATAGTCCCTAAAAGTTTTAAACCATTCATTTGTAGTCCATGTTGTCAGACTACGATAAAAAGTTTAAATCATTGATGTCCTCATGTGCCACATTAGCACAAATCATGTCATGATAATATCAGCACGCCACCAGTGCCATGTTAGCCATAATGTCATGCCACCAGTGTCGTGTTAGCAATATTATCACATTACTAGTGTCAATTCCTTATTAATCGAAAAGGACAAAAATGATTTTTTTAAGAAACTAAAAAAAAGAGAATTTAAGTATGAAAATGATTTTTTTTTACATAAACTAGAAGAATAAAGTGACAAATTTGCATGCTCAAAAAATTTAAGCTTTAAATATAATGTTTAATTTTCACTAATAATTGATATAAAATAAATATCTTAAAACAAAATATTTTTTTAATTATCAAACAGTTTTGGAGTCTTTACTTTTTCCCCTTGTTCAACACTATAAGATCGTATGCACATTGCATAAGCACTCCAAACTTGCTCACTCACAATATACATTATTTCTTCACCCTCAAACACACACCACACAAAAAATGCTCACTATAAACACTTTTGACATACTCACATCACTTATTCTCTTTTTCTCCTCACTTAACACTCTCACATATCATTTCCTTCACACTCTCCCAAATCAGGGTGGAAATAGGCTAGGTAGTTTTTCGGGAGCCTATGACCTAAACTACATAGGGCCTAGTTTGACCTTTATGTACTAAAAATGTTATATTTAGGCCTTTTAAAACGCTTTTTAAGAAACAAAAAAGCTAATGTTTGCTCTTGTTGAGAGTGCTTAGAGTGTGCATTTTTAAGTACTAAATGTCACATTTAGATTTTTTTAAATTAAAAAAGGATAGTGTGTGCTCTTATTGAGAGTGCTTAGATTTTTTGTTTTTTTAATAAAAGACTTTTGAAAAGCCTAAATATGACACTTTTAATTAACAGGTAAGACCAAGCTAGACCTTACAAAATCTAGGGCGTAGGCCCATGATGAATTGTATAGCCTATTTTTACCCCTATCTACCATGAACAATGATAAAAGAAACAAGAGAAAGTGTGAAAAAGTGAATGTGTGAGGAAAAAATGAGAATAAATGATGAATTAATATTTGTGTGTGTGCTCACATCGAATGTGCCTAGATTGTGTATCTTTTGTGTGGTGTGCGTTAGAGAGGGAATACATAATATATATTGTGAGTAAGAGAGTCTAGAGTGTTTATGCAATGTGTGAGTGATCTTATAGTGTTAAACAAGGGAAAAAAATAAAGAAAGTTAAGAAAATGCGTGGTTATTAATTTTTTTTGTTATTTAAGATATTATTTTATATTAATTAAAATTAAAATTATACATTACATTTACGGCTTACTTTTTCATGTTGCAAATTTTCCACTTTTTTCTTTTAATCTATATATTTTTATCTTATTTTTTATCCCCATAGTATTTTGTTTTCATTTTTAGTAATTTTTTCAATTTTTAGCCTCTCTATAGTAAAGGTGACATGGCACAATTGCTAACATGGTACTATTACTAATGTGACAAGTTATGCTAACATATCACTGATGACTGATAATTATCCCCTATACTTGGACTATTATTGTTCGTATGTTTCTAATGTATATTTTGCGCATTATTTGGTTAATAGTTGAATACATACTTTTGATAGTTAGGAATTTAGTTTTATGGCTTTTTTGTCGTGATATTTGTTATCTTTGTTTATTTTGTAGGAATTACATCGAATGACTCTTTTGGAGAGATGTTTAAAGCAATATCACGAAAGTTTAAAGCTCTGGAGAAGTTTTGAGGTAGTGACTCACTTAAGCTACCTATATCTAGTTAGACTAAGCAAGCCAACTTGTCAAAGTCTGGAGCATTATTAGGCTATTTTAGGTGTGACCTTTTTGGGTCGCTTAAATGAGCTTGTTGTGCTTCTGACATAATAGGCAAGTGAACCTATTCTAATTGTAGAAAAAATAGTAAGTATTGAGTTATTGCGTCCATAGAGACTGTGTGCAACATAAAGAAAATCAACCAGCAATTTTCAGACGCATTTGCTGCAATGAGTTGTCAGAACTTTATCTTGAAAGGTTGCTCTCCTATTACTAGTGTTCTTACCAAAATCTGGGAATTCCACGTATGATGACAAGTGGGTTCCAAACTCTGCACGTCGGATGATGAGTCGTCTTTGTCAAGGATGGTACCTGCAAAACAAAGGAAATGAACTCCGACACTCAAGTAAGTAAATCAATTATGAAAGAATAACTAAGTAAAAGAGTGGAAAGTTTCCAAGTTAGTGTCTCGGATAAGTGATGAGAGTATATGGAATAATCATGAGATGATTAAAGGTTTAGAGATATACGTTACATATTGGCTTTTGTGGTCCAGGAATATCCAGAAGTTGAGAGGGTGGATGTTCGTGCTCCTTGGCAAGGCTGACATGGAGGGCAGAGAAGTTGTGTCTTCATTTTGTCAAGGTTGACACTTAGAGTGGAAATGTTCACGGTTACTATAGCATGGTTGACATGGAGGATGAGCACGTGTACAGTGACTCCACAGTAATGTCCACGTGTAATTTTACCAATATGTACAGTACAAAAGCTCCCCAGCCTTTGAGCCAGTTTGCAGGCCAAAAAGGATGAGCAAGCATTAATGAAGAATGTCCAGTGTCAAGGTTGATGCTCTTGACAAGTGAGATGCAATAGTGAGCTCGAGGAGCCCACAAGGGTGGATGAGTGATGCCCAATGTCAATGTTGATCACTTTATAAAAAGTAAATGTGGAGCTATGTCAAGCCCCCTGACCTGAACGTGTGTTGTCCGGGTTATCGCTGTTGAAATGTCCAGAATGGATGTATCTGTAAAGTCAAACATGTCAGAAGAATGAAGTGTCGAGTTTGGGCACTTCTGCCAATATATGACCGTTGGAATGAATATTGAAAGCATGTGTTATGCTTTGTCACTTCCCCAGGTGCGTGAAGCACACTCGTCGTACTCGTGCATACGTGGCACTCAAGGAGTGGACATGTACTGGAGTAGTGCGGTAGTGGGTAAGTGGGTATTGATTATGGTGCAGATTATGAGAGAGTCGTTTCAAATCCGTGTGTAACTGCTCAGTAGTCACGTCCCATTTAAATGAACGAGACTTTCAACATTTTCTCTCACCGTCATTCCTGCTTTCCTTCCTCCTTGTCTTTTGAAACTCCTTTACTTCCTTAATCGTCCCCTTGCTCAAACTTTCTTTCTGTTCAAGGTATTCATTTTCTTCTAAAAAAATGGATGAATCCCCCATTTCTGATTCTGCTTTGGGTATGGGAGGCAGCGATTCAGGGGGATCGATAAGGCAACCCCTGATGCACAAAGTCATCTCCATGGGTGACTCTTCGAAGGAGAACATGTACCACCCCCGTAGGCCTTCGGTGCGTTATCATTAACAATATCAGATTAGCGTCTTATTAACATTAAATTTTACTTAGCGGAAGCATAGAATCGTTTTTCTTGATTCATTATGTATGGAATCCAAAAATATCAAGCAAACATTTAGATAAGGCACATAATATAAGCCCCTGCTGATCTAGTTTCTCATAAATAACCATAGACAGATAAAGAAATATCCAGAATATACTCAGGAGGAACTATACATATCATGTCATTAACAGTTCTGTACATGCATATACATCAATGTCTTCACCACACCGTGGAGATACAAAAGAATAATTGCCCTCACCGAGGGTATACAGAACTATACAGCCCTTATCAAGGGTATAAAACATAAACAAAACGAAACTGAGCCTTCAAGCTCCATCTGCTGCTCTCAGCTAAGCAGAGATGTTCTACTCGAGCCTCCTGCCCTGAGACTGCTCTCTTCTGCCTGAAGAGTCACCTGAAATCATAAATCCCCACACGGGGTGAGATACACATCTCAGTAAGCCCAGGGTCCAAGGAGAAATCTCCTCCACCCTGGCCCACTTTCCACAACACATACATCAGGCAATCACAAACAAATGGCCCACCGGCCCTCATAACAATATATTAAACATCTAAACTTGGCGGAGCTACCTCAACGCCTAAATCAACACACATGGCGGAGCTACCTCAATGCCTCAATCAACAAGCATGGCGGAGCTACCTCAACGCCCATTTTAATAACATGGCGGAGCTACCTCAACGCCTGGCGAATATCATCAATGCCTATCTAATGGCCAATAGATCTATCACAAGCATATTATATAACAATCACAGATGCATACACATATCATTATGAGGATGCAACAACCAAATGTGTAACACCCCAAAATTTTGGAATTACAGTCAATTACTGGGGTAAAATGTTGATCAGAGGTAGTACAAAAGAATTCAGGGGAAAAGGACGAAAATGCCCCTAGACATTTTGAAAATGACCAAAATACCCCTAGGTATTTTAGGAAGATATATTAAGGAAGAAATCTTATAAATACCCTTGGATGCTTTGGAAATAACCAAAATACCCTTAGGGTGACAATTACAGAGATATCTTGAACATTTTTGGAAATGACAATTATACCCCTAAGGTGAGTGGTGAAATTACCAAAATACCCTTTAGGTCAAAAATGACCAAGATGAATTTAGAAATTTTTGGGGACCTGAGTATATGATAAAATACTTTTAGACAACAAATTATCAACATAGTTGGTGGCAGAGAACCATAAACAGTAATTTCTAGGAATTTTGGAAAATATTTTGAAAAGAGCTTAATATAGACTAACTCCGGTATCAGAAGATTATAAGAAAAAGTATGGACATAATCTATAGAATTTTCTCTTAATCATAGGAGAAATAGATCTTCCTAATA
>PYAF01002409.1:27270-49121 GCA_007407185.1 Glycine tomentella | reverse complement strand
CATACTCCCGTCCTTCTTTTTCACAAAGAGGACTGGTGCTCCCCACGGAGAAACACTCGGTCGGATAAACTCTTTGGACAACAAGTCCTCAATCTGTGCCTTCAACTCCTTTAACTCTAAAGGAGACATGCGGTATGGAGCTATGGATATGGGTCCCACACCTGGAACCAGATCAATGGAGAACTCTATCCCCCTATCCAGTGGAAGCTGTGTAATCTCATCAGGAAACACATCAACAAACTCTCTCACCACCGGAATCTCTGGTATATCCACTCCCTGTCTCTGTACCGCTGTACTCAGTAATAAATACCCCTGAGCTCCTCCTCTCAGCTCCTTTCGAGCTTGTAACACAGAAAGGAATGCAACTGAACTCGGGCTGGTATCGTCTGAAGGCACAACTACTCGCGCCGTTCCCACGCTACTCGCGCGGGATGGCAGACAGCATTGGCATATTCATACATATGGCGCGGGTCGCGCCGCACTTCACGTGGGTCGCGCCGCAGGCCAGAACAGCCTATAACTTGCATTTTTAAGCTTCTTTCAAAGGATTCTAAAGCATGTTTATAATTCTTAATCTTATGCTTAATCCGGCTTAATCTAGGCTTAACACATGGTTGAAATTCAAGGTATTACATCCTTGTTGTGTACGTTTCCTAGTAGCTTGTTTCACATGGCCAACTTTACAAAATTTTCCTTTTAATACATGTATGGCAAAATCCTATTTCTTTATTGGTTCATTTCACTTCTAATTAGTAAAATTACTAAACTAACTTAATAAATTAGTCTATTTATCCCATAATTAAAAGAAAACTCCAAAGATTATGACTATCCTTCCCATACAATTTTTTGATGCTTAAGATAACCTGAATTGAGATCTATTCCAAAATAGGTATTAAAAATTCATATAAATCTTATTGTATGGTTTCTTATCACCTAATTAGTTAATAATTGGTCATTTAAAAGTATTCTATTCCATACTCAGGTTCCCACAAAATTTCCAAAATCATTTGGGCATTTTTGACCTAAAGGGTATTTTTGGTCATTTTTAAAAATGTCCAAGGGCATTTTTGAAATTTTTATCTTAAGGGTTTCCTAGAAATTTCTACTTTATGGAAATAGTGAGATAGTTACTTCTATCCAATTATCATCACATTTTTAAAATTTTGAGGATGTTACACTTATAATGTTCTGATGCCTAAGGTAATTTAAATTAGGGTTTTCTGCCCTTCAACTTTGCTGATAATTTGTTACCTAAAAGTATTTTATCTAATGCTCAGGTTCCCATTAATTTCTGAGGTTATCTAGGTCAGTTTTGTCCTAGGGGTATTTTGGTAATTTTACTCCTCATCCTAGGGGTAAAATCGTCATTTTTCCAAAAATACTCAGGATATATCTGTAAGTATCACCCTAAGGGTTTTATAATCATTTTTCAAGCATTCCAGAGTATTTATAGAATTTCCTTCCTTCAATTATCTTGCTAAAAGGTCTAGGGTAATTTGGTCATTTGTAAAAATGTTCAGGGCATTTTTGTCATTTTCAAAAATGTTCAAGGGTATTTATATCATTTTTCTAAGAATGCATATTTATAAGAAAATGCACATATATAGTGAAATATGAGGGTGTTACAAAGTGCAAAATTGAAGGCATTAGTCTTGAAGACTCCACGCGGGTAGCGTGGAAGCCACACGACCAGCATGAAGAAGACGCAAGCATGACGCCATCAGCGCCAAGTACAGAATAAAAACCAATGACCTCAAACAAACTGAGCGGATCACGCCAGTCTAACGCGACTAGCGCGAGAAGCCCTGCATCAAGCCTGAAGACTTGAAGACTCTACGCGGGTAGCGTGGAGTGTCACGCGGTCAGCGCCAAACTTTCGAACAAGCCGCGCAGTTAGCGCGGGATCGCGCCATGTTGATTCTATTACCTGATTTAAAAGATTTATTTTGAATTTGGCACAGGTTCTAGGCTTTATTACTATAATTAAACTTATCTATAAATATTAAGTCTCTGAACTGAGTCTGGGCATCCTTTAGCATCCAGAATATCATATATCATCATTAGTCTTTTATGATTCTTGACCCTAATCATCACCCTAAAACCCTAGAAATCAAGAATTAAGACCAGAGTTTCTGCAAAACAATAAATCCTTCAACAGCTTTGGTGTTCTTGAGGCCTATGGCAGGCTAATTCTTGTATTGTGGGAAGGCCATGAACTGATGAGAACTCCTCTGTAATTTGACTGGTATTGAATAATAATGCTGTTTTGATTATTTTATTCTTCTATGCTCTTATCTTTTATTCTTATTTGGAATTGATCACTCTGAGTAAGTATTGAGGGTTAGAGTTCACAATGGGGACGTTGGGATTCTAATTTCTGACCTGTTTAGAATAACAGTTGTTCATCACCTAGGAATAGGGATGCGTGGTTGCAGATATTATGCTATGTTCATTTAAATGCTTAAACTGATAGATTTCACTAAGGAATTAGGTTTTCGATTCAGGTTAAAGGGTTAATTCACTAAGAAATTAGGGATTAACTAATCTAGAAAAGACTTATGCTCTGAACAATCATTACAAGAACACTTATGATTTATTCTCTAAATGCTTATTTTGACAGTATCGCTAAGGGTTTAGGATTCTCGATCGAATTAAAGGGTTAAGTCGCTAGTTATCTAGGATTTACGAATATAGGAGAGATTTATTATTTGTGTAACTTAGACCACTAAACCAATCAAGTGAAAAAGGTAGGACTCAGAAGGGATTGTGCCTGACCACAATTATTCTTCCATTGTTAATCGTTAATTTCAATTTACTGCTTGTTTATTTTCTATTTCACACAACCAATCAATGAACAACACTCCTTTTGCATAATTTTCTGTTTTACTTTCAATCACAATTGTTAGCATTGCTGTGAAATCACCCCAATCCCTGTGGAGAACGATATTCACTTACCTAATCTTTATTACTTGAAAATGATCGGTGCACTTGCCGTACACTTTAAATCGTAACAACAAGACTCCACGCTATCAGCGTGGAGTTCCACGCAATCAGCGCTATGCATTCGAAAGGACCGCGCGAGGATTCTGTTTCCTGAATTAAATTATCTGTTTCGAGATTTGGCACTGTTTTAGGCTTTGTTACTTTAATTAAATCATTCTATAAATACAAAGCCTCTGGGACTGAATAAGGGAGATTGGAATAACTTGGAGTAGCTTAGGAATCACTGAATATCACTCTAAACCTCTGGAATCAAGGATCAAAGCTAGGGTTTCCACAGCAGAATCATGTATTATTCAACAGCTTTGGTGTTCTTGAGGCCTATGTCAGGCTAAAACTTTGTATTGTGGGAAGGCCATGAACTGATGTGAACTCTTCTGTAACTTAACTGGTATTGAATGAGAATTTCTTGATCGTTTTATTTTACTCTGTTCTTCATTGTCTTATTCTTAATTAGAATTGGTTATTCTATTTAGGTATTGAGGGTTAGGATTCACAATGGGGACGTTGGGATTCTAATTTCTGACCTTAGTAAAGTAACAGTTATTCATTACCTAAGGATAGGGATGCGTGACTGCAGAACTTATAATATGGTCTTTTAACTGCTTAACTTGATAGACTTCACTAAGGAATTAGGTTTTCAATTCAGGTTAAAGGGTTAATTCACTAAGGGATTAGGGATTAGCTAAAGTAGGAAAGATTTATTCTCTGAACAATCAGAAATAAGCAAACCATATGATATAGTCTTTTATATGCTTGATAGGAATCACTAAGGAATTAGGATTCTTGTTAAAGGGTTAAATTGCTAAGGAATTAGGATTTACTAAATAGGAAAGATATATCATTTGAGTAAGCAAACTTTATGACCAGTTAAGTGCAAGAGGTAGGAATCAAAGGGGATTGTGTCTAACCACAATCATTCATTCCATTGGTAACACTTTGATTTATTTACTGCATTATTTCCTTTTATATTCTGTTCTTACTTTCAAACACTCAACACTACAATCAAATTCTCCAAAACGTTTTCTTTTCTTGTTACTTCCAATTACTTAGAATTAATATTGTTGTGAATTTCACCCCAATCCCTGTGGAGACGATACTCTACTTACCTACTTTTATTACTTGAAATGAGCGGTGCACTTACCGTGTGCTTATTTCGCAACAAGTTTTTGATAAAGGGTGATTGAGTAATACGATCTGTAATGACTACGTTTCTTGTTTGTATTTAATTGATTACGCTTATTAATTTTACAGAAAAAAATTTTCTACGTAATTTTGTTTACGTAAAATTAATTATACGTAATAAGTCATTTTTTTCTAACGCGTTCACAAAATCGTCAAAATACAAGGTTCAAACATAATTTAAGATACAGTCCAAATACAATACAATCCCAAATAGTCTTGTTATAAAATAAGATACAAATAGCTCATCGTAGTACCAAATACAGACAAACAGAAAATCACAAATAAAGCATATAGTCATCTAGCAGCACATAGAACATCCAGCTCCTTCTTTAATGCTTTCCTTAGCTTACTGTTCCTCTACTCGCCCAAATAGATTGGAGTCATCACAGGTGTCAAACCACAGACACAACTCGGGTAAGTATATGATAAACATGGTTAGATAAATGACAGAAACAACATAAAAAAACAGAACAACGTAATAATCATAAAACAAATGCATAATGAATGATGCATGATTTCTTTGTTAAATGATGCATGACTGAGATCTCAGATTATCACCACAGAGTACCATAAGCAAAATAGTTTCACCCACTCTAGTGAAACCTCCCTCCACTCTGAGGGTCAAAGGGTACCATTATAAAATAGTTTCACCCACTCTAGTGAAACCTCCCTCCACTTTGAGGGGTTAAATGAAAATGATGCATGTAATGGTTTTATTTTATTTTCCAATTATTCTTAACCATTACTTCATTTCTCAATTTCTCATAACTTGGTACCAAAATTTTATTTATCCTTTATGATCAGTTCAAGTTCTAAGTGCATCATAGTTTCCTTTAAGGAAGCCTTTTTCACAAGATTCACCATAAACATCCTACAACTTTCCAACAGAACTTCCTTAATAACAAAACATGTTACTTTAATACAAACCATAATAAACATCAAATAATTAATAAAGCAATTAATAAAACAACATACAACAACATCAAAATAACTAATAAGTAACACACAACATCAAATCAATACTAATAAATACACCATCTTAATAAAGCAAGTAGACATGGCCACAAAGTATAAAAGTTAAATTAATTAGTCACTTTCTTGTTAGATTAGATCAAGTTAATTTATTCATTAAGTTATTTATCAAAATCATTATCTATGTACCATTTTGATTCATTTAGGCATTTTGACAAACATATGGTATTCAAGACTTGAATCTTATAAAATAATTGATAACACAACTTAATTCTTATAGAAATAATTAATAACATAGCCTAAGCAATATCTAATCCATGTGTATCACTATACTCCCCATACCTTAGCTTTTCTTGATTGGAATTTTAGCTATTTATCTTCAAAACCTCTAGCTCTTTTCACGTGACCTTCCCTTGTGTGTGGCCTTTGCTTTGGCTTTTGTTTTTAGGTGAAAGTGATGGCTGGAAGTGGGTGCTGTCCGTGCAAAAATTCAGCAACCCCTTTGGTCCCCACCACCTTTTATATATGCTAAATCACTTGGCTGTTAAGTGAAAAATATCATAGAATTTCATTATTGTCTTAGCTTTCTAGTTGGTCACCTCTTATTGGCTAACCAATGGCTTGCTTCCAAGTACTCAAGTTCTTGAATTTTCTACCTTCTTCATGCTTCATCCGTGCAAGGAAATAAGCTTGGTGCCTAGTCTTTTGATTTTAATCCTTCACGTGGAATGGTTTAATTTTTAGAAGATTTTTATTGCATTTATTTCAAAGTAGTTTTTACTTGGTCAAATAATATTTCTCCTTGGCTTTTTTGGCTGTCCAAGTGTCTTATTCCATACTTTTCCAAGGCTTTGTTCATTCTTCTTGGAGTTGCACGGTTAAGCTTTTGTGTTTTAAGGCCAAGATGTTTCAATTAAATTTGTTTATGTAACTTAATTATAGTTTAAAGGATTTAAGGCTTTAATTTCTTATTTTATGTCTTGAAATTAAATAAACTTATTAGAAACTTATTTCCATAATTTATGAAATCCTATTTCAACTTGATCTCTTAGAAATAAAATTCTAGAATTAGTTAAAAACTAACATAGGATTTAGTAACATTTTAAGATAACATTATTTTGTTTTCAATAATTTTATCTAATTTTCTATTGGTCTACTTTGTTTTTGATTAATAAGATGTCTAGACTACTTATTTAAGAATTCATTCCTTCCATAATTAAGAGAAAAATTCCTAGATTGTATCTTTCCTATTTCTATGTTTTTATAAAACTTAGATTAGTCTATATTCTATTCTTTTTGAATTATTTTTCAAAATTTCTAAAAATTTCATTTCATAATTTTTCTTTACTAAAAATGTCACTAATTTCCTATTTAGGAGCATGCTAGACTTTTGTCAAGCTTCCATAACCTTACTGAGGTTTTCTGACCTTATCAGAGCTAAAAGGGTATTTTGGTCATTTGTACAATTGTTCAGGGGCATTTTAGTCATTTACCTTAGGGACCTAACTGTCATTTGTGGAATTGTACAAGGACATTTTAGTCATTTTCAAAAGTGTCCAAGGGTATTTATGTCACTTATTTAGGAATGCATATTTACAAGAAAATGTACATATATATTGAAATCTGAGGGTGTTACACGATCCAAGTTTTAATTCCGCAAATTGTTTTAAAGAAAAGTTTTAAAAGACTGTTTTAACCAATTCACCCCCCTCTTGGTTATTTGAAGTGTGCTCATTGTATTTTCAATTGTGTCATTTAATATGATAGCAAATTATGATTTAGCTTTTGAGGAGCATGTTACTCATGGTTGATGTCGACTTAGTGGTGAACTTAGGGGCGAGATCCAATCCTTTGTCATTTATTTATGTTTTGTCTTGGTGGGGACCAACTTAGGGTTTATATATCTTCATGGATCTATGTTGTATTTATTCCCTTAATGGGACCCTTGAGTTTTGTTTGGAGATTTGTTTGTGATGTTTTGATGATGTAGTGCCTTGGACAATACACACCTATATGTTTTACGATTTGAAAACCTTTTTTTTATGATGTTTATATGACACACTTGAATGCATGGAAAAAAAAATTACACGTATTTTCATTAATTAAACTCATTCAAGAGTTCTAAAGGGACTAAAAATGAATCTTTATGCATTAAAGCCTTAGTGTTTCATGTAATGACATTTGGGGTCGTTACACTTTCCTTAATATAAGTTGAATAAACATAATCAAAAAAATAATAATAGAATGGTATTAAGAATAAATATATAAATCTAAAATATATCAATATAAAAATATATATTAACAATTGAAAGAAATGATAATACCAGTAAACAAATCATATAATTATAATTATAATAAAGAACCTATAATATTAATATTAAGGAAAAAATATATTCTAGGACTAACCAATAAAAATGAATGAAATGAAATTATCTTAACATGAGCGTGGTGGGCAAACACCGCCCAAGGGTTTAGGATGAAATTGGGAAGCTGGAATATAGGAACATTAACGGGTAAACTGAGGGAGTTAGCAGATGTTTTTGTCAGAAGGAAAGTGAATAATGTTTTCTTGTAAGAAACTAAGTGGGTTGGACAAAAGGCCAAGGAAGTGGAATCCACCAGTTTAAGTTGTGGTATACAGGTACAACCAAGAGTCGCAATAGGGTTGGAATTATGACCGATAGAAGTTTCAGAGATAAAGTCGTTGATGTCAAAAGGAAAGGCCACAAGATTATGATGATTAAGCTTGTAGTAGGGGATCTAATTTTAAATATCCTTAGTGTGTATGCACCCCAAGTTGGACTACTATCAGATGAAAAGAACCAATTTTGGGAAGACTTGGAGGAGGTTCTGAGAGGGATCCCACGAGAGGAGAAGATTTTCCTAGGAGGAGATCTAAATGGGCATATTGGCAAAAACAGTCAAGGTTTTGATAGAATTCATGGTGGTTTTTGCTATGGGATGAGAAATGAGATTGGATAAGATGTCTTGAACATTGCACTGGCCTATGATTTGATGCTAGCAAACACTTTTTTCCGAAAAAGGGAGTCTCATCTTATCATGTATCATAGTGGCCAAAATTGTAGTCAAATTGATTTCTTTATGGCTAGACAGGAAGATAGAAATTCGTGTATTGACTGCAAGGTCTACCTGGAGAATGTGCGGCGACACAACATAAGTTGGTAATTCTAGAGGTTAGGTTCAACAAAGTTCTTAATTTGAGGGAGAAGGCTCAAAACCCAAGGATAAGATGGTGGAAGCTAAAGGAGGATAAACAAATAGAGTTTAAGAAAAACATGTTGCGTGAAAGATCGTGGGAGTTTATTGGAGAAGCTAATGAAATATGGAATAAGATGGCTATGTGTGTTCAAAATATGGGAAGGAGGGTGCTAGGTGAAAGAAAAGGAAACAAAGTTCTTACTAAAGAAACATGGTGATGGAATAGAGGTGCAAGAGGCTATTAAACAGAAGAATGAATGCTTTAGATCTTTGCATAAATGTCCCAATGATGAGAATTTACCAAAGTTTAGAGTAGAGAGAAAAAATGCAAAGAAAAACTGTGCGGAAAGCTAGAGGAGAAGTTTTTGACGATTTGTATAAAAATCTTTGGAGTAAGGATGGAGAGAAAGGTATTTACAAACTTGCAAAAATGAGGGATAAGAAGAGTAAAGACCTCACCCAAGTTAGATGTATCAAAGATGAAAATCAAAAAGTTTTGGTAAGGGATGAAGATGTAAGTGAAAGATTGCTAAACTATTTTAACAAACTTTTTAATGGGAATGACGACAAGAGTGAGGTGGATTTGGAGGACCTTTTTAATGATTTGTGTTGCGGATTCGGCAAGTATACCGATCATTCCAAGTAATAAAATGATAAGAAAGTGTATCGTTCCCACGAGGACTGTTTGACCAATTACATTATAATTAATATCAATAAGTTGGACGACAAATATTTACGAGAAATTGTGGTTGTGTGTGTGTAACAATTAAAGTAAAAGCTAACTATTAACATAAAGCTTTTATGAACAAGTAAGTAAAGATTATAACGATATGTGACGATAGTAGTTAAGGCAACCCGCACTCAATGTTCCTTCCAAAGAAATTATATTGTTTACTATATCCAAATACCTAAGTTATTCAGCTGTTGTGTTTATCATATATCAACTACTTACCAATTCCTCAGTAACATAGCTCTTTAACCCACTAGCAAGCCCTAATCCCTTAGTAACCAAAAGCTCTTCTTCAGTGCTGAGGCTTCATTATTTATAGAGTAGCCAGTGAAATCTCTGTTTTGCCCTCATTATGCAGATTCTGCGACTTGTGGCGCTCCTGGCTACATTAACATTCCCAATGGCAATTGGGATGTTAAAACTCCCCGGATCTCTAAGCTTGGGAGGCATTTTCCTCTGGATAATGGCACTACATTCCTCTGTAAGCACTATAGTATCACATTCTTGGAGCTTGTGCTTCTTTGACAGAATTTCTTTCATGAATTTTGCATAGTTGGGCATGTTTGCTAAGGCTTCAGCAAAAGGAATGTTCACTTGAAGCTTCTTGAACATTTCCAAGAATTTAGCAAATTGTTGCTTCTGAGCTTTTTGCCTTTGTCTTCAAAGGGTAAGGTGGTTTCTCAAACTTGGAAAAATTTAGAGGCTGTTGTTTAGGTTCAGACGAGACTTTTTCCTTCTCTTTTTCTTTCCCTTTCTCCCTTAAGCTACTAGATGGTTCATCTTCTTCAAACTTTGCAGCAGCTGTAGGGATCTCTTTTTCCTCCTCTCTTGGCACCACTTTGGCCTTCTCCTTAGGAGAAATAACAAGTCCACTTCTAGTGGTGATGGCCTTAGCATGTTCCCTAGGATTTACTATAGTATCACTAGGGAATTGACCAGGTGGTCTCTCAGCTAGTTGCTTAGAAATCTGGCCAATTTGAGTCACCAGATTCCTGATGGATGCACCCTGATTCTTCAGTTGAGACCTAGTCTCATTCATAAAGGCATCAGTGTTCTGGATGTGATCATTGGTGGTTTTGGCCAGCTGCAACATAGCCTTCTCTAACTCTGATGGCTCCTTGGGAGGGATGGGAGGTGGTTGCAAATAATGGTTAGACTTGTAGTCCAACCCACCTCCTTGTGGTCTTCTTGGATAGCTACCACTCCCAGAAGCTTGATTATAATTCCTTTGATAACCTTGCGGAGGTCTCTGATCATACCTTACTCCGTTAACTTGAATTGGATCAGCCCCCACCAAGGTTGGACAAACATTGGACTCATGGTCCCCTTGGCAATACTCACAGACAACCATGCCTGCCTTAATTGAAGAAGCTTGAGCTTTTGAGATCTCAAGCTTGTCAATTTTAGCATTGAGGATGGTCAGCCGCTGTGATAGAAGTTTTTGCTCAGCCAACATTGCATCAGTGTTGCCTAGATGAATGACTTCTATTACGAAAATCGCACAATACGGCAAGTGCACCGATCGTTTTCAAGTAATAAAATAGGTAAGTGAGTATCGTTCTCCAAAGGAATTGGGGTGATGTTCACAATAATGAGAAATCAATGTGATTGAAAGTAAAGAAAACAGAAAATGTTGAAAGGAATTGTTGTGGATTGAATTGGTTGTTTGAGTGTAAAAACAGAAATTAAAGAAAACATTAAATCAAATTGAGAAGTTACCAATGGACAAATAATTGTGGTCAGGCGCAATCCCCTCTGATTCCTCCTCTTTCACTTGACTGGTTTATTAGTTTAATTTACACAAATGATAAATCTCTCCTAAATTCGTAAATCCTAGATAACTAGCGATTTAGCCCTTTAATTCAATCGAGAACCCTAATCCCTTAGCGATTCTGTCAAACTAAGCATTTAGAGAATATATCATATGGGTTTCTTTTTATAATTGTTCAGAGAATAAGTCTTTTCTAGATTAGTTAATTCCTAATCCTTTAGTGAATTAACCCTTTAACCTGAATCGAAAACCTAATTCCTTAGTGAAATCTATCAGTTTAAGCAATTAAAAGAACATATTATAAATTCTGCAGTCACGCATCCCTATTCCTAGGTGATGAACAACTGTTATTCTAAACAGGTCAGAAATTAGAAACACAACGTCCCCATTGCGAATCCTAACCCTAGATACTTAATTGAAGTGATCAATTCCAAATAAGAATAGAAATAAGTGCAGAATAGAATAAAACAATCAAAACATAATTATTCAATACCAGTCAAATTACAGAGGAGTTTACATCAGTTCATGGCCTTCCCACAATACAAGATCTAGCCTGCCATAGGCCTCAAGAACATCAAAGCTGTTGAATACATGATTGTGCTAAAACCCTAGCCTTGATTCTTGATTCTCATAAGTTTAGAAGGATGGAATATGATTTTTAGATGAATAATGGATGATTTCTTCAATCTCCCGAGGCCTTATATTTATAGGATGATTTAATTACAGCAACTGAGCCTAAATCTATACCAAATTTTGAAACATATAAATCTAAAACAGGCAACAAAATCTTCATGGTGCGACCCGCGCCCGATTCCGCGCTAACCGCGGGGGCTGTTCGAAAGGATGGCGCTGATCGCGTGATACTCCACGCGGTTAGTGTGGAGTCTTCGAGCTGAATGGGTTGAAACTAGAATTCTTGGCGCTGACGGCGCGGCTTTGGCGCAATCCGCGCGGTGGCTTCGAATGCCTGGCACTGATCGCGTGGTAATGGCGCGAATGGCGCGAGTTGTTCGAGCTAACAGGTTGGCCTTCCTTGATCTGGCGCTACTGGCGCGGAGTCCGGCGCGACTAGCGCGGATTGTTCGAGTCTGAGGTCTATTAATTTACAAGTGGTGCGACCCGCGCGGGATTTGGCGCGATCCGCACGGGACCTGAAACTCAGTTTTCTTCTTTTCTTGGCCTTGGTTCTCGTCTTTTAAGCCTGAAACTGTTCAAATGGTAATGAATTGAATTAAAAACAAATAAATTGATAAACTAACTATTCTTATTCTATTTTCCTAATTATTTAACTAAATTATAACCTAAAACTAAGATGTGTTTGCAACACATCAACTTCCCTCTTAGGCTGAGTAGCAACACTCTTATTCTCAGTACGGGCCAAAGAGTTGATCAAATCATGGGTTTGGGCTGCAGTTTTTGATCTAATTGAGCCTCCGGCAGCTCCATTTACAACCAGCTTGGATTCCGGTGTCAACCCATTGAAGAAGATGCGCACCTTGTTCCCCACTGGCATGTCGTATTGAGGACATCATCGGATGAGCTCTTGGAATCTATTCCATGCAGCACACAATGTTTCTCCTTGGAGCTGAGTGAAGTTGGTGGTCTCATTCACCAAACGGTTGTATTTTTCCATGGAGAAATATTGGGCGAAGAACTTTGCCATTAGCTCGTCCCAGGTGGTTATACTGTTGGAAGCTTGGCGGGCCAACCACCTGAGAGTTTTCCCTTTCAAGGAAAAAGGAAAAAGCCTCAGCCTAATAGCATCGTCCGACACTCCATGATGGCGGATGGTATCGCAAATCATCATAAATCGATCAACAAAGTCATGAGGATCCTCATCATCCTCACCACCAAATTGACTCCGTTCCACCAGGCTAATTAGAGAAGGGTGGATGTCGAAGTTGTTCGCTTGAATGGGTGGTCTGACTATGCTCGATGCAAGCCGAATGAACATAGGAGCAAGGATGTCCACCATGAGTTCATCCTCAGGTCTCAGCTACTCCCTATTCCTCTCAGCCATATCTAGTTCCTCTTCTGACTCTTCTTCTTGAGGTCTAGAACTAGATACTTCTGCTTCCTTCCTTTGTCTCGCTAACTTCCGGTTCCTCCGAAGAGTTTTCTCAATCTCCGGGTCAAACTGAAGATTCACGGGGTCAGCAGTACCTCGCATAAACTCTGGAAGCAAGTCAGAAACAAAATAAATCCAACCTTAAAGATAAAAATTTATAATAAAATTGGCTAAACAATCCCCGGCAATGGCGCCAAAAACTTGTTGCGGATTCGGCAAGTATACCGATCGTTCCAAGTAATAAAGTGATAAGAAAGTGTATCGTTCCCACGAGGATTGTTTGACCAATTAAATTATAATTAATATCAATAAGTTGGACGACAAATATTTACGAGAAATTGTGGTTGTGTGTGTGTAACAATTAAAGTAAAAGCTAACTATTAACATAAAGCTTTTATGAACAAGTAAGTAAAGATTATAACTATATGTGACGATAGTAGTTAAGGCAACCCGCACTCAATGTTCCTTCCAAAGAAATTATATTGTTTACTATATCCAAATACCTAAGTTATTCAGCGGTTGTGTTTATCATATATCAACTACTTACCTTCCTCAGTAACATAACTCTTTAACCCACTAGCAAGCCCTAATCCCTTAGTAACTTTCTTAGGGTTAAGCATTAAGCAAACACATGGTTAAGCTACAAGCCTGCATCCCTATTCCTAGGTGAAGTAAAGCAAGTCACCACACTTAGTTCCAAGACTAAAGCCCCAATATTCCTATTGTGAACCCTAGCTCTGAGCTCTCAACTAGATTGATCAAGTCTAAGAAAGAGATGTAAATAATCAAGCAAAGTGCAGTGAAATAACCTTTGATAAATGAATAATAGCATTCAATACATCCCAATGGATGTTACATCAAGTGCTTGGCCCTAACTACAATATGAAATCAACCAAACCTCATTGTGGTCGGCTGTGATACAAAAAGTGGCATACCCAGCTGAAGTGCAAGGAAGAAGAAGATGGAGAACACCTCCACTTGAGCCTTCAACCTCCCCAAAACCCTAGCTAAGGTACCCAAGCTTTCTAAAACCCTATTTTGTGTTGTTTCCCTCATAGAAGTCGTTCATTGAATGCTGAGGTTCAAGTATTTATAAGGTAGCTTGTGAAATCTTCATTTTATCCCTGCAGCTTTAATTACAGAGCTCCTGTCGACCTGTGGTGCTGATGGCGCCAGATTACAAAATATACGGCGCTCATTGCGCCAACTTGGCACTCTTGGCGCCAACTTGTAGAGATCATGGCGCTCCTGGCGCCATTCTGGCGCTCATGGCGACAAGCTCCAGAGATGACGGCGCCCATGGCGCGGATGGTGCCAACTTCCAGTGCTTTTGGCGCTGATGGCACCGTTCATGGTGCTGGTCGCGCCAAGGTCTTCTTCCAAGCTTGGTTTTTCTTCTGATTTGCTGTTTTTGATTGATTTCCTGGGCTTCACAAATTTAGCTCAAATATAACACAAAATGGGCAATTATCAATGCTTAATGCTCAATTCTTGCTTCTAAAAGCTTAGGAAACCCTTATATACTAGGCGCATATCAATTTGAATAGAAGATTTGTGCGCAAAATTAATACACATGAAGTTAAGGAGGTCTTAAAGAGGATGAAGAATAATAAAGCTTTGGGACCTGATGATGTCCCTATTGAAGTGTAGAGAGGCTTGGGAGATGTGGCAATAAAATGGTTGACCAATCTTTTTAATAGGATTCTTCAAACAAATAAGATGTTTGATGCTTGATGCTTGGAGGAAAAGTATGCTTGTGCCTATTTACAAAAAAAGGGAGATATGCAGAATTGTTCAAACTATAGAGGTATCAAGCTCATGAGCCATACTATGAAGTTGTGGGAGATAGTTATCGAACATCGCTTAAGGAGGGAGACCAAGGTTTCTGTAAATCAATTTGGATTTATGCTAGGAAGATGTACCATGGAAGATATCTTCTTGATGAGACAATTGAAAATACAATGAACACACTTCAAATAACCAAGAGGGGGGTGAATTGGTTAAAACAATCTTGTAAAACTTTTCTTTAAAACAATTTGTGGAATTAAAACTTGGATCTTATCACTCAGCCACCCTTTATCAAAAACAGAATTTTCTTTCAATCTAGATTCACCATAGAATGCATGTAATGTCTGAAATGCTTCTTGTTGATTGTATATTGATTTCCAAATACTAGCAATGAAAGAAACACAGATAAAGAACACAAGACACAACAATTTATACTAGTTCACCTCACAAACTTGGAGGCTACATCCAGTGTCTTCCAACCAACACTAGGTTAGAGTTTTCACTAAATCAAATTATTCTTTTACAAGCAAAACAAGTGATAGTCTCTATCAACCCTAGATAAAGATACTGAATTCTAAAACACTATTAGAATAAAAATCATACAGACTCTGAGAACCTCACCCAGATCATTACCTCTTAAGAACCCTACTCAAGAAAGCTTGAAAGAACTAAAATGATTTGCACAGCAAATTTCTAAAACAAAGATTCTAAAAGAAAGAATTCAAGAGGTACACAACCTGAGATCATTAACAGATGGTGAATGAATATATTTTGTTACCAATCAATCATGTTGAATGAATGTCAATGCACAGACTAATCTTTCTTGAAATCTCTTTTTCTTCACAAACACATCATTTCCAAAGACATAACTCTTTGATCTTCACAAGATGTGTCTCTCTAAGTAAAATCAAGTTTCTTGAACTTTTGAATGCACTAAAGACTTTTGGTAAGACTCTCTCAAAAGTATATTTTCGTTCTCACAATATGTCCTAACTTCTTTAAGTACAGACCCATAAAGCCTTTAAATAGAAAACTTATTTAACAAACTGTAATCGATTAATCCGTTAAAGTAATCAATTATTTTAACATATTTAATCGATTAATTCAAATAGATAATCGATTAAAATGTTATTGAGCTTTTCTGGAAAACATTCATGAACAACTTAATCGATTAATACGCTATGTAATCGATTAACACAGATAACTAATTTTTGAAACAAGTTGTAGTAATCGATTATTGATATGGGTAATCGATTAATCCAGATAAGCTCAGATAGAAACAAGCCTTTGTAATCGATTACGCTTTCTTGTTATTGATTAAAGCAGACACTCATAATATGTAAAATGCACTTAGTAATCGATTATGATTTGCCTGTAATAGATTAAAGCAGATAGACATATTTTGAAAATAACACTTGGCTTTTCCAGAAATTAACACACACATGTAATCGATTACGTAATACAGTTATTCGATTAACACGGTGCAAAAACATATTTTTCCAAAAACATAAGCCATGTGATTTTCTTTGCAAATGCAAACATTTAATCCTATAAACTACATATGAATGCATGTAAATGAATTATGCAATGCAAGGATTACTAGGCAATGTACTTGAATCTCTTAGACAAATTACAAATGCCATCAAAATAATTGGGCATGTAAGAAGCTAAAACTTCAAGCCAAATACTTCAGCCTTGCTTAGATAAATTTGCAACTCCTTCTTCCAACTCCCCTTGTATCTAACAACAATTAATGGAAAGATATAGAGAAAAGAAGAAAGACTTACATATGGTGTTCATAGATCTTGAGAAAGCATATGATAGAGTCCCAAGAGAAGTCTTATGGTGCACTCTTGAGAAGAAAAAGGTAGCATTAAAGTATGTTAATGTAATCAAGGATAAGTAGGATGGGGCTACCACATGTGTGAAAGCTTGTAATGGAACATCAAGGTAATATCCTATCACGGTAGGTGTTCACCAAGGTTCACCTCTTAGTCCTTATCTCTTTGCCTTAGTGGTGGATGAATTAACGAAGATATTCAAGAGGAAGTGTCATGGTGTATGCTTTTTGCAAATGATATCGTGCTTATTGATGAGACCAAAGATGGTGTTAATAGGAAATTGGAATTGTGGAGAAACACTTTGGAGTCTAAAGGACTCATGATAAGCAAGAGCAAGAAGGAGTATATGAAGTGTGAGTTTTCGTAGGTAAGAGATGGTGATCAAGACACAGTGCATCTACTTGGTCAAGAGGTACCTAAGAAAGATGTTTTTAGATACTTGGGATCAATGTTGCAAAAACATGGTGAGATTGATAAGGATGTAAATCATAGAATTAGAGAAGGGTAGATGACCTGGCAGAGTGCATCGGGGATTTTGTGTGACTGCAAAATTCCCCTTAAGCTAAAAGGAAAATTCTATAGAACAGTTGTAAGACCAGCAATGCTATGTGGAGTGGAATGCTAGCCAGCACATAGGCAACATGAGCATAAAATAGGGGTAGCAAAAATGAGGATGTTAAGGTGGATGTGTGGATATACAACGATGGATAAGATAAGAAATGAAGATATTCGACGAAAGGTATCAGTGGTACCGGTATGTGAAAAGATGAGGGAGCAGAGATTGAGGTGGTTTGGACACGTTATGAGACGGCCACTAGATGCTTCGGTAAAGAACAAGAGTTTGTTACCAAGAGCTCGACACAGAGAGGTAGAGGTTGACCGAAACTTACCTGGGGAAAGGTAGTTAAACAAGACCTAATGGAGTGGGATATAGATTGGCGGATGGTATGTCTTAGGACAAAGTCGAGAAAAGTTATAAGCTTGGTGAAGGGTTAAACCCAATAGTAATTCTATGTTCCAGTCGTTCCGTTGTTTTAGTCTTTTTCCTCTTCTTTTCTCCCTTCTTCCTTTAACCTCTCTATTATTTTAGCTTATTTTTTCTCTCTTTTGTCTTATTTCCACTCTTTTTCCTCTCCCTTTCTCTTTCTTTGTCTCTTTTTCGATTTATCATTGGGTTCATCTATCACCGACCCCAATTAACTTGGGTTAAAGGTGTTGTTGATGTTATGGAATGGATATTTGAACGTGCCTGTAGTTGTTGATTGT
Source organism: Glycine tomentella (assembly GCA_007407185.1). Lineage (NCBI taxonomy): Eukaryota > Viridiplantae > Streptophyta > Magnoliopsida > Fabales > Fabaceae > Glycine > Glycine tomentella. The sequence continues at coordinate 31,281 of PYAF01002409.1, read as the reverse complement.
CAAATTACGCACCTCTTCACCTTCGACACCTTAACAGCCCTAGGGTCAATATTGTGCCAAGAGACTTGAAAACTTGTGATTTTATCATATATTGTTGTCTTGTGGTATGTGATGGAGTGCTTTTAGTTAAATATTTTTCTATCCTTCTTACCTTATTTGACTTCTCTTGGACTTTTATTTTCCCATTCTAATTCAGTTTGTCTTAGGCAAGTAAGTGGGCATAATTGCTAATTGTAGCGTATTTTTGGATTTTATGCTCACTTGACCTATCTGCCTTGTATAGAACCTACAGAGCTCTACGGAACTTCGAATGGAGCATTCTAGTAGTTCGTGGAAAGTTAACAAGAAGATCTACAAGTTTGGTAGAAATAAACAGAGGCTAATTCTGCCATTTGGAGGGTCATTTTGAGCTTTGAAGTCAGAATCACTGCACTTATATTTTGGGCTGCGAGTTTGATTTTTATCGTTGCAAATAGTAAATAATTAGAATTGATGGGTTTGTTCATGGCCCATTCCTTCCTTCAGACTTAGTCACTTTATATTAGTGACATTGGAGAGACTTATGACATTACAATTTTATTAGTAAAAACAGTTTTTACATTTCTCTTTTTAAGTTTTTAGAATCAAAACTCTTGCTCTTATTTTCTCTCAACTGTTCTTCCTTGTTTTTCATTTTTTGTTTTTTTGTTCTTCCATTTTCGTGCAATTATTCCATTGGGCTTTCATTGATGATGATCATGGAAGGCTAAATACTCAATCAATCCAAGGATCCAACCCAAGCAAAATGAGACTTTGAGTTCTGGTTTGGTATTTCGAATTCTGTTTGAATGTTCACTTTCTTCTTCAATTGCTATTCTGTTTTCATGATTATGAATGCGCTTAGGATTGAAAGCAGATTAGGTTATGGATTCATTTCCTAATTTTGAATATTAATCACAGATTAATTGGATGATATTTCAGTTAGTGTTGTGGTTTCAATCAATATAGGCTAAGTCGATTGAATTGCTTCTAATGAGATTGAACGAACTTTCATAATAGGATACATTTCTGAGAACGATGATAATTCGAATAGCTTGCTGAGGTGAATTGGATTGATGCTTTTAATCTATTTTACATTACCTATTTTCAATTCTGTTAGTTTCTGTGTTGTTCTTTAATCTTAGTTTACGTTTTTGCAAGTTTTACTTACGCATATAAATTGTTTGATAAAAAACCCCCTTACTGTTATTAGTGAGTTGAAGTTAGAACCATATTGATAGTTGATGTGTTGCAAACACATCTTGTTTTTAGTCTAGTTTTAGGTTAGAATTTAATTAAATATGTAGGAAAATAGAATAGAATTAGTTAAGTTTGACATTTTAATTGTTTTAAACTTATTCAATACCATTTAAGCATTTACAGGCCAAAAGAGGAGCTCAAGAGCAGAGGAAAGAAGAAGTCAAGATTTGAAGTGCCGCGCGGATAGCGCGGGAACCCGTGTCGGTAGCGCCAAGTGAAAAAATGAAGAATTGCTTTCGAAGGTCCCACGCCATCAGCGTGGGAATCCACGCCAGTAGCGTGGAGAAGCCGCAAGTATCGCGCCACTAGTGCCAGTGTCACGCCATCAGCGCCACAGATGACCAGGATTAAGCTTTGGACTCGAATGATCCACGCGGATAGCGTGGAACCCGCGCCATTAGCGCCATTAAGTCGAACAATCCACGCGGTTAGTGTGGGAGACCGCGCGGACCGCGTGAAGTCGATTCTGTTGCCTGTTTTAAAAGATCTGTTTCGAAATTGAGCTGGGCTTTTTTGGTTAATTACTGTAATTAAAAGATTCTATATATATGAGGCCTCAAAACAGAGTTAAATATCCATAGTTAGCCAGAATACATTGAGAAATATAGTTTTTAGCTGTCTAAACCCTAAAAATCAAGATTCAAAGTCAGAGTTCTGCACAACCATGAATCATTCATCTGCTTTGGTGTTCTTGAGGCCTATGGATGGCTAATTCTTGTATTATGGGAAGGCCATGAACTGATGAGTTATCCTCTGTAATTTGACTGGTATTGAATACATATGTTTTGATTGTTTTAATTCTTTTCTGTTCTTATAGTTCATCTTATTTGAAATTGATCACTTCAATTAAGTATTGAGGGTTAGGATTTGCAATGGGAATGTTGGGATTCTGATTTCTGACTTGTTAAGAATAACATTCATTCTTCACCTAGGAATAGGGATGCGTGAGTGCGGATGTTCATAATATGTTCTTTACATGCTTAGACTGATAGATTTCACTAAGGAATTAGGTTTTCAATTCAGTTTAAAGGGTTGATTCACTAAGGAATTAGGGATTAACTAATATAGAAAAGACTTATTCTCCGAGCAATCATAACACGAACCCATATGATTTATTCTTTTAATGCTTAGTTTGACAGAATCGCTAAAGGTTTAGGGTTCTTGATCGAATTAAAGGCTTTACTCACTAGTTATCTAGGATTAACGACTATAGGGGAGATTTATCATATGTGAACCTTAAAGTAACAATCCAGTCAAGTGAAAGAGGTAAGACTCAGAAGAAATTGCGCCTGACCACAATTATCACTCACTTGGTAACATTTTCAACAGTTTACTGTTTCTTTTAAATTTTGTTTTAATATAATCACTCAACCAAACAACTTTTCTCCATTTTAATTGTTTTTATTTTCAATCATAATCAATTCATTATTACTGTGGAATTAATCCAGTCCCTGTGGAGACGATACTCAACTTACCTAACTTTATTACTTGTAAACGATCGATGCACTTGCCATAATCGCACAACAAGTTTTTGGCGCCGTTGCCGGGGATTGGAAAACAGATTTTACAATAATTTTTAAAGAGTTTGTGATTGAAATTTTTGTCACTAATCGCTTCTCCAAGTTTTTATGCGAGGTTCAGCTAGCTCTGAGGAGTTGGAATTTGATCCAGAAATAGAGAGAACTCTCCGAAGGAGACTAGCTAGACAAAGAAGGAGAGAAGCTGAGAAATTCGATTTTGATTCGCTTCCAGAATTTGAGTCGGAAGAAGAAATGGCGGAAGAACAACACAATCCGCCAAGACCGCGACCGGAAGATGAACTAATGGAGGATATTTTGGCGCCTATGTTCATAAGACCCAACTCCAGCATTGTGAGACCACCAATCCAAGCTAATCACTTCGATATAAACCCTTCATTGATAGCATTGGTTGAACGCAGTCAGTTTGGAGGAGATGATTCGGAAGACCCACATGACTTTATAGACAGATTCCTTAGAATCTGTGATACCATTAGACATCAAGGAGTCTCCGATGATGCAGTAAGACTGAGTCTCTTTCCTTTTGCTGTTAAAGGACATGCTTTGAGATGGCTAAACCATCAAACGTCCAATAGCATCGCTACATGGGAAGACTTAGTCGCAAGATTTTTCGCTGAATACTTTTCCATGGACAAGTATAACCGTTTGGTGAACGAAATCACAAATTTTACTCAGAATGGAAGAGAATCCTTATGTGCTGCATGGAATAGATTTCAAGAGTTAATTAGGAGGTGTCCACAATATGATATGCCTGTAGGTAAGCAGGTACGTATTTTCTTTAATGGTATGACTCCTGAAACTCGCATGATTGTTAATGTTGCAGCCGGAGGAACTATAAGATCTAAACAGCAGCTCAAACATATGAGCTTATCAACTCTTTGGCCCGGAATGAAAATGAAAGCATAACACATCAGCCAAAGAGAGAACCAATTCAGCTTTCCACTAATGATGCAATGCTTGCGGAACAAAAGATTTTGGCACATCAACTAGCCAAACTAACCGAGAAGATTGATAGACTGCAAGTTTCTGCAGCACAAGTGGCAGTTAATCAACCACGCATAGTATGTGAGTATTGCCAAGGTGAGCACGAATCTAATGCTTGTCCTATTCTTGTTGGTGCTGACCCTGTGCAGGTAAATGGAGTATGGAATGATCAAAGGCAACCACAACCATATCAGCAGCAATCCTATCAAAG
>PYAF01002408.1:74941-87458 GCA_007407185.1 Glycine tomentella | reverse complement strand
CTTTCAACATGGCTCAAAGAATGAAGATTGAAGCTTGTGATTTAATGTAAAAGGAAAGAAAGCACTATGGTGATCCAAGCTTTGAATACATATCATTCATATATCATACAAGCATTGCATCATATTGATTTTAAGTAATTGATTTGAAACTTAAGAAAAAGCCAAGTATTTTGGAAAAACAGCCTAGTACTGCTTTAATAGATTACTGCCTCAAGTGAATCAATTATTTTGTTCATAAGCTTTCTGGAAAATCAACATGAACACTTTAATCGATTACTCCATCGGATTAATCGATTACATGAATCTTAGCATACTTAGAAATTAGCCTTGTAACTGGTTTAATCGATTACTATAGTATCATAATCGATTACATGCTTGTTTGGAAAATATAGTCACTCTGGCTTAATCGATTACCACTGACTGTAATCTATTATTTAGTTCAAATCATGTTTTGCACTCACACTGGCTTAATCGATTACCAAGGGATGTAATCGATCATCTTTCATAAACATCATTTGTACATAGGTCTGGCTTAATCGATTACTGCAGACCGTAATCGATTATTTTACATAAACACATTTTTGCTCAGTCTGGTTTAATCGATTACGTGACGGGTTAATCGATTATTTGACCTGTTTACTGAACTCCTGAGCATACCAAAAGTCGATTTAATCGATTACAGGAGCGTGGGGAGCATTTTTAATCGATTAATTCCGTTATGAAAATTACTATAAATTGGACCCTTACCTCTTGTGATGAACAACCAACAGAGATTGAGATTGAACTTAAACTTTTCGATATTTTGAGCATTCTAAGGATTCACAAAGGCAATATTATGGGTTCATTGAATCTTGCTTCCATTGATTCATTCATGGGTCACTAAGGTGTTAGTGAAGCAAGCTTGTTTTGTCACAAAGGCTTAGGAAAACACTTCTACATAATTGGTTTGCATTCAACCTGAAGTTTTTCATTCATATGCATTTCATTCTTGGATCATCAGGTGAATTTTTTCCTAGCTCTTTGTGAATGTTTAGTTTTCTGCAGTAACTTTGTAATTGTTGACTCTATTGTAAGAAGGTTTTCTTGCAAGTGGAGATAGTGTTTCTCCAAGTGGAGATAGGGTTTCTCCAAGGACAGCTGAGTAGTGTTCTCAGTGTGGGTGTGGCTTCTAAGGATCTAATAGTTTTAGATCTCTGAACTTCATCTAGGGTTGATGAAGAGAAGCTTGTAATTACTTGTAAGAAGAATATTTACAATAGTGGAACTCTACTCTAGGATTGACTAGAAGAAACTGGATGTAGCCTCATAGGTTTTGAGGTGAACCAGTATAAATCTTGTGTTGTGATTTAAATTCTGCAGATTTAACTATATTTGTGTGAATTCTATTTTGCATGTGTGTTCTTGTGGCATAACAAGTCTTGGATTAATTTTGTGATAAATATTATTGTTTGATTTTGTGATAAAGATCCAAAGGGCAATAAAACTCTGATTTGAAACTCTGATTTTCATCAAAGAAATTTTAATTTACCAAGACTAACCAATTCACCCCCCCTTCTTGGTTAAGTGTGAAGTGTTCCTTATTTTCCACACTTATCTTTTGATTTCTTTCAATTGGCTGGTAAAATTCCCTAAAACTAGTTAATAAGCACCTTATACTCATGTTTAAAATGTTTCGGAAGACTAATTCAATCATACTTTGTATTTGGATAGATTCCGTGGATTTTCGAAGCTTTCGGAGTATCAAAGCAAGCAAGGAGGGTTACATAGCAAGCATGGGAGGTGCAACAAGCATTTCAGTCCCAAAAACTGACATGGCCCAAAGCTTTCTTCAACATTAAGACTTTAACTCGCCCAGGTGACCAACCATAGTGTATTTTGCTCGCCTGGGCAAGCTCCAAGTTCCAAGAAGATCAGATTAACTCGCCCAGATGAGTGAACATAGGCAAAATCAGTGGCTTGGGCGAGTGAAGCATACTGGTGCTCAAAATCTATAAATAGGCCAGGGTTTGGAGAAGGATGGCATGCCATTTTGGGAGTTCTCTCTCCCTCACTAGCTTAGGCTTTATTCTTAGGTGTTAGGCTCTTAAATATTAGGTTTAAGTAGGTTAAGAAATTGAGAGAAGTGAGGTTTAGCGTGGAAACTCTGCCGGAGAGAAGCGAGGATGGGAACATTCAGCAGCTTCTTCCGAGAGGAGGTTCTCTCCATGTTGGGCTAGCTTCTCAGAGGTTGGATGTAATCTTCTTAACCCTATACTTCTTTTAATATTCATGCATGAGTCGTTCTATTTCTTATTGGTAGTTTCGTTCTGCGCTTAATGCTTGATCCTACTTGATCACTAGTATCACGAGCTTAAATCTGAAGTGAGACTGGAAAGCAATCTTAGGGTTTGAACTGAATGAAATTACTCGTTACGTTACGTTGCTAGAAATAAGGCATAATGTTTCGATTGCATAAAAGCACGCGATTATAGTTCTTAACGCTGGGGTAATTTACTTAAATATGCGAGGGATCGATATTCGGTAAAATATCCTTAGAACTTGGATGCGAGGAATCGATTCAAGGTAACCTAGTGTGCATCAATAAGAATAGACGATGATTTATGCATGGTAAATATTAATTGAATATAGGATGTTAAGAATGATGAAATCCAATCCCGCTTTCTCATAAATATATTTTCATTTTCGTTAAGTTTAGTTAATTTACTTTACCTGCATTAACAAATGAAATATCATTCGACCTACTTGTACATATCTATTCAACTGTTTAATTTTAGTTGGATTAACTGAGTAAGCTCAAGTCCCTGTGGAGACGATCTTTATAAATTTGAAACTTACAACGATAGAACGGTACGCTTGCTGTGTAAAATCCGTAATAGTAATCGATTAAAGTGTTCAACATGGCTTTTCCAGAAATAAACACAAACATGTAATCGATTACATAGTAATGGTAATCGATTAAAGCAGTGCATAAACTGATTTTTTAAAAACTTTAAGCCATGAGTTTTTCTTTGAAAAAATGCAAGCATTTAATCTCACACTCTTCATATGAATGCATGTTAATGAATTATGAAATTGAAGGATCACTAGGCTATGTACTTGAACCACTTAGATAAATTACAAATGCCATCAAGATGATTGGGCACGTAAAAAGCTAAAACTTCAAGCCAATTATTTTAGCCTTGCTTTGATTGCTTGTAGCTCCTTCTTCCAACTCCCCCTGTATTTAACAAATTACACACAGAAACTAATGGAGAGAAACAACTTGATGATACATAGTATATGAATGCATATGATTACCAATCTTGATCAAGGTTGAAAGCAAACAAGTTTTTGACCAAACTCTCCAAAAGCTTCTTTGAAATCTTGCCCAATAAATCTTTCAATACACCATGAAGATTTGAATATGTGGACAAGAGCTTTGTTACTCAAAGAATCTCTTCTTACCTCATAAGGCTTTTGAAAACTATGAAAATTTGTAATGTAGTGAGTTATGATTTTCAAAAGACCAAACAACTATTTATAACAAACTGCTTTAACTGAAAATGTAATCGATTAAATCGCCTAAATAATCGATTAAAACTTCATTTGTAATCGATTATTAGCTTGATTAATTGATTAATCTATTCTTGAGTTTTTTGGAAAAGATGTATGAGTAATGTAATCGATTAAACCACCTTGTAATTGATTAAAACAAATATTGTAGTATTCAAAACATGCTTATGTAATCGATTATGATTTCCTTGTAATTGATTAAAGCAGACAGACTTATTCTGTGTTTTTTTGTTGTGTAATCGATTACTTAATGCTGGTAATCTATTATTTTGTTCTTCAAAGCTCATGTAATAGATTACCAATATGTGGTAATCAATTAACACAATGAAAAATAGTTTTTCCAAAAACTTGAAACCATGAGCAATTGGCTTTTATGCAATCATGAAATCTTAAAGCTTTTTCACAAATCATGTTATTTTGTTAAATCATGAATGCAAGCCAATGAATGATGTTTATGCAATGCCATGGATCATAGGATGTAACTCTCATACATCTAAATATTACAAATACCTTCAATTGAATGACATGTTAAAAGCTAAAACTCATCCAAGCTTCAACATACATATTGATCCTTCTTCATGCTCCCCCTGTATCTAACACATTACACATTGATGTTCTTTTAAAACCTCTTAAATAGAAAGTTAGTTTTATTTTTTAGTATTGAGTAGCATAGTGTATCATAAGCAGAATGTGTCACTATGCAGTGCAACATGTTTATGTAAGTCTGAGTGAAATGAAGATTCAACCTTGACTGAAATTTAATGAAATGGAGATTCAAACATGACTGAAAATCATGGCTAAGACTGACTTTTTCTTACTTTGAACACTAAGGTTGTCATTATTTAATGTCAAACTAATTTTGTTATTATATTTAGTGTGGAATACATGTTTCAGTTGTAGTTAAACATGTTTTATTTACTTTGAAAATTGAAAAGCATGACCAATAGACCCTCAAATTATCTTTTTTGGTTCATGATTCATTTACTTTTTTCATGATTATTTGGTAGTGTTGTTATAACAAAAAATCAGATATCAAACATTCTAAAATTTAGGATGAAGAATATTAAGATTATTAGACCATCATTTTGGTATTGGTCCTTATGTCCAAAAGAAAATGCATGGCCTTTATGTTCATTTTAGAATTGATCCTTATATCTATGTTGAGTGGAACTTTGGGTAATGAACGTGTTAGAAAACATAAAATGAACCTGTCCTTATGTCATATAAACAAATGTTATTTTGTTGCTTGATGTATGACTCCTTTATTTTCTTCTATTATATGATTGTACTTTGTTTCTAGATAACATAGAAGGGATGATTCCTGTAATACTCATTTTAAACATTGTCATTTTGATAGTTGTCAATTCCCCAATATGCTATATGTTTCCATGGGAGTTTAATTTGTAGTAATGCAGTTCAAGTGGTAGGATGTTATTTATCCAACAACTTTAATATTGGCTTTAGGTATAGAAATTGTTATCGATGGATGCTTAACAATAAACTATGACAATTGTCCTTGCTATCACATTTGCTTATAATACAGTGTAAAATGAGGTGGTGATGGTAATGTAAAGAGTCTTTGGGAACAAAGATAATGGACCATGTTTTTCATGGACTTTTTCCATAGTGTTGTAATTGATTTTGGTTGTTCACAACATATGTTTCTATTTATTTAATGCTGATTTTGATTAAACTTGGTGTTCAAGAATTGCATATTAACTTTGTTATGTTGTAATTGGGTGTCTTTTGTCTGCCATCTATGAATATATTCTTATCATTTGGATTTCTAATTATTCAATTTAGGTTAACAATTTACAAATTATTATTTGTTATGTTGTATGTACAATTTAGTAATAATGGATAAAGATCAACAAAGTTTGAAGGACATGACCTTGAGCATGATGAAGATTAATGGGAAATCCACTGACTGCCTAAACACTATTCATGTAAAGGACCAGGTTAGCATTTAATAATGTATTTTGCATTATACAATTTAATTATTTTGTTGCATCTCTTACAGTTTCTCTAATGTTTTTTTTTTTTAATTTTGAATGCAGTCTTTCGCAGAAATCAACAAGAGCTTTGCAATAAGGTGGAAAGATGAATTGGATGAGACATGGCATCTCATAGATTGTCATGGAAAAAGACATGTTGTGATGTATAACCAATCCTTGCAAAACCCAGCAATTGTGGCTGGATGGACAGCCATTAGAGACTACTACGGTCTCCAAGGTAATCATCACATTACATTGACTCATTATGGACAGTCAGCATTCCTAATGAATGTCTTTAAAAGCTATTCTCAACCCCAGTCATTTTCGGAATGACATTCTCTATGCAAACTGAACCCAAAATCCGTTCTGTATCCTCCTAAATGAACATAAGGTCACTTGCAATGGCTTGGTAAGTTATTACATTGTACATATTATAACATTCTCTTCATGTCAAATTTGTATCAATATATCAATTTCTAACAATCCACAATGTTTATTTCAGGATCTGTCAAGTAGTATGTACTACTTCTTAAAGGATGCAAGATTCACACACATCAGTTTTGAAGGAACAACACGATGCAAGATTGTGTTCAACCATTGATGCAAGAGTGCAAAAATCGGCACAGGTTGAAAATTGTTTGCGAAGGACAACGAATTGAAACAAACTTGGGTTTTATCATGGAGAATTTACAAATGATAAAATCCTGACGAGGTTTCAGTTTCATGTACTAATTATTAAAAAGTTCAAAACATATTAAATGACAAGTGTAGTAACTTTAAATTTTCAACACATCAATACTATAAAAGGAACACATCAATATTATTCGTAGTAGGTTTTTATAATTTTTAATAAATATTATAAGAAATTTCTTTTAAAAAAATAACAAGATACTCCAAAAACAGTTGTTATATAAATAAAAATAGAAACAATTAATGAAATTATTATATACAAAATATAAATAGTTATGTTTGGTTTGAAATGATAAAATTTACCACTTAACAAATTTACCACTTATTAACAAGAATTATATTTTAATTTTTTAATAATATTATCCCGTTAGAGGATGGTTTGTAGTATAATATTACTCTTGTAACAATATAACAAAAGGTACACAAGCTTAAGAATCTCCATGTGGTGGACTTTGTTTTTCACAAGACGTTTCTAGTTTTTTTAAGTTTTTATTATACTGTATATGTTTTCAGTTGATATTTTATTTAGATAAAAATGATAAATTAATTTTTATATAATCATTTAATTATAAATTATTATTTATTATAAATTTATGAATTTTAATAAAATTATCTTAAAAATTATTTTTAACATAAATTTATGATTAAATAATAATATAAAATTAATTTATATTGTCAGTATATCATCATTAAAGTATTTTATATATTTAAAACATTAATGTGCATATTTTTTACATGTTTTTTTTCACCTGTTAGTATTAAAAAAAAAACACTAGTGAGAAAAATATAAAACAAAACACCATATTAATTTGGGTTTGTCTAACGGACCCCACGTAAAAATGAGATTACATAATTTTATTTTAATAAAAAATAAAATTTAAACATTTATTTTATTATGAATTCTATCAATTAATATTATGATTATCACATTTAATACATTGTCTTTAAGGTTGGAATCCTTCAAGGTTTGAAGATAGCATGGGACCTGAATTATGATGATATTATGTGTCTCAGATTCAGCTCATGCACTTAGTCTCATAAATCAACAAATGAGGGAGTTGCACCGCTATGCAACGGTGCTGGAAAGGATAAAGGACTTCTTGAGGGAGGGTTGGAAGCTGCAGTTGGTGCACAAGGAAGGCAATAGATGCATAGATTTCCTTGCGAATCACTACTAAAAAGAGTGCATTCTACAATGCCAAAACGACGTCAATTCCAAATAAATTGTCTTAGAATATACGGCGGTGGCAATTTTGTAAATAGGAGGAGTTAACCGACGACGATTTTACACAAATTGTTGTGGATTTCTGCATTCAACGACGGCTATTTATATAATTATCGTTGAATGCAGCATTCCATGACTTTTTTTGTAAAACCGTCGTCGTTTGAGCACTCTTTTAATTTACAAATCGAATGTTCAGACACTCACTCACTCCCCTCTCACCCTCTCATCTTCCCTCTTTTCGTCCCCGCACGAGCCTCGCTGTGGAAGCATTTGTCACCTCGCTCACACGCCTCCACCTCGCTGACGTGTGGTTGGCAGTTATGTTCTTAGGCATTGGTGCAGGGTTCGAAGTCCAGCACAATTGCTGCTTGCAGTGCTATTAGGGTTCATGAAGGATCCTTTCCCGTATGTGTGAGCCTCGACACTAGAAGGGCTCGTCAATTTCTGCGAGCGTGACAGAGAGTCAAGAGACATCGTGTTCCTGTTGGCAAAACCCTCGTCTCTCTTACCAATGGCCTACTTGTTGGAATATATGCTTGCATTGCCTTGCTTCCAGAATCAGATGTGAGAATATATGTGTCTTCTATCCTTTTATGGTTTAGTCTTCTCCATTTGTTTTGTTATTGAGTCATTTTTTTTTCTAAATAGAGTTTCCCCTCTTTGTTGGTATGTGTCTGTCTCTTTTTGCTTTATGATTTGCAAAAAAAAAAAAACACGTAAATGTAAATGTTCAGTATATTTGAAAAAGAAGAAATGAAATTTTCCTAAATTTTAAATACTTTTTATTTATATATTGTAGGACATGACTCAAGAAACCCTTACTCAGTAGTTGGCAGCAAATGAGCTTCATGGATTTGAGTGGAAGTTTAAGCATATATATAGGGGTAAATTGGTTTTGATATGACTAGTAAATTTTAGTTTCATGTTCAAATTCTAAATGAATGAATGAACATTGTGATTTGCACCAAATGAAGAATGCTAGAGACATAGTACTCATATATGCTTTATTATTGCAAATTTTTCTTATCCATTTCATTAATGTGATAAGGTCAACCAAGGCATCATTTGCTTACTACCCCTTCAGAGAGGGAACAAAGAGGTTGAAGCTCAAGTGTTGTTGCTAGTGGTCCCAAAGAATGTCCTTCATTTGCATGTGAAACTGAGAGGGCATAGACTCCCAATCTATTAATTTTACTATATATCTTCTTGTTAAAGTTTTCTTCTTTACATTTTCTCATGTTTTATTATTTTTTATCCCTTTGGACTAGTATGGCTTACATGTTTTATTAAAATACAAAAAAATATGATACAACCATAAAAAAATCCACTTATTGCATGACTTACAGTTTGCTTTCCAACATTCAAACATCACCAATTTAAAACTGAAAATGTTCTTAAACTAACATGGAATTTGATACTCTTCCTCTGGTGTAATTAAAATACAGGAAAAATGTGTTTTTGGTCCCTATACTTTCAGTCAAACTTGTTTTTGGTCCCTGTACTTTCAGTCAAACTTGGTTTTGCTCCCTTTACTTTAAAATTGATGAATTTAGTCCTTTAACTTCCGAAAATATGTGAATTCAGTCCCTCTTTCAACTTTACATTGATATACCTGCTATTAGTTTCCATTCCCATGATTATTATTGTAACAACCTAACATGTTTATATTATATATATTATATTTATTTTGTTTATTAAGTTTAAATTCTTTAGAATTATTAAATAATCTAATGTGTGAAATGTATTATAACATTTCTAAAACGTATTTGAGGTAAGTAAAAATGTAATATATATATATATATATATATCATATTTCATTACATCTTTCTTCTCGGTTACATTGTCAACATCAGAGTACTCCAAATACTATTATTTATTTACAAAATCAACAACTCATATCCCTTTTTCAAACATTTTCTCCAGTGTTATCCTCTTCACTGATCACGATTATGGGATCCATGGCCGGGTTAGGATACATAGGAGCAAATTGTAAGAAGGGGTCGTGTGGATTAAACTCCTCACTAAAGACAGAGACGAGAAAGTGAGTCCCAAAGTAGATGTGGGCACACAGGACGGGCTGCATAGTTATAACATAGCAATTTCTGTCTTCATCTATATACCATGCTATGTCCAGTGCATCAAGGAAGAAGATGATTGATGCCATCTAAAATGAAACATGGAACAAATCTAGTGAGAAATAAATTTCTTAGTAGGCAAAAAATCTAAACCATCAAATAGGTTAGTATGTCAGTAAATCATCCATATATTCAAATGAATCCATAGAATAAATATGCAATTGTATGAATGTATGAAATGAATATTTCCAAGGTGCACATGGCCGCTACATATCATACTGTATGTAGGAATGTTGTGACCGTCTTACACTAATCATGCATGAAATTCCATGTATTTGCACTTGGACTTTACATCCTATTCTGGATGTAGTATCATAGGTCCATGTTTCTCAATTCTTTTGCCGAACTTGGAAACATGAATCAATCTTATATCATCACATCAATAATCCAAAACTGAGTAAACATATATTCTTTGGGAAAATATTTCCATCATATCATTTGTATCAACAAGCTGGTTATTTATTGTAATAAACTTGTGTTGACTATAGCATGGATGGTTATGTCCAGGTTGGTCGGGATGAATACAAACTAGACGGCTATAGCATGAATGGTTATGTCCGGGTTGGTCGGGATGGGTATAACCTGGATAACTATAGCATGAATGGTTGTGTCTGGGTTAGCCACGATGGGTATAACCTGGATGACTATAGCATGGATGGTTATGTCCGGGTTGGCCGGGATGAGTACACCTGGATGGCTATAGCATGAATGGTTATGTCCGGGTTGGCCAGGATGAGTACACCTGGATGGCTATAGCATGAATGGTTATGTCTGGGTTGGCTGGTTTTCGCTAATAGAAAAGTCTTCACTTACCCTTTTACTTCTTAAAATTATCAAATGTAATTTTCCATAATACGAATAATTCAACTTATAAATACTCACTTATCCCTGGGTTAAAATAACTTTATTCTCATCATAAAATATCTTTCAAAACATAAGTCTGGACTTTAAAAAAAAATAAGTCTGGTTAGTTAAGCATATAAGTACTTAATTAGAGATTAAATCCTAGCCTACCTTCAATAAGTCTGATGAACTGAGTAGGAAGTGGATTAAAAAGTTTTTTACGTGAAGTATATAAGATGGGTAAAGCTATAGTTTAGGCAGCCAAAGGTGGTGGAAAATAAAGAATTTAATGTAAAGAGTGAAGGCTGAGAATTTCGTGTTGAGATTCTCTGAATGCAAGGCTATTTATACTAGTTTACTTAGTTGGGTTTTAAATGAGCTAATTGAGTTATAACCGGGTTAGGATTTAGTTTGGTTACAAAGTAACTAACCTTGAAGATATTTATCCTAAGTTAATCGTAACAAATATTCCTTCATTTATGGCTTAAGGTACATGGAAATTTACTAAAGATATGAAGTTCAGTTGCATATATCCATATGTTTGTACTATATAAAGCAGGATTCTCTTCATTTAATGCCTTTGAAAAATTGTCTCTTAGTCATACATAATTTTTCTGCCATGTGTATTTTATATTTCCTAAAAAGTTTACGTATGACTTGTGCTTAGCTGAAGGTATTCATGTTATTAAGCAAATATATCTACTGCACCAATTGTTTAATATTTTAAAGAAAGATTTTATACATTAATGACTATATAATTAGGTGGAAGGCTTAGTACAATTAACCAATATTTTTTTTTGTTGGTTCTATAATATTTAGCTGAACTTGAGTCTTTTACATGAATTTATTTTAGATTTAAATAAAATTTTATATTTTTTTAATCAATAATTATCCTCCTTCATAATTTAATTATGACTATAACTTAATATATAATTTTGAGGATGCTACAATTATTTTTCTGCTTCACGTCAATGTTTCTCCTCTCTTGTCACTTAAAAAATCTTTTTCTTACTAGTTATTACTAACACCCTTAATGTAGTTTTGAATATAAATTAAAGTTATGCCTTCAAGGATTTCTTACTAGTTATTGTTGATTCAAGAGGAGCCATGCATAAATGAACAAGGATCAAGCTTTGGTATTTTGTGCTTTCAACATGCCTCATTGGAAAAATGCCAAAGAAGTTATGAAGATCAATTTGATTCATGTAAAAAGGGAAGTTGTGTAATCTGATAATCCAAGAGCATATCATGTATAATCATTCATCTAGGATTGTTAGATTGAAGGTCTAAGTAAAAACAATTAACAATTAAGGCATTTAAAAAGCAAAGTTTTTGGAAAAATGAAGTTTTCCTGCATTAATCGATTACAGCATTGATGACATCAATTATTTTGTTCTTCGTGCCTACTGGAAAACAAATCAAGAACATTGTAATCGATTACATATCGAATTAATCGATTACATAGGCTAAAATGGAAAAATCTTACTGACTGTCTTAATCGATTACATATAATGCCTATGGATTACATGTTCTGCTGATTTAATCAGTTACATATCGTTTTAATCGATTACATAGTACATTTGAGAATATTGATCTGTCTGTCTTAATCGATTACCAAATTTCGTATTCGATTACTTAGTGCATTTTGAAAAACATGACTGTCTGTCTTAATCGATTACTTCACGGAATAATCGATTACATTCTTCATTGCTCAAACCCAGAACATATCAGGAGCATTTTAATCGATTACATTCTTGAATTAATCGATTACAAATGCGAAATAATCGATTACAAGAGCGTGTTTGATCGATTATTTTCAGTTGAAAAGTTGTTATGAATAGAACCTCTTGCTCTGTGTTTTTATGAACTTGAGAATTTTGAAATCTGAGCAATCACAAACACTCCTAAGCTTTCATTAGTGTATTTCTGGGTTTCTAAAAGCATTTAGGCTTCACAAATTCGTATGGGTTTTTGATCTTAAGGAAGTGAAGCATCATTGAGTTTCAAAGCTTAAGGAAAGGGATGCATTGAGTCTGTAATCTTTCTTTCAACCTGTTGAATCATTCACATGCATATGT
>PYAF01002408.1:55576-67344 GCA_007407185.1 Glycine tomentella | reverse complement strand
CAAATTCGTATGGGTTTTTGATCTTAAGGAAGTGAAGCATCATTGAGTTTCAAAGCTTAAGGAAAGGGATGCATTGAGTCTGTAATCTTTCTTTCAACCTGTTGAATCATTCACATGCATATGTTCTTTGGATTATCAGGTGAAATCTTTCCTTATTCTTTGAAGGTGTAAATCTTTTAATTGATTTCTGTAAAGATTAACTTATTGTAAATTGGTTTCTTGCATGAAGATTAGAGATAGTGTTTCTCTAAGGGTTGCTGAGTAGTGTTCTCAGTTTTGGATTTGGTCTCTAAGGGTCTAATAGTGTTTTAGACTTCTGAACTTTATCTAGGGTTGATAAAGAGAGACTTGTAATATCTTGTAAGAATATTATTTGCAATAGTGGAACTCTACTCTAGTGTTGAGTGGAAGAACAGGATGTAGCTTCATAGTGTTTGAAGTGAACCAGTATAAAATATGTGGCTGATCTTTATTCCTATCTCTTCATCTCTCAATTGCTTTGTTTGTTAATCAAATCTCATTACACAGAAAACTATCATTTGCTTATTGATTTCTTGACAGAGGAATTTGATTGAATATAAGATTCTTGGTTTCAAAACAATTTTTAAAGTGATAAAGATCCTATGGAAACTCTGATTTGAAAATTTTAATTTACCAAGGTTCAACCAATTCACCCCCCCCCCTCTTGGTTGTTTTGAAGTGTTCCTATTATTTTCAGTTATTACTAACACCCTTAATTAACATTGTAAGCATTTATAGTATAAAACTTCCAAGAAATCAAGAGGCAGATTAATATTTATTTAACATGTTTACTTTTCTTTTTCTGCCTCCTGTCATTCAGGGTAAGCGTTTATAGTATAAAACGCCTACTGACTGACATATGCCTTTTTCTCTAAATCAGGTTAATTGGAATTGTTCTTCTCAGTTGTGCGTTCCTATATGACATATTTTGGGTGTTTGTCTCTAAACGGTGGTTCCATGAGATTGTGATGATAGTGGTGAGTGTTTTAAAGAACAATCCCTGCCTATGCCATTCTTCACAAAGCTTGTTTGGCCTCATACATGATGTTGTTTTCTCGTTAAAATTATTATTCTCCATACAGGTAGCTCGAGGTGATAAGAGTGGAGAAGATGGTATCCCCATGCTTCTCAAGATACCACGTCTATTTGATCCTTGGGGTGGTTACATTATCATCAGATTTGGGGACATAATCTCACTAGGAGTTATAGTGGCATTATCACTAAGGTAGAACTGGAAGTCATAATACATCCCCTTCTACTCATCTTCCTTGCATTACTCATTTTTTTGGTGATAGAATACTTTACCACATTATTTCCATGTAAAATGTTTTAAATATATGGATAAGTAATGCTCTTTTATCATGTTAATAGTTCATCAACTTACTCTATTCATAACTAATTTTACAGGTATGATTGGTTGGAAATGAAGAACCTCCAGGCTGGATACTTCTTGTGGGTCGCGCAATATCTTCCTATGGTTTAGGTATAAAATGTTTGTTCTAGGATAATTTTCATGATAAAATGTTTAAATCTTTGGACCTGTTAATTGTTATATGAGATTCCACAAATATTATATGTTTGGTTACTCCAATATAATATTCTAATAACTTAAGTAAGGCAAATCTAGGAAAGTGGTTTATTTAATCTATGTGTTTGATTGACATGATTTTATAATAATAAAATTTTCTCTTGTTTAGATAGTTAATAATAATAATAATAATACAAATTGGTTGGGTTTGTTATTCTAAAATTGTAGGTTGGATTTAATTTTCTGTAAAACTAAATAAACATAAAAAAAAACAACATCTATTTTACATTTAACTTTACAGTCTATTGTTGTTATGTATCAACATATATGCACACACAAAAATATATATTGAAATATATCTATAACTATCTTAACATGCAAGACGATTTGGGACGAGATGACAAAAAGTATTATTGCTTGCTAAACAACTCTTGAAATTAGTAGTCAAAGTCGGATTACACTTCATATTTTTGAACTACAAACTATAGCCCACTGCAAGTCTAGGTGACAGGAAATCGTATATAATTGTAATTTTGATTTTAAAACTTTGTTACATATATTTATGTATTTTAGTATAATTTTAATTATTAACTTTTAATTAGAAATTATAAAGTGTTAATTTTATATATAAATGATATGAAAGAGAAATTAAAGATAATTAAATGTGTGTTGGTGCTTGAAATTCAAAGTTAGTCGAAATACTTTTCGGCTAGCCCTATCTCAAGAAGATCCTATAATAATGATGACAATTTGTGTCAAGAAGAAAAATTTGCTCCTTGGCTATGGGTTTCCAAGCTACTTCAGAAAGTGCTTGGTGTAGGTGAATGGAGAAAAAAGGAAGAAGATAGAAGTTTACATGAAAGGTAATGGTTGAAAGAAATAAAGGAAAGGTTGTAAAGAAAAGGTTTAAATGACAGCAATAAATGGAAGAAAATGTAAAGACAAGTGATAAAATAAGTGCAAGATAAAATAGGCTAGTGTATTAGATTGATTGTGTGTTTAAAATTTGAATTACAAGGTTTATTTATAGGCTACAAACTCAAATCCCTTATTGGACCACGTTTTTCTACTTCGTAACTTCCTAAAATGTGGTTTGGGAGTTATACAACTAGGTTTGGGATTCATTTGTCTATTTTTATAATGATTCGGCTAATTCTAGTAGTTGAATTGGACAAGGAGCAGTTGATTTCAGCTAACATTTCAACTAACTAATTTTGAGGTAGATTTGTCTTCTGGTAACTGCTTGTGACTTCTCCTAAAATCTAGGCATGTTCTCCTCTTTCCATAAGCCAAATGATCAGATATTTCAAACATTTGAGAAGATGACAACCGCGTCCTATTTTTTAGAGAGCATTGTCATTCATTAGTTTTAACCGCTATAAGCAATTTGAATATCATAAAATTGTGGAAAATATCATTTTATCATTATTAAATTAAATTTGACTTAATTCAGTTATTTTTCTGATGATTAAAGTTAGCCAAAATCTTTCATTTGGCTAACATTGTAAGTAGCCAAAATGACCTTATCCATGTTCAACTAACACTAAAATTAAGTGAATTTACCATTCAACTAATATTGAACATAGCTTAATTGATCTTCTACTCATTCAGCTAACCTTAAAATTAGTTGAATTCTGTCAATTCGGCTAACATTGTAGGTAGTTGTATTGACCTTATCCATTTGCTGCTAACCTTTTTGTTTGGCTAATATTGATAAGTAGTCAATTCTATATTCAACCAGACTAGCCTTCACCTCATTCAGTTAACATAAACTTTAGTCAAATTCCACCTTAGTCAATAACCATTTTGCTAAATCCTCAATAGCTAAATTTTACAACAAAATTTAGGTGTTAACAAATACCCCTACATCTTTTAGCTCAATACGTAAAAAGAAAGTTGAAATATGCATTGTATTAGCCGAATCATATTGCCACCATTCTATCTACTACCAATGCCTATGATTTTCGGCTAACATGGTTTTGTTGCATGTGAAAATTTTGATCTTCTAGAACTACTAGGTTTACAGAAAGTAGACTTGTAATGCTTTACTAACATCACTTTATGGTCCCCCTAACTTCAAGTTGACTGAGTTTGTAGAAAGTAGACTTACAATGTTAAGATAGCACTATTATATGCCCCACCGAGCTTAAATGGACCCAATACACTCCAACCCATCAACACTTTTAGACAACATTTCCATAAGAAACTAGGCTGCCATGACATTAGTTGCCTAATCATCTTGATAAATAGTTGCTTATCCATATTCATCATGATCTTCAATGGAGACTAGATGTGCCTCTATTTTTTGGTTAGATATACTTTGCTTGCCCATAACAAAACGCTCAATTATGGAAGCTTTGGTTGCAAGGTGGTTCGAGTTTGAATATTCATTTGTAAAACGTATCTCTCTTAGTTGGGGTGCATGTTACCCATAACTATGGCAACATATTCAGACCCTGGAAGTTGTAGTGTGCATTTGTTACTCTGCTTTCTGAATCTTTCTATGAAGTCAACAGTCGTCTCATCCACTTGTTGTTTCAAATTCATCAAGATAGATATTGTAACTTCAAGTTGGGTTCTATAAAACATGTTACAAAAACACCTTTCCATATTTTTCCAATTCTAAATAGAATGAGGCATCAAGGAGGATACTATGTAAATGCAATTCCTGTTAAAGATAACAAAAACAACTACAATTTGTAATATTTATTATGGTTAGTCTCCCCACATTGAGTAGTTGAACCAGTCTTGACTATCCCTTTTCTATCTCCCTATCCTGTTGAACCTCGTTATGAACCATGGGTTTCACAATATCCGCTAACTATTTGGTTAACTGATATATAATATTATGTATCCCCATATCAATCTTTTTGTCGTATGAATGAGGTCGTCATTGGTTTTTCTTCCATTGGAATTTCCACTACAATAGAAGGTATTGCAAAAGGCATAGGTGTGGTATGTGCTAGCTGGGAAGTAGTTGTAGTCACCATTAACGTAGGTGCTCCCGAGGTAATTGCTTCAGTTGATTTGCAGGAACCACTTTTCTTATGTGATTCAAATTTTTGGCCAAAATGCAAATTTTCACCTATTCGATCCCACTAAGCGTGCCAATTTGTTGTCACTTAAAATTCAAAGTTAGCCAAAATACATTTCAGCTAGCCTTATCTATACAAGATCCCAAAAAAAAATTGATGCCATTTTTTGCAAAGAAGGCAAATATGCTCCTTGGCTATGGGTTCCCACGCTACTCAGAAAAGAGCAGGGTGTAGGTGAACAAAGAGAAAAAATGAGAAGATAAGATTTTGCGTGAAAGGTAATGGTTGAAAAGCTATAAAGTAAAGCAATAAAGGAAAGAATATAAAGGAAAGCTTTAAATGAAAAACAATAAATGGTAGAAAAATGTAAAGAAAAGTGATAAAATTAGTGCGAGATAAAATAGGCTTGTGTATTGGATTGATTGTGTGTGTAAAATTTGAAGTACGAGGGCTATTTATAGACTACAAACTCAAATCCCCTATTGGTCCAAGTTTTTCTACTTGATAACTTCCTAAAGCATGGTTGGGGAGCCATACAACTAGGTTTAGGGGTAATTGGTCTAGTTTTACACTGATTCAACTAATTCTGGCAATTAAAATTGACTAGTAGTAGTTGATTTTGGCAAGCAACAGTTGATTTCGGCTAGAAACAGTTGATTTTGGCTAACATTTTAGCTAACTAATTATGAGATATATTTATCCTTTGATAATTGTTAGTAACTACTCCTATAATCTAGGCACGTTTTCTTCTTTCCACAAGCCAATTGATCAGTTATTTCAAACGTTAGAGAAGGTGGCAACTGTTAGGATTTTTAAACCACGGCAAGCATACCGTTGTATCGTTGTAAGTTTCAAATTTATAAAGATCGTCTCCACAGGGATTTGAGTTTACTTTGGTTGATTTAAATTACACAGTTTAGTAGTTATATACAGATGATGAAAAGCGACGATTCATTTGTTGTTTTTGTGTAAAATAAAGATAACGGAAAACAAATAAACGATTACGGGAAATAAATAAACGGATACAAGTCAAGTAAGTGTAGGATTGGGTTTCGTCTTGCTTGTCCCCTTAATTGATTTTACCTATGCATTTCTATTCTTATTGACGCACATGTTTAGGTAAACTTAACTCGATTCCTCGCAATTAAGCCCTATGGATATTTTACTAAATATCGATCCCTCGCATATTTAATTAAATACCCAAGCATTAAGATTATATTCACATGTATAATGCGATCAAAACGTTATGCCCTATTCCTAGCAACGTAACGTAACGAGTAATTTCATTCAGTTCAAACCCTAAGATTACTTTCCAGTCTCACTTAGGAATTTAAGTTCGTGACCCTAGTGATCAAGTAAAATCAAGCATTGAGCATAGAATGAAATTACCAACAAGAAGTAGAATGATGCATAAATAATTAAAAGAGCATAGGGATAAGAAGAGTACGTCCAATCCTTAAAGAAGATTAAGTGAACATGGGCAGAACCTCCTCGAGAGAATCACCGACTAAGCTCGTCATCGATCCTCTCTTCGGCAGAATCTCCTTACACAAGTCACTCAACCTCACTTCCCTAAGTTCTACACTCACTTAGAAAGCTAAAAACAAAGAAACAAGAACAAGCAAGTGCTTGGGAGAGAAAATGAAGTGAAGAATGATGATTTGCTCCCAAAATTCGTCCCATATTTATAGGAAATGGCCTCCTGCCTGCTTGGGGCTCCCAGGCGACCAAAATACCCTAAAATCAGGAGCCTGGGCGAGCTAGGGCGGTTCCTGGGAATATGTGACTCGCCCAGGCGACCAAAATACACATGAAATGGTGGCCTGGGCGAGTTAAAATTTAGCCTTGAAGGAATCCATGGGCCTTTGGTATTTGATGGGCCGGATTTGCTGTTTGATGCTTCTTCTTTTACTTGATTCACTCCATGCTTCTTCTTTCACAATCTTGCTTCTTCCGTAACTTCAAAACCTAGCAAAATTGAATCAATTAATTGGACGAAAGCTTCTCGAAACACAAAAGCATAGCTTACCTTAATGTCATCATCATTTAACTAGGTTTCTAGGGTTATCTTGTGATTAAATCTATTAAAATGACGGATAAGTGCCATGTTTGAATCCTATTTTCTACTGAAATGTGGCATTTATCAACTCCCCCTAACCTAGAATCTTGCTTGTCCTCAAGCAAAGGTAAAGATATCATGTTTTGGCAAGAATCAACTTTAGTTTTGATCAGAACAGATTTTTCAAAAAGTAGTTAACCTTGATACTTTGAGAAAACAATTTAATGGATTTTTCATGAAATTAAAATGAGGTTTAAAGTCAAATTTACACTTCATTTCAAAAAGGCCTCAGAGGAAACATTTGACTGATATCAAACAGAGGAAAACCTCTCAAAAAGTGTTTAATTCTCCCAAAGGTAAGTGTTTACTCTCACATCCATCACTGATATATCATAGGTAAAATTTGCAGTTCATTTCCCATCAAATCATAATACATACTCATCATGGATCATTAGGTCTTTTATGGCTGGGCTTGGCTAGAAAGAAATCTTGGTTTTTCTAGGTATTCAAAAGACCTTAGGACTAGGAGAGCAAGCTAGAAATATAGACAATTTTTAGACCTTTTTCTTCCTATTCCTTTTCTTTTTTCCAAGACATCTTTTTATCATTTTCACCCAACTTTTCTTTTTCAAGGACTTCTGATTTTTCATTTTTCTTTCTTTCATTTCTTTTTCATTTTTCTCTTTTTCTTTTCTTTTTCTTTTTCACATAAACAGCATATAACCACTACTAAAATAACATAATTATCCACAAGAAATTTTCTATCACAAATATTCCCCTTTTGCTCTCCTAACCTTAGGTAGGGTATGAAATTCCTATTCTAGGTTAGGGTTTCAAGAAAATATTACTGTTTAGGCTCAAAGGGGTTTTCAAAGGATAAATCATTTGATATGTTTGGGATAACTTTTTGGCCAGTGGCTAATAATGTATTCAAAAAGAAAAGATGGCCTAAATCCTATTCATGAATCATATGCTTATAACAATTAGAAATTCATGCAAAAATTACTATAGATTATACCAGTGAGATCTCTCTGTATATAATGTCTGTTTAGATGCACACACTCACTTGGGCTAAGGTATGTTTTCATGTTTTTAACCAAATCATTTGTTTCCCTCTGGAGTTTATTTATCAATTTCCATGCAAAAAGACTTTTTACCTTGATTTTGATTTTTCTGAAAAGACCATTTATTATTGTTTTTCATTTCTCAAGGGTTCCTACAAAAACTTAATTTTTTTTGTGGTTCTGATCTTTTAAAAGAAGTTTCAAAACATTTTCAGTTGATTCTTTTCAAAACATGACATATCAGTTAAGCCCCAAAAAAGATTTTTACAAAAAGTATTTTAACATGTGTAATTTTAAAAAAGAAAAACTTCTATGTGCACGCAAAAAGAAGCAAACATATAGTAACTAATAGACAAAATACTGAATTTAAAACTACAAAGCAGTAAAGAATTTAAAAAAAAAACGATATCACTGTTTTTTGAAGATCGTGGCTGAGAAGCTTGATGTCCTCCCTTCAGCTAATCAACAAAATCTGCCCCATTCTTTTCCTTGCTTTTGCCTTCTTCTTAACAAAATGTACCTATAACCAAGTTCTAACAAAACAGATGATATTTTCAAAAAGATAAGATATAAACTAATAATAAAAGACAAAATTTAAAAACACTGGGTTGCCTCCCAGGAGCGCTTCTTTAACGTCGTTTTAGCTGGACGAGTTTGCTATGGCTTTGACTCCAAATAATTGGAAGATGTGGACGAGCCATCAACTACTGCGTCTTCCTCATTCAAGACATCCACATTAAAACATTCTTTTTCATTTGTAGGGTGTTTGATATCTTCAAAAACATTGAATTGAATCTCATCATTTTGTACTCTGACAGTGAGCTTTCCTTCATCAACATCAATTAGCACCTTGGCAGTCTTCATAAAAGGTCTGCCAAGAATCAATGGTACTTCACTGTCTTCATCCATGTCCATTACTACAAAGTCGACTAGGAAGAAGAATTTGTCGACTTTCACCATCACATCTTCAATAACGCCATAGGGATGCTTAATAGATCTATCAGCTAACTGCAACGTCATCCTGGTAGGCTTGATTATAACCCCTTCTATCTTCTTAACCATGGATAATGGTATGAGATTGATGCTTGCACCTAAGTCAAGAAGAGCTTTTCCCACAGATAAATTACCAATAGTAACAGGGATTGTAAAGCTACCTGGATCTCTTGACTTTTCTAGGAGAGTCTTTTGGATGATGGCACTGCATCCTGCATCCAGCTCTATGGTCTCCTCGTCGGTGTATCTTCTCTTCTTAGTTAGGAAATCCTTCATGAACTTGGCGTATGTTGATATCTGCTCCAACGCCTCAACAAAAGGGATATTTATTTGTAATTGCTTGAAGATATCAAGAAAACACTTGTACTCCCTTTCCTTTGACTTCTTGGATGGAGCGTGTGGATATGTCATTCTTTGGACTGGTGGTGGGGTTAAGGCTGCTTTGCCTTTGTCACTCCTTTTCTTTTTCTCCTCACTTACCACTTTTTTCTCAATTCTTTCATTAGGTTCATCCTCATCCTTTTCTTTTTCTTCTTCTTCTTTCTTACCAACCACAGTTCCCCTTCTTGTGATAATGGCGTTACATTGCTCCTTGGGGTTGACTTCAGTATTTGATGAAAAAGATCCTCCTCCATGCTCAGCTATTGCTTTTGCAAGTTGTCCTATTTGCACTTCTAAGTTCTTGATAGAAGCTTCATTATTCTTTTGATTGCTAATGGACACTTGCATGAACTGAGTAAGAGTATCTTCCAGTTTCGTCAGTCTGTCAGACTGATCTTGCTGTGGCATATTTCTATTTGGAAAAGCATTAGAAGAACTTGCAAAAGGAGGGTTAGTGGGGACATTATAAGCATTATAAGCATTAAAAGGTTGATTAGAACCTGGATCACTGTGATAACCTTGGTAATTCCCTTGATAGCTTTGTTGAGGTCTTGATTGATTTTGCATGTAATGAACTTTCTCCTCTTGTGGAAAATCACTAGGTACTGAACAATGGCCATTCTGATGGTTGCCTCCACAGAAGCCACAACTCAAATTTTGTTGAACTTGATGTGCTTTTTGTGATCCTCCTTGCTGAAGTTGAGGAAGTTGGCCTATTTGCTTTGTTAAGGCCTCTAATTGCTGGGTCAAGAGTTTATTTTGAGCCAAGATGGCACTTTAAGTGTCGAGCTCTAGTATCCCTTTTCTTTGAATGGGTGACCTATCATGGTGAGACTGATAATCACTTGCAGCTATTGAGTCGATGATCACAATTGCTTCCTCGGGACTTGTAGACATCATGGTTCCCCCTGCTGAAGCATCTAGAATCATATTGGTTTGAGGCCTCAAACCACTGTAGAAGATATGTAACTGAGCGGCTTCATCAAAGTTGTGGTTTGGGAATCTTCTCAATAGTGACTTAAATCTTTCCCAAGTCTCACAAAGAGGTTCATCTACTCCTTGAGCGAAAGTGGCAATGGCGGATTTTGCACTGATGAATCTTGAAGGCGGAAAGAATCTAACGATGAATTTCTCCTCCAAGTCTTCCCACGTGCTTAGACTCTTGTTGGGTTGTGATTGAAGCCAAGTTTTTGCTTTACCTGTTAAAGAGAAAGGAAAAGCTCTAAGATAGACAGCTTCTACATCCTCGTTCGGTGCTCCCATCGTGCTATACAGCTCCATGAAAGTAGATAGATGCGTATATGGGTCTTCATGGTCTAGTCCGGCGAAAGGATGCGAGCCAATGAGGCTAAGTAGTGCAGGCTTCAATTCTACAACTTTGTTGTGAAACGGAGGGAAAACTATGCTATTATAATGCTTGGGCCCTTGTTGGTAGGCATAGTCTCCAAGTGCCCTCCTTGGTGGTTGTCTATCTTCTTCTCCCCCTTGATTAGCCATATTGTCTTTTATCTGTGGTGAGGAAGGATCAATAGACGAAGTTCCCTCAATGTGCTTGTCAGTCTCTTGTTTCTTTTTCTTTCGGAGTTTCCTTTCGGTTTTGGAGATTTCCGGATCAAAATGAGATTTATCTGCAGACTTATCTCGCATAAAGGGAAAGGAAAGAAACTACAAGATTTTTGTTAAGCACAGAGGTTTAAAATAACAAAGAAATATATACAAAAACAGAAAAGAACAAGAAAATACTAAACTGAAATTTAAAAACAACTTGAGTAAACAAGCCAAATCCCCGACAACGGCGCTAGAAACTTGTTAGGATTTTTAAACCACGGCAAGCGTACCGTTGTATCATTTTAATTATCAAATTTATAAAGATCGTCTCCACAGGGATTTGAGTTTACTTTGATTGATTTAAATTACACAGTTTAGTAGTTATATACAGATGACGAAAACCG
Organism: Glycine tomentella; assembly: GCA_007407185.1. Classification (NCBI taxonomy): domain Eukaryota; kingdom Viridiplantae; phylum Streptophyta; class Magnoliopsida; order Fabales; family Fabaceae; genus Glycine; species Glycine tomentella. Next base: position 56,311 of record PYAF01002408.1, on the reverse strand, counting down.
ACGATTCATTTGTTGTTTTTGTGTAAAATAAAGATAACGGAAAACAAATAAACGATTACGGGAAATAAATAAACGGATACAAGTCAAGAAAGTGTAGGATTGGGTTTCGTCTTGCTTATCCCCTTAATTGATTTTACCTATGCATTTCTATTCTTATTGACGCACACGTTTAGGTAAACTTAACTCGATTCCTCGCAATTAAGCCCTATGGATATTTTACAAAATATCGATCCCTCACATATCTAATTAAATACCCAAGCATTAAGATTATATTCACGTGCATAATGCGATCAAAACGTTATGCCCTATTCCTAGCAACGTAACGTAACGAGTAATTTCATTCAGTTCAAACCCTAAGATTACTTTCCAGTCTCACTTAGGAATTTAAGTTCGTGACCCTAGTGATCAAGTAGAATCAAGCATTAAGCGTAGAATGAAATTACCAACAAGAAGTAGAATAATGCATAAATAATTAAAAGAGCATAGGGATAAGAAGAGTACGTCCAATCCTTAGAGAAGCTTAAGTGAACATGGGCGGCAAAAGAACCAAAATAGTATTTTTTTAATAAATATTTACCGATAAGGGGCGCTTTCAAAATTATTTACCAAAATGGGGCAGTGTAACATGCCTGAATTAGGCATGTTACAACACGCCTAGATTGGGCGTGTTGTAACATGCCTAATTCAGGCATGTTACAGCTGCCCCAATTTGGTAAATAAGGCCCCCCCGCTCCG
>PYAF01002408.1:27998-38928 GCA_007407185.1 Glycine tomentella | reverse complement strand
ATCTTTCTCCTTTAGAGTTAGAATCAAGTAAGAAAAGAAAACTCCACCATCTTGACAAAATTTCGTGAGAAACCTAGCAACCTTAGGAAGAGTTTTGACAAGCTTAGAAGAAGGATATCAAGGCTTCATCTCTAAGAGGATTTCCCAAGGAAGGAAGGAAGGAAGCCATTTATCCATTCTATTTTCAAGATTCAAACTCGAGGTAGGTTAAGCTTAAATCTCTAGTTAATCATTAGGTTTTGATTAATTTACATGCTTTAGTAGGCTGAATTGTGGTTATTATTTAGGCTTGAATTTCGTGCTATTTGAAGGATATTCTTTGATGAGAATATGTTGATTTAAGCCATAAGATAGGTGATGATTTATACCCATCAATATTAGTGATGTATGGAAGCCCATTTGATGATTTTTTTTAGGTGATTTCATGATATTTTGGGATGTCTGTTGATATTTTTATGGAAAGATTTTGATTTAATTTTTGAAGTAGAGGATGAATGGTATGTAGTTGAATGGTTTAAATACTTGATGATTTGATTTGAGGATTAATTAGTGAGGTGGTAGGAGAAAGGAGAATAAAAGATGCATACTAGGCTTTAATCTTTTATTATGAAAATTTCAAGGGATTAAAAATTATTTGAAAGACATATTATGGATTATTAGTTAGATTACTAACATAATTTTCTGTGAGGATATTCTTTGGTCATGCCTAAGTTGGTAATGATTTTGCTTGAATAAGATATAGCGATTTAACCATACTTATAAGCTTATTGGATAAGGTATGGTAGTGTAACCATACTTATGATACATATGATGATATGATGAAAATATTTTCCATAAGATGATATGTATTTTGCTTATGGATTTGATTTTTATGGATGTTGATGTGAATAAGATAGGTGGATTCATGTTTCCATATTCCAAGTCCAGTACGAGGCTTTGGGGAAACATAATCTGATGCTACATACAGTACGATATGTAGTACCCAAGTGCAAGGATATATGGCAAAATTCATGCATGTTTGCATAAGACTATAGCAGCGTCCACACTCAGTGTGGCCACATACAGTACGATATGTGGAGGCCATTTGCCCTGGGATAGTTCATCTCATGCATTCATATAGTTGCATATTTCTTGTGGATGTGTTTGATTATTTGCATGATTTTACTAACCTACTAATAAGGTCGGGATTTAGCTTTGCCTACTGAGAAATTTATTTCTCACAAGATTTGTTTCATGTTTTTCTTAGATGGCAGCCTTGGTCAGGTTCCTTGAGGCTCTGGAGTAGTGTTGATATATTGAAGGAGCTATGTACTAGGCTGGATTTTGAATAGAGTTTTGTACTTGTATAAACTTTTGTAACAGAGACATTGACTAATGTATTAGTTTTTACATATTTTGTAAATTTTAATGACTTAGAATTTTTACTAATACACGTTTCTTGAAAAAATTTTATTCTAAGTAAAAATACTAGTAATAAAATCAACTTAGAAATTAGGTCGTTACAGAAGATGTCTTCTCGAAAGTCCAGTTCAAAGGGATCATCTGGTCGTAGTGCCCATAGTTGTTCTGGAAACCCTAGAAACGTTCCAGTTGTTAGTTGTAGAGGCAAGGGCGATTGAACTATTCGAGACAATGAGAACACATTTGAAAGGGGAACTGATTTAGAACTCCATGAGCATCCTGGCTTAAAGGATGTCAACTGGGCCGATTAGCAAGTCTATGGTATCTGCTCTATTTTGACTCCTATAGTCCTCAACCTTTTGACCCCTCAATTTCCAATTACTAAGGAGAATAATATTGGTGTCTGGAAAATAGAATAGCTCAGTGATGATGGCTAGATTTGTTCTCAAGGTAGGAGAGAAAATGTTGTGGTTACCAGAGATTAGCTTGTGGTTACCCTTTAGTTTTAGTGATTTCAAAATTGGGGTTTTGAAATAGCTTATGGTTTTTCCTTCCTAAATCCATCTAAATGCTTGAGAGTTTTTATTCTTGCATTTAAGAGGCTATGTATTCGACATAACTTCCTCTTATCCCTTAATGAATTTCGTTAGCTTTTCACTCCCTAACATAGTAAGAAATCCTCCTGTTATTCATGCCTTTTTTTTGAAAGGACATTGAGATATGACGATCCTTAAGGTTTATGAAGAGTCGTACAAATTTTTAAGGAAATGTATTCCTCCACTCATTATAATAAGTCGATTGATTTTTATTGGAAACAAGAGGAAGAGTTGTCTACGGAAAAAATTGCTTCTACGAATTCCATTGTTGAATTGGTTAATGAGAATGGAGATTCCATCACTTGTAAATTGCTTTTACAAACTATTGATGAAGATCGGAAGTCAGTTTTAGGTGTGTGTTGGTTGTTTGTGCTTTGTCTTTGTTTGGAATTTGAATGTGCTTGGCGTTAGTAAACATTTTGTTGTTGCATAAGTGCTCATGGGGAAATCAAAGAATAAGCCTATGTCAGTCGCTCTTCTTTATGCTGCCAGTAGGGGTGATAGAGTGCTTTTAGTTGAGTATTTTTCTATCCTTCTTAGTTTATTTGACCTCTCTTGGACCTTTATTTTCCTATTCTAATTCAGTTTTTGGCCTAGGCAAGCAAGTGGGCTTAATTGCTAATTGTTGCGTATTTTCGGATTTTTGGCTCACTTGATGTATCTGACTTGTGCAGGACCTATATGGTGCTACCAATCTCTGAATGGAGCGTTCTAGGAGTCCCTGGAAAGATAATGAAAAGATATACAAGTTTACTAGAAATAGACCAAGGCCAATTCTGTCATTTAGAGGGTCATTTTAAGCTTTGAAGTTAGAGCCTCTGCACTTGTAATTTTGGGCTGCGAATTTGCATTTCTTGGTTGTAAATAGCAAATAATTAGATTGTTGGGCTTGTTTGTGGCCCATTTTATTTTCAGAACTCAGTCACTACATATATTAGTGACTTTAGTGAAACTTGGGCACCACTCTTTACATTTCAATAAACAAGTTTTATTTTTCATTCCTTTAGTTTTTAGAATCAAACCCTTGTTCTTTATTTTCTCTCTACTGTTCTTCCTTGTTCTTCATTGTTCTTCATTTTTGTTTTTCTGTTCTTCTATTTTCGTGCAACCATTTCATGGGGCTTTCATTGATGATGATCATGGAAGGCTAAATCACCAATCAATCCAAGGAACCAACCTAAGCACAAGGAGAATTGGAGTTCTGGTTTAGTATTTCGAATTCTACTTGAATGTTCATCTTCTTCTTCAATTGCTATTCTGTTTTTCATGATTATAAATGTGTTTAGATTGAAAGCGGATTAGGTTATGGATTCATGCCTAATTTCGAATATTAATCACAGAATAATTGGATGATATTTCAGTTAGGGTTGTGGTTTCAATCAATTTAGGGGTTAAGTCGACTGAGTTGCTTCTAATGAGATTGAATAAACTTTCATGATAGGATTAATTTCTGAGAACAATGATGATTCGAATTGCTTGGTGAGGTGAATTGGATTGATGTTTTAAATTATGTTTTACATTACTTTTTTTGAATTCTGTTAGTTTCTGTGTTGCTCTTTAATTTTAGTTTACGTTTTTGCAAGTTTTACTTACGCACACAAACTGTTTGATAAAATTTCCCCCTTACTGTTACCATTGAATTGAAGCTAGAACCATATTGATCGTGTCTCTGAGTCGACCTAGGTTATCTCTGTGCTACAGAATTTGTAACACCTAAATTTCCTTAGCTTATTTCTTTATTATACTTAACTTTTTATTTATTATATTTACGAATTTTTTTTCTACTACTAATTCGTTTACGTAAAACTAACATTCTAAGCGAGCTATTTAATTTACTACGTTTGTGAGTTCACCACAACATACAACATACAATTTAATATAAACAGTCCATAATACATGTCCAATAACATACAGACAGTCCAAAATACATATTATAAGCCACAAAATAACAAGCATCACAACGTCCACATCACATCTTCAACTCAACATCCATGCACATCTTCAAGCAAATATCCATGCTCAGCTACTACTGTTCATCTGGTCGCCCAAATAAATTGGAGTCATTACAGGTATCAACCACAGACACAAATAGGGTAAGCTCAAGATAAACAGAGTTTAAATATCAGAATAATTTCATCAATAACCAACATAACATTCATCATAAGAATTGCATGAAAATGCATGATGCATGATTTATCAACTTCCAACACATGGCCATAGTCAAGATAGCCCCATCCCAATGGCATAGATTGGATCGACCAGTCAGGGTAGGTCAGTGTTGCAAAAGGACTCACACCTACACAACATGTGATCATCATGAGTAGGTGATCTCCCTACTGTGGCTACCCCCCCAGCTTAGACACCTTTTGTCTAAACGCTCGTCTCAATCCTCAGCTATCTGACACCTCCTCTTGAGGTCAACATCGCGGCTTAACCCCCGTAGGGCATATGCATATGAATGAAACATGCATGAATAATCATTCTCATATATCATCATCCATATTACTCTTCCGTTAGTATCTCTATAAACCAAAGGTCATCATATTCAAAGGCACATCGATAATGATTATTCCATATGCACAACTTCATTTTATTCATCACATAAAATTTTATAAATCATACATCAACCACACGGTTCTCAAGCCTTAAGCAAAACATTTCATTAGTCACTTAATAATCAATCTTAGTTGCATAAACACTTGAAAGAATGATGTAAAACTTTATTCCTCACACCGTACAAATCATTCAAATATTTGTATTCATTCAAGGGTTCACAATCATTCTAGCCATATATTTCTTGGAACAAATAATAATACATCAAAGCTTAATCATTTATTAAAATAGGTTAACATAATAAACATAATAAATACGATTACAACATATAAAATTTAATACGTATACTTAGGAATTTATAGAATATTAAATAAAAACATAAACTTTAGTGAAACATTTGCTATATAATACTATCTTTCAAATGGATTATTTACTCAAATAAAATCATAATACCCAAAGGTTTAAACCTCTTAAACATTCCCTTTCCAAATTAAATTAAATTTATTCTTTCAATCAATTCTTTATTAATCCAAAAGCAAATCAATTATTCTCCGAAAATAGCTATACTACCTATGATTTTAAATTACTTAACCTCCATCTAGATTTAAGTTATTTAGTCACTTATAATCTTAGAATCAAAGCACTTAACTACATGTCCATTAATTCATCACACATAGTAAATAGGGCTTAAATTTCTTTTAGAGTAATTAGAAATCTTGGCAAAATTCATATTTAAACTTTGCTTATCAAGAAACTTCCCATACCTTTCTTGCCTTTAGAATTGGACAACCTTTACTTCTTTTTACTTTGAATCCCACGTGAGATTGCTAAAGATAGTGGCCTTGGTTTCTTCTTTAGGTAAAAGGAATAATTTGAAAGTGATAGCAAAGTCAAGGCAAGAAGGATACTAAGGGAGTATGGCACGGCTACTTCTTGGTTTGGTGTTGAAAGTGTTTTAAATTTACTTTGAAAGGGACAAGGCTATAAGCTTAAGGTGATTGCACGTTCCTTTCTTTTCTCTCAGCCCACTTTACGGTCCCACTCCATTTATATACAAAGATGTTATCCTTTGCTTTGTAAAAAAAAAAATCTACAAATATCTCCTTAAGTGATTATTACTTGCTTTCCATTTGTTTAATTGTTATTGGCTAGTGAATCATTTCTTTCCAAGTGTCTAGCCTCTTGAATTTTCTACATTCTCCTTGTCTTAAGCTTGTTTTGCTCGTGCACTTCTCATTTTGTGTAGACAATTCCGTTGGCCTTTTGTTCATACGGTGGGTGCTTTGAATTTGCTAAGTTTTTAGAATTTTGAAAAGTCTTAAGCATTTATTGCTTCTTTACATGAACCAATTAGATTTAAGTTAGACTTTTCAACCCTCCATGTGACCATCCTTGACTTTTCTACAAGTTTTTCTCCTTAGATAGAACATCACACAGCCAACACTAGTTCTTAGGGCCAAGTCTACAAAATTTTTCCTTTTATTACATATAATGGCAATTTTCTAAGTTTTTATTGGTCCAATTTGCTTTTAATTAGTAAAATTACTAAACTGACTTAATAAATAAGTCTATTTATCCTATAATTAAGAGGAAATTCTATAGATTGTATCTATCATTTTTCTGTGTTTTTCAGATACTCGAGTTAGTCTGTATTGTGCTCTTTTCAAAATTTCTATTAAAATTCCTAGAAATTCTAATTCATGGCTTCTGGTCATTTGCTTTGTTGATAATTTGTTCTCTATGGGTATATTATCCTTTCCTCAGGTTCCTACAGGATTCCCAAAATTATCTGGCCATTTTTAGGATAAAGGGTATTTTGGTCATTTTTAAAATATATAGGGGCATTTTCGTCATTGTGAGTTGTTAATGGACAATTTTGTGTTTGGGTTGATGATTAGTTGTGTCCGACTCATCCTAGAGCCCTTAGAACCATGAAAAAAGATTTTGTGGGACAGAAAACTACTGATGTGGAGACTCCTGATGAAAAGATTGATGATGGGTTTATTAATACCTAGAGGCTAACTCTGATGATAGGACTGTTGGAGCTTCTAAAGCTAATGTCGAGCTTGAAGGATCTTAAAGGGCCGATATGTCAGTAATTCATTTATTGGGGCGAACTTAACCACTTGTTGAACAATTATTCCTGCTTTAAATGTTGGTTTTTCCTTTGTTACTTGTGAATATTTATTTCTTTTTTATTTGATATTATTTGATGCACCAAATCTTGATCGCATCTTGACGTATGTTATTATTCTCTGTGTAATTGTCTCCTACATTGTAGTTTTCATTCATTGATGGCTCTTTTAATTTTCTTTTTTACAAATTGGTTGGTGTAATTTTGTAAATCAATTTTAGTTGTATGGCTTGGCCTATAAATGGCTATCTTCACTTTATTGTTTACTCCAACTTCCTCTTGATTCTTTTTCTTTATCAACTATTCAAAATATCTTAAGCATCATTTTGGGGTTTTATTCTTAGTTCTTGATGGTTGAAGATGTTTTGATAGCTGATGAAGTTTATGAGTCAATCTATTGATATGTTCTTGTTGCACTTGCTTTCTTTGTTATTGTTATCAAAATATTTTGTGTAGCTAAAAGGTGTTGTGTAACACCCCGTAGGCCTCCGGTGCGTTATCATTAATAATATCAGTTAAGCGCTTAAGTCATTATAAAAAAAAACTCAGCGGAAGCACATAATCGCTTTTCTTGATTCATTATGCATGGAATAAAAGCACATCACAGAAAACATAAACACAAGACAGATATTTCACACCCCTGCTGATCCAGTTTCTCATACAGTACACATATAGGCAGATAATCAGAAACATAACAAGTATACTCAGGAGGAACATCATATATCATATCAACATCAGTTTTGTACATACATATATACATCAGTCTCACACCTCACCGTGATGATACAAAAGAATATCTGCCCTCACCGAGGGTATACAGAACTGTACATAACTCAGGTGTACACACACCAGCCCTTATCAAGGGTATAAAACAGGATCAAAACAAAACTGAGCCTTCAAGCTCCCTCTGCTGCCACCGGCCAAGCAAACATGTCTCCATTAGGGCCTCCTGCCCTGAGACTACTCTCCTCTTCCAGAAGAGTCGCCTGTAAAGATAAATCCCCAAACGGGGTGAGATACATATCTCACTAAGCTCAGGGTCCTTGGAGGAATCTCCTCCACCCTGGCCCACTCTCCATCATACATACATCAGGCAATCACAAGCAAATGGCCCACTGGCCCGGCCCTCATAACAACATGAGCAAGTCATCTTGCTCCAAACATGGGGGATATCATCAACGCCCAAATCAGTGTGAGACCGGAAACTCACACCCGTGCCATCCCATTGGGTGCTACCCCTTCGCATGGATGCACGTATATGGTACCTCCGAGAATAGAAGGATGGTCTTGACCCGTCTCCTATCTCATCTGAGAATAGAAGGATGTCATTGAACCCGTCTCCTATCCCCTTGGTCTTGAGGGATCACCGATCCCCTGGGATATCATCAACCAAGAGCAAACCAACTAGGAGGATGTCCTCCCGGACCCGTCTCCTAGGGAGGTCCATATCTATCTACTGGCCAATAGATCTATCATAATCATATCACATAGCAAGCACAGATGCACACACATATCATTATGAGGATACAACAACCAAATGCATGCATCATGAATATGACCATCACTCCACCCGGAGTGTGGTGTGGCATAAACAAGCGGGAAATCATCCCCAGGGACCAAGAACTTACATGGCAAAGCCTTGCTCTGCAGTTCTTTCCCTGCTCTGTGGCACCCACCACCGACACCCTCAGTGTCAAGCCCTCAGTGGCGACCAGAAAGGCTGAAGGACAACTTTCCTTAGCCCTATTGTCCATTCTTCGCCTTGGGTCCTTGCCAATACTCAAGTTTCTGAGCTTCCTTGAGAATCCAATTCTCACTCAAAGAGGGGTTTTCAGAAGAAGTAATGAAGGATTAAAGCTCTCAAGGTGATTCTCTCAACATTAAAGGTCATTGGGAGGTATTTAGGTCATGAACTAAGGTCCTTGGAAGCTTGGGTTCACCTTTAATGGAGGTTTGGGCGTGGGGAAGAGGAAGAACAACTTTTCCTCTCAAAATTCGTGTTTTGGCCTTTTATACTAGGCTTGCCCGACCTCCGGCGCGGATCGCGCCACCTTTTGCGCTGATCGCGCCACCATGGCAGTGGAATTGGCGCTCCCAGCGCCAACTTCCAGAACCAATGGCGCCTTCCGTGCCACCCTGACACCCTCAGCGCCATCCTCCCTTGACCTGTGGCGCCATCCGCGCCACACTTGGCGCTGTCCGCATGGAAAACCAGAGAGAATTAGTTTTCCAGACCACTTCCTGTGCCACCAGCGCCAACCATGGCGCTACCCGCGGGGGCTGGGAAACCTCTGGCGCCTCTTGCGCCAAGTTGAAGCCCCAGGCGTTAACTTCCAGAGAATCTGGCGCTCCTAGCGCAAATCTGGCGCTCCTGGCGCCACATTCCAAAAGCCATGGTGCCAAGTTTTTCGATCACATAGTACATTTGAGAATATAGGACTGACTGGCTTAATCGATTAGCGACTTTTGTAATCGATTACATAGTGTATTTAGAAAAACATGTCTGTCTGTCTTAATCGATTACTCCACGGAATAATAGATTACATTGTTCATAGCTCAAACCCAGAACATATAAGGAGCATTTTAATCGATTACATTCTTGAATTAATTGATTATATATGCGAAATAATCGATTACAGGAGTGTGTTTAATCGATTATTATCAGTTAGAAAGCTGTTATAAATAGAACCCATGCCATGTTCTTTGAAACTTTGAATATTTCGAATACCGGGCAATCCCAAAGGATCATAAGCTTTCTTTAGTGAGTTTTCTGAGTTTCAAAACACATTTAGGCTTCACAAATTCGTATGGGTCATTGATTTGAAGAGTGAAGCATCATTGGTATTCAAAGCTTAAGGAAAGGAATGCATTGAGTCTGTAATCTTTCTTTCAACCGGATTGAATCTGTCACATGCATATGTTCTTTGGATTATCAAGTGAAATCTTTCCTTATTCTTTGAAGGTGTAATTCTTTTAATTTAATTCTGTAAAGATTAGTCTATTGAAAATGAGTTTTCTTACATGATTAGAGATAGTGTTTCTCTAAGGGAAGCTGAGTAGTGTTCTCAGTTTGGGTTTGGTCTCTAAGGGTCTAATAGTGTTTTAGACTTCTGAACTTTATCTAGGGTTGATAAAGAGAGGCTTGTAATATCTTGTAAGTATATTTTTGCAATAGTGGAACTCTACTCTAGTGTTGAGTGGAAGAACTGGATGTAGCTTCATAGTGTTTGAAGTGAACCAATATAAAAATCTGTGGCTAATCTTTCTTCTTATCTCTTCATTTCTCAATTACTTTGGTGGTGATTCAAATTGTTTGCATAGAAAGTTTTGTATTGCTCATTGATTTCTTGACAGAGGAATTTGATTGAATAGATGATTCTTGGTTTCAAAACATTTTAAAGTGATAAAAATCTTGTGGAAAAACTCTGATTTGAAAATTTTAATTTACCAAGGTTCAACCAATTCACCCCCTCTTGGTTGTATTGAAGTGTTCAATTCATTTTCAATTGGCATTAAGAGCTAGTTGTTGAAAGTTACTCAAGACCATTTTTCCTTTTCAAAAAGATATATGAATACTTCACAAATAACCTTTAAGGAGGGTGCCTCTTTAAACAGACCTCCTATGTTTGAAGGGGAACATTTCAGTTTTTGGAAAAATAGAATGAAGATCTTTATTCAATCAAATGACCCAGGAGCATGGAATGCAATAGAGAAGGGTCCTCTTATTCCAAAGAAAACTGTAGCAAATGAGCTGATTCCCAAAGAATGGGATGAGATGACTGAGGCTGAACAAAGGGCGACACAATATGATTTTAAAGCTAAAAATATGATCACCTCTGCACTTTCCTCTGATGAATTTTTCTGGACTGTGAGATGCACAAGTGCAAAAGAAATGTGGGAGATGCTAGAAATTAGTCATGAAGGAACTGAGGAAGTTAGAAGATCAAGGAAGCATGCTTTGATCCATGAGTATGAAATGTTCAAGATGAACACCAATGAGAGCATTTCTCAGCTGCAGACCAGATTTACTCACATTCTAAATCACCGTTTGGGTCTTGGAAAGGTCTTTGACACTGAAGAATTAAACATCAAAATATTGAAGTGTTTAACAAGACCTTGGCAACCAAAAGTTACAGCAATCAAGGAGTCCAAGGATCTATCAAAGATGTCTATGGCTGCACTATTTGGTAAGCTTCTTGAATATGAATTAGAAATGTCTCAATTAACATCTTGTGAAGATGCAGAA
>PYAF01002408.1:9080-19504 GCA_007407185.1 Glycine tomentella | reverse complement strand
AGTGTTTTAGACTTCTGAACTTTATCTAGGGTTGATAAAGAGAGGCTTGTAATATCTTGTAAGAATATTTTTGCAATAGTGGAACTCTACTCTAGTGTTGAGTGGAAGAACTGGATGTAGCTTCATAGTGTTTGAAGTGAACCAGTATAAAAATCTGTGGCTAATCTTTCTTCTTATCTCTTCATCTCTCAATTACTTTGGTGGTGATTCAAATTGTTTGCATAGAAAGTTTTGTATTGCTCATTGATTTCTTGACAGAGGAATTTGATTGAATAGATGATTCTTGGTTTCAAAACATTTTAAAGTGATAAAGATCCTGTGGAAAATCTCTGATTTGAAAATTTTAATTTACCAAGGTTCAACCAATTCACCCCCCCTTTTGGTTATATTGAAGTGTTCTATTCATTTTCAGAATTTTTTCATATGTTAGTTTTGATACGTCTTTTACCTTTGACATTTGGTCGAGCATTGACTTCTCAACCTGTTATTTATGTTATGCTGATCCATTAATGTGATGCGCCTTTTCTTGAGCACATGTCAGCATTCGCTCTATGGTTTCATATGAATTCATAAAGATTTTATAGGTCTTTCGATTAGAATTTACCATGGTTTAGGAACCCATTTTCTGGGGTGCCTACAGATTTCGTAGGTCTTTTAATAAGAGTTTACCCCGATTTTGGAATCCATTTTTTGGGCTAACTTGTCATGTTGATTTGTCAAGTACTTTATGTCAGGTCTATTTTTAAGACGCATATCGTTCTATCTTTTTAACTTCCATGCCATTTATTGCGCTGACGTGTCCTTCAGCACTGCCCTGCGTTTTCTCTTTGTTCTTATAACTCGCGGTTCCCCATGTGAGGCTTCTGTATTGTATTGAAATTTTTTCTTCCTCTTTGCTTACAAATATGCATTTCCTTCCCTTTTTGTGCATCGCTCCCTTCTTTAGGTCCCTTTCATTCAGAAAATTCTCTGATCCTTTTCTTTTCTATTTTGATGTTCAACCTATTTTTCCTTTCATTAATCACTATAGTTGTTTTTGTAACGTCATGAAATTTCGATAACTGAAAATATATGTTTGATGTCTTTCTTGTATTATTTTATTACTTTGTTAATTTGGATTAGTTGAAGTGTTGTGTGAATTATCCTTGTTCAATTGCTTGGTAATGGAGGTCCATCACAAGCTCAAGGCCAAGGAGGAGAACTTGAAGAGCTTCCTTTGGTTAGCTTTAGAGGACCCATGATAAGAGCTAGAACTCAAGCCCTTCAAGAGCACATCAAAGCTAATTGGCACCTTTTAAACAAGTATGAAGAAGCACACCAACTCAAGAAGAACAAGGGTTGGATTTTGTACTCTCAAGTTGATTTTAATTCCAGCACCTTTTAGTGGCAATTGTAGTGGCAATAAATAGGTCTTTAGTGGCAATTGTTTAATAAGTGTAGGTGCACTTGTAATAATTTTTTTAGCACCTACATAAGCTTGCAAAATGTAATTTTCACGTGGCTGACTTAGCCATGAGTCATCAAGTGAATAGCTTGCACCTCAAGCTTCATTAGCTTGCACCTCAAGGTTCATTTCACTTGCCATTTCATTCTACTTGCATTTAGCTTAGGTAGCTTACAAGACAAGCTTTGGGACCTTGGCTATATAAAGCCAACAAAAAACGAAATGTAAGGACTTTTTTGTTAAATCAATAAGAAAGCTTAATTTTCTTGTGAAAGTTTCTCTATTGTTCTTGCGCAAGAACTTCTTGGATCTTATCAATGGCTTCTCAAGGCTATTGTGGAAATTCTTCCTAGACTCATTGGAGAGCTTCTCCATGGAGTCATCCATCTTCATTTCTTATCTCAATCCATCCTCCATTGCTTAATTCCTTGAAGCTCATTCATGTCACTTTTGCTCCAAATTCACGAGTAAGAGTTTGAGTTCTTGAAGAGTTCTTGAAGATTGAGTTTCATTACAAATTGGGGAAATCAATGTCTAATGAGGTTAGACATACATCATTTGGTTTGGATGTTAGGTTATGTAGAGTTTGAATGATCTATATTGGAATTGTGTGATTTTGAGTTTGACCCAAAACTTGTTTTGGTAAAATCACAATCCCAGATTGGTTAACTGTTGGATCACCTTCAAGTTTTAAAGGTAGTCTAATAACCCATGTATTCAAATTTTGAATGTTGGGATTTTCAAAATAATATCTGAAGTGTGATGTATTAGCTTTTCATAGAAGCAGCAAAACGTGAAGCAACATGAAACCACACAATTTAAGCTTTCTTTTTCCCCAAAACCATCACCCAAGCTCTCATCCTCCTCCTTCACCACCCATGACCATTAGTGACTATCACGTGCCACCGTTGCTTGTCATTGGACCACCGCACAGAGAGGAACACTTTAACCAGAGCAAAATCTTCAAAACTTAACTCGAGGATTCAGTAGAGAACAGAGCCTCTGATGCTCCCTTCGCAGTTTCTTCGAGGTAACCATGTTTTCTATGCCTTCTCCTAGTTAGTTTGAACCTCTCTTAGTATCTTTTGTGACTTGGGTACCGATATTGGATGTTTTTACACTTCCTTTTAAAAAACTTTGAAAATGAGACATTGTAAAGATTACCTTTTTATTGATGTCATTTTTGTGACCTTTGTTGAGCCCCGATCACATTGGTGTGATCGAAATTTCAAGACGTCTTTTTGATGTGGACTCCCAAAACACCATTATAGTCCCTTTTAAATTTGAGTAGGTATTTGACCCCAAATGTTTGGACCAAATGATGTTGAACTTGAGAGATCTCAAAACGATGCTATAGGGAGTTAACAAAGGAATACAGATAGGTGAGGAGAGTTTATTGGGGTCAGGAAACCCAATTATTTACTATGTGGGTGAATCTTGTTTGGAGCTGAGATATGTTTTCTGTGGAGTTCATCTTGAACATCTCATACTCATGGATCAAGGCATGCTTCCTTGATTTTCTAACTTCGTTAGTGCCTTCATGAGTAACCTTTAACATCTCCCACATCTCCTTTGCACTTTTGCACCTAACAATTCTAAAAAATACATAAGAAGAAAGTGCAGAAGTAATCATGTTCTTAGCTTTGAAATCATACTCAACAACTCTCTTTTCAGTATCTGTCATTTCATCCCATTCTTTGGGAATCATATCATTACCAACAATTTTTATAGGAATCACAAGTTCTTTTTCTATTGCATTCCAAGCACTTAGGTCATTTGATTGAATGAAGATTTTCATTCTATTTTTCCAAAAACTGAAATGCTCTCCGTCAAACATCGGAGGACGGTTGAGGGAGGCACCCTCCTTAAAGGTAATTTGTGTGGTATTTGTAATATCACTAACTTTAATTAAGATAATTTTGGGTGATATTTGCGTGATTAACGGAATTATGGAAGTAAGGGCAGTTTGGTCTTTGTCAGAGGTTCGGGTGTAGTTATTAATTGCTAAACGCACCCCCTGTTTCTTGTTAAAATCAGCAGATCACGTTTTCTGCTTGTTTCTTCTTCTCTTTTCTTCTTTTCTGGTTTCTTGTCTTCTCCCAAGCTCTCTTCTTGCCACTTCCACTTGTTTAGTGGCTGAAATCACAAAGCAAGCAAGGAAGAAAGTCATTTTCTTTGTTCTTTGTTGCTTTTGAGCCTTGATGTTGGTGATTTGACGAAAAGAGTGGGTTTGAATCTATCCATTTTTGTTCGGCGCTGCTGAACCGCGATTGGAAGCCCTAGAGTGCTGGTCTACCCTCCATTTTGGTTTATTGAACTCTAAGGTTTGAAATCTCCTCCTATTTCTCCTTGATTCTTGAGGTTAGGGTTAGGGTTTGGAGTGAGATTGATGAATGTTGAGTTTCAAGAAGGTGAGACAGTTTTGATGTATGATTTGGAGTGTGTAGAAGTTGATTTTAAGTTGGAATGGTGTTCCATGCATAAATCATGCATGCATGTTCATGACAGCCAAGAACACCTATTTGGGTAGTTCTGATGTTTTGTCTATAACAGGAGCTATCGGTGTCTAAATGGTCTAAAAATGGTGTCATTTGAAAGCTGAGTTAGTTTTACTCTGGAATTTTTGTGTTATTTTTGGAGACTCCTAGAAATGGTGGTGCAGAGTTATAACAGGCTATTATACTCTGTTTTTAGCAGATTTTTCTACTGCAGAGGTCAATTTTGAAGATATCATAAATCAGTCTAGGATGATCCAAATCGAATGCTTTTAGTGGCAATAGAAACATGGGTATGTGAACTTGATGCCTGTAAAATATCAAGTCATTTGGACGAGTATCCTAGTGTGGGCTGTCATTGAAAGATGGCTGTTTGAGTTGGTATGTTGTGTCAGCACTATTTTAGTGCATGGCAGTTCTAGTTTTTGGTTTGCTGCAGAGGCTGTAGTTCATGGAATTTGATGAAACCAGTTTTGTTTAAAATATGAGAGATAAATATAGATGCCTCTAAATTCCCGTGATTTTAGGAGCTTCCTACAGGGATTTGTGATTTTTCCAAGTGGGTGTAAAATCTGCAGAATTTTATGCAGCAGATTATGCTTTTCCATATGTTTTGGTATAAATAGATGTTTTATACGGATAGGATGATTTTTGATTCTTGCTTGTGTGCCTTTGTATAGGACGTGACACCGAGGGCGTCAGTGGCGAAGTCCACAGTTTTGGGATTGAACCGCAGAGCACGGCTTTGCCAGGTAAGCTCTTTGTTCTTGAGAGTGTTTTCCACTACCTATGTTCCACCATAATCCGAGGGAGTAATGGTTATTGTATTATCATGGTGCATGTGTATTAAAGATATGAGTTATTGTTTTATTGAGAATATGTATATGATGAGACGAACACTGTGATTGTGTTCTGTGATTGATAATAAGCTTAACACTGTGATAGTGTTGTGTGAATGATGAGATGAACATGTATATGATATACACGGTAATAGTGTTCTTTGTTTGTTGATATTTCTCTGGTCAGTAGAATGGATTATAAGTGTATGAAAGTCCTGAGTGAATGAGTTCCCTTCAATGGATGATCTTCCTCAGGCAGTGTATGAAAGCCCTGAATGAATGAGTGCCCTTCAGTGGATGATCTTCATCAGGCATTGTTTAAGAATCTTGAGTGAATGAGTGCCCTTCAGTAGATGATCTTCCTCATAGTGATTGAAAGCCCTGAATGAATGAGTGCCCTTCAGTGGATGATCTTCATCAGACATTGTTTGAGAATCCTGAGTGAATGAGTGCCTTTCAGTGGATGATCTTCCTCAGGTAGTAAGTGATTGAAAGCCTTAAGTGAATGAATGCCCTTCAGTGGATGATCTTCCTCAGGTAATAAGTGTGTGAAAGTCCTAAGTGAATGAGTGCCCTTTCATGTGTTTGTTGTATTTCTAAGAATATATGTTCTATAGGTTGATCTGAACCATGGACTGGATTTTTGTGATATGCCTTTAAAGAATTAAGGGTTTAATTTGCAGTTGAGAAATTTCTTGAAATAACCTAATCGAAATTATTTGAACAAGTAATTTGATTAATGAACGCTTGGTTGAATAAATAACTTGAAAAAACCTAATGGGTAAATGCTAAACTTGAATATATATGTGTTATGACTATTTGATTAAAATCATGGATTGTTTTGTTAAAATTTAGATGTTATATTAAAATTTAAGTGTGTTAAGTATTCCATAAATCTTTGAGCTTATAAAGATTGATGTTTATGAATAGCTTAATCGGTAAAGATTTTAATATTTTAGAATTATAACTATTTAAGAGAATTTGTTGCTACAATGTTAATGATTGGCCGAAATCTTTCTATGTATCCTAGGGTATCCATATTTAATTTGATGCTAAAATTAATTGGAAATATGACTATTAAGAAATTAAGTATAAGTTTTATTTCAAGACTTTTATGAAATAAAGTTGCTTATCATGTGTTTAGTAAAAAGAATTCAAAGAGGACAGAGATGGTTTAAGTGTTGAATGAAATGTTGGTAAACATGTGTTGTTGAGTATTTCTATGAAATCTTATGGAGGATATGTGTTGCTTGGGGATTCATGAAACTTGATGAATTTTGATGAATTGTAAAGAAAGGAGTTGAGTTTTATATTATGTTGATGTTAAGAAAATAGTTGATTGGAATTATAATGAAAGGTTTCACCAAAAATTTATGTGTTTTGATGTTCTATAATCATTGAGCATGGTTTGTTTCCTAGGACTATATCATGACTCTGTCTGTCTGTCTACTATGTGTCTACTGTGTGGTTGCTATGTTTTCTATGTGTTGTGTGAAGAGTTGTTGTATTTCTTTATCAAATGTTCTACGGATGATATGGTTTGTATGTTGCTAGGAACCATGAATTGAGTTTTCTGTAAAATGTTTTATAAAAAGTAGATTAGGCTATAGGTTTCAATCTACAATTGAGAAGCTTCTTAGATTAAATTGTTGGAAAAGATTTATGGTTATAATTTAGGCTTGAAATTCATTTGATAGGGAAAACATGGTGATTTAAGTATACGATAGGTAATGATTTTTAGAAAGTGGTTTAAGTGATTTTGATGATGGTTAGGAAGTTTGGTCATACTTTAGGGACCAGTTTGAATTTATAAAGGGAGGATGAATGGTATGGTAGTTTAATTCTATGTGTGATACATATGATGTTCCATAAAGCAATTAGTACTTTATTTATGGAAGTTGGATGGTGTTGTTGTAATATATTGTATTCCTGATGTCTGGTATCCCAGAAGTCTCAAACGCATATTCATGAGTTAGCAAACTGATCACCTGTATAACTCATGAAGTGCAAGGGGATGACATGATAAACAATTAAAAATGCAAAGAGTGAGAAAATGGTGTAGAATTGTTAGGTGTTTTGTTGCATGTTTCTCTCCAAGTTCTCACTTCATGGTGTGTAGGACGTGATGGCTGGAAGGAATGATCGTGCTATAGCTGATGCTCTCCAAGCCTTAGCTCAGGCCTTGAGGGATCAAAATAGAGGAGGAACTGTGGGAGCTAATGAGTATCAAGGGTTAGACCGTTTTCAGCGAAACAATCCTCCTACTTACAAGGGAGGGTACAACCCTGATGGTGCTCAGAATTGGATACGAGAAATTGAGAAAATATTTCGAGTTATGGCATGTCCGGAAGAACAGAAAATTGATTTTGGCACCTATACTTTAGTAGAAGAAGCTGAGTACTGGTGGGAAAACACTCGCCGATGCTTAGAGGCTGAAGGTCAAGTTGTGACTTGGGAAATCTTTAAGAAAGCATTTCTGGAAAAGTATTTCCCTGAAGATGTTAGAAATAAGAAAGAGATGGAATTTTTGGAACTGAAGCAAGGAAACATGACGGTGGCTGAGTATGCCGTTAAGTTTGAAGAGTTGGTAAGATACTTTCCTCATTACCAGGGAAGAGATGGGGAGAGCTCCAAGTGTGTAAAGTTTTTGAATGGATTGCGACCTGAAGTAAAGCAAGTTGTAAATTACCAAGGTATTCGTCAGTTCCCAGTACTAGTTAATATGTATAGGATATGGGATGAAGATTATCGAGACCGAAAGGCATATTATAGGACTACGGGTCCAATAAAGAATAAAAAGATAAAACTTCAGAACAGAGGGAAACCGTACCCAACTAAGCAAGAGGGTCACTATTCTAATGATCAAAGAACTGTTGCTATGGGATTTCCTAGTAGTAGTAATAGACCCACAAATCTTCCAACCCAAATCACTTGTTTCAAGTGTGGTGAACCGGGCCATCTTTCCTCAAATTGTATGAGGAAATGTTTTAATTGTAAACAAAAAGGCCACACTCAACGAGACTGCCCATATCTCAAGAAAGAGCAAAATAACGGAGGCCTAAAGAATCAAACCAGACCTCCGAAAAACACAGGGAGAATCTTTACTCTTAGGGGTGCTGAGACTTCAAAATCTAAAGACTTAATATCAGGTAAGTGGTTTATAAATGGAATTTGGTTACTTGTACTTTTCGACTATATTGAGATCTGTTCGTTTATACCACCATTGTGTGTGGAGGAATTTAAAATTCCTACGTAGTGATCTTGTGATAGAAACCCAATTATTGGGTATGTTTTGATTTTTGATGAATATTTGAATTACTTTTCTGATAGAAAATTTTGTTGGTCTTATCTGTTTAAATTAATGTTATCTTAGACATAAACTGGTTATCTTCTGATGAATTGTTTTAAATAATTAGTGTTGGTAATTTTGGGATAAGTAATCATGATATATCTATCTCTGTTAACTAACTTTGGTTAAGAAAAGATTAGGTTTACCCTAGACCTAGAGGTAGAGGCTAAGGTTTCTCTAGGTAACCTACTTGTTGCTAGCAAATTTTTAGAAGAATTCCCTAATGATATATTCGATCTACCGCTTGAAGGAAAGATAGTTTCTATAGATTTGATATATAGTGCTGAATCCATGTCTGTAGCTACTAATGAATGTTTCTTACAAGTTAGTGGAATTTAAGAAACAACTAGGAGAATTGTTGAATAAGTAGTTTGTTTCCATGATAGGAAGGGATTTTTCCAAATTAGTCTTACCTTTGATTAATAAGGAAAGAATTTTTGTATGAATGTTTAGAGTAAGCATAAAACTTTAACACCTGTATTAGTTTCCTTAATTCTTAAGAAAAACCTATCTTACCCTTCTCCACTCTAGCAAATTTCGAGGACGAAATTTTTTTGAAGGAGAGGAGAATTGTAACACCCCAAAATTTTGAATCACAGTCAATTATTAGGGTAAAATGTTAATTAGAGGCAGTACAAAAGATTTGGAAAAAATGACGAAAATGCCCCTGGACATTTTGGAAATGACCAAAGTGCCCTTAGGCATTTTAGCAAGATATTTTATGGAGAAAATTTTATAAATACTCTGGGAGGTTTGAAAAAAGGATCAGAATACACTAAAGGTAACAATTATAGAGTTTCCCTGAACATTTTTCGAAATGACGATTTTACCCCTAGGGTGAGGGATAAAATTACCAAAATGCCCTTTAGGTCAAAAATTGATCAGATGACTTTAGAAATTCATAAGAACCTCAGGATTGGATAAAATAATTTTAGACAACAAATTATCAACATGGTTGGTGGTAGAGAACCATAAACAGTAATTTCTAGGAATTTTAGAAATATTTTGGAAAAGGACTTAAACTAGACTACCTTAGGTGTCAGAAAATTATAAGAAGAAGATGGGCATAATCTATGGAGTTTTCTCTTAATTATGGAAGTAATAGGTTTCCCAAGTGAGTCAGTTTAGTAATTTTAATAATTCAAGGTAGGAAGGACCAATAAAAAGCAAAATAAAAACAAAAGCATAAAATCCATTAAACCTAGATTATTCCATGTGTAAAATGGAAAAACTTGTGAAGATTACTCTTCAAGCTAGCAATCCTACGTAGAACATAAAGAAGAATGTGGAAATTGGACACTTGGAAATTAGAGAAAGAATAGCCAATAGGAAAGAAACTAATGGAAAGATAAATAATGATGGCTTAAGAGGATTTTTTTGAAAGAAAACTTCCTCTTGACTCTTTTGAACACGGAGGAAATTATAGATATTATTTCAACAATCCCAATGGTCAAAAGTTAGATATGTGGGTTAGGAGTATCTCTTTAAAATTTTAAGGAGATCCACCGGTTAATGAATCCAGAACCAGTAATTTACTAATAAGGGTTTTGGGAAAAATCAAAAGCACAAAATATCTTTAAACCTAAGCTATGCCACGAAAATTGATGGAGATTGCTCTCCAAGCTGAGCAAATCCACGTGAAATGCTAGAATGGTATGGAAAATTCTTGAATTAGGACACTTGGAAGGTGCAAAATGGATAGCCAATGAGAAAGAACCAAGTAAAAAGCTAGTTATAATAACCTTTAGATTTTTGTAGAAAAATCAAGCATTAAGCCACCCTATAAAAAGGTGTAGGATCAGATTTTGGGGAGCTCTAAGAGAGCTTAGCCGTGCAAATTCACTTCAAAAGCCTTCCATCTCATTTCTTTCTAAATCTACCTTTGGCCTAGAACACAAAACAAAAGCCTATACCTTGGAACCTCACGTGAAGCACTAGCCATCCTAGGAGCTAGAATCATTCAAGTTCAAAGGGGGAAAGCTGTTCAAAAAGCTTAAGAAAAGAAAGGAATGGGGAAGTTTATGATAAGCCAAGTTTGAATATTAATTATATGAGAATCCTTACTTGATTTCATGAAGAATTAAGCTTTGTAGACTAAGTGTTTGATGAAATGCCTCAAAGAACAAAGATTGCTATATGAATGGTTATTTGATTTAGTAACTTGCTTTTAGAGTTATAGATAATTGTTGAATAGATAACTTGAACCTAATCTAATTAATGGAAGCTAAAATGATCTACAACTATATAGAAATAATTACTTAGAAGTATAGTGTTTAATAGAAGACTTAGTTACAAAT
>PYAF01002407.1:6119919-6151761 GCA_007407185.1 Glycine tomentella | reverse complement strand
TAAAAAAAAATTAAAATCAATATGTTTACTAAACAAGTAGTTTGGTTATTATATTTAAAACATATCATTTTAACAATTCAGATTATTAATTTAATTAATAGAGTTGTTGAACTATTAGGGTCAATGTAATGAAGGGGTTATATTAATTGCAAAAGATGCTTAATTCTAATATTTTTGTAGCATTGTATTGGAGAAAATGGATAATTATGTTTTTAGTTATTGAATTTTTTATTTTATTTTAGTTTCTAAAAAAATATTATCTATGATCTTTAGGTTTTAATGTTTTTAATCCTTATAGTTAAATAATTATTAGTATAATTAATTTATGACTGAATTTTTTTATATTATTTATCTTATTTTTTTATTCAATTTGGTTGTTCATAGTTTATATTTTAAAAAATCATCGTCAAAAAGCTAATGTCTTTAATGAGATAAATATTCGTCGCTAAAGATCGCCACAATATGTAAGTTTCTTCTCCCTCTACCTCATTCTCTTCTCCCCCTGCTCACCCTACTCCTTCTTCCTTTCTCTTTTCAATCCGCCTTTTCTCCCCCTGCGTTGCATAAATCTTTTCTTCCCCTTCTATTCACGCTCTGCACCAACGTTGGCCACCGCTCATCTTCCACCATACACCCCTTTTCAAAATCCAAATTACAAAATCTAGATCTGATTTTTTTCTTGATTATGAGGAGATGGTGACGACGTTGACAGAGAAGGCGGTGACGAGAGGGGTAATATCGGGGAATTTCAGATCTACAAAAATCCAGATCTCGTTTTTTCTTGTTTGCGAGGATAGGGTGGCGATGTTGACGGAGAAGGCGATGACGAGAGTGGTGAAGTCAGGGTGTTTCAGATCTACAAAAATCGCAAATAGTTTTTTTTATTCCGATGAGAGGGTGACGACATTGAAGGAGAAGGCGACGACAAATGGGATGAAGTCGGGGAGTTTCAGATCTACAAAAACCCATATCTCGTTTTTTCTCTTTCATGTAAAAATCATTGGCATGACTGCATTTCATATCTACAAAAACCATGTCTTCTGTTGCCTCGATTCTCTTTAGCTTTTTGTAACAAATCAATTCACATATATATGCATCCATTACTTTGGTCCATTAGGGTCCTAAATTAATTGCACATGTGTTGGACCTTATTATGTTTTGGAATTTGCCTACTCATTAGTCATTCATTCAGATGGTCCCTTTGCGATTTGATTTTTTTTAACCAAATGAAGTCGGGGAAAATGAACGGAGGTTGAAGAAGAGGAAGAAGATCCGTTAATGTTCTTCTTTGATTTCTGTTTTTTATTTTTTATTTATCAACCCCATTATTTCAATGTGACGTGAATTTATAGAATGAAGGCTAAAAAAAATAATTTGCATGACTACATTAGTTCCTTTGATTTCTTTCACTGGTAGAGCTTCAGGCAACAAAGGAAGGAGGAGGGAGTGGAGGGAGCGGAGGTTGAAAAAGAGGAAGAAGGGGCAACTGACATTTTTTTGTGGCTTTAGCCTCTAGTGCCTTTATTTTATCAACGACATTTTACCTTTGAATGCACGGTAGAGACCAATTTAAATAATTTTAAATAGATAACTGAATATTGAACTTAAAAAAAACGATCAAATTAATTTTTTTTAAAAATAAATAACTAAAAAACAAATTAATCTTAATTTAATTTAATTTTATTATTTATTTATTTTGATAATTTTTAGCTTTTATCTCATTAAAAATCCATTTGATTTACTAAAATTTATAACGACAAGCATAATAAATATTTTTATTCCAAACTTAGATTTGAAAATATTGACTGGGAATTCCTGATAGCTCTGGGTCGGATTGGGTGGCCATGCAAGTGGCTCGATTAGGCTCGACAACAATCGGACGATTTTTTAAAAATTTGGCAACCCGGATCGGGTTTTGTAAAAATCAGAACAATGGCTTGAGGAAGTGGGTGAGGCAGTGCGGGCAGAGGAAAAGGGAGGGTGGGAGCGTCAGGAACACGCTGTCGTCACCATTGATAGTGGTGGCAGAGGAAATAGGAAGAAGCACTTCAGCAACACGTCGATTTGGGTGGGAACTGGAACAGTAGCTTCGATTTCGACCATGACTGCACAAGTAGTTGAATAGACAGTTAGGGAAGAGAAGAGAAAGAGAAGAACTGAAGAAGAAGAAGAAAATGGAAGAGAAAAACTTGGTGAGGCACAAAGGCTGCGAGGTGCAGAGTACCGTCCTTCCTCTCCCAAAACGACCTCGTTCTCTTCCCTTCCCAATCCCTCCATCTTGAATCCCTCATCTCACACTCTCCCTTGTCGCCCCTCTCTCTGTCGCACCGCAACTTCTCGTTCTACCGCTTCTGCTCCGTCTTCAATTTCCTATGGCAGCAATGCAACACTGCAACAACCGACAATAAGATAAAGAGGCCTGAAAAGAAGGAGAAAAAAAGAATATATATTAGGGTTTTTCTCCTTATTTGGGCCTAATTTCCAGTTTGTACTCATTTTATTGATTTTTCAATTTCCATATTACATTTCGAAATAAATTTTTGTGTTTTAATTTAGATAATTGTTATTTGCAGTTTTTTTCATTATTAATATACTTTATTTGTGTTGTCAGTTTTAATATTTTAATTATTATTTTAAACTTTTTAATATAAAATTATGGATGAATTTTTTTAATCAAACAATGTTAATTATATATATATATATCTTTAAATTTTTAATATAGACTGGGTCAAATTGGACCAGTTATTAGTTCATTGATCTAGTGATCTACTACCTCAACAATGATCAGACCCATTTTTATAACTGGGAATGCAATTAAGAAGGTCTCGTTTTGTGATATAAAAAATCCAGATGTACGAATTTAAAGATGGAGTAAGAATGGAATTTATATCGTGCACTTGACTTACTATGGTTTAAAAGAAAAAGTGGGTCCACAAGACCATTACAAAATGCAGGGTGAGTGGAGTTTGATCTGGAAAGCTCGAGTTCTCCCCCAAAGGTCTTTCTTTTGGAGAACTAGTAGAGAGTGTCTTCCAACAAGAACGAACCTTCAGACTAGAGGGATGGGTTGTTATAGTCTATGTGTCATAAGTGAAGGGCATTTGGAGAGTGCGTGAAATATTTTAATTGATTGTGAATTTGTCCGTAGCTGTTGAAAGGAGGTAAACTTATGGCACAAAGTAGACCAGATGCTAGATGGTGTGGAGAGTCTAAAAGATTTGATCTTCAAGAGTGCTAAAGCCTTCTCTGACCAACAAGGATAACTTTTCTTTATGATTTTATGGAGTTTATGAAAAAGTCGTAATGTTAAATTGTGGGGGAACAATAGTGAGACCCTACGACAGGTAAAATGTCATGCAAATGATGTTTTGGATACCTAGTGCAAGGCTAATGGACACGTTGAGTAGGCCTTTGGCAGGAAGGAAATAAGGGATGATCATATTTGGAGAACTCCCGTGACAGATAGACTCAAGTATAATGTTGACGCATCTTTTCATGAACATTAGGGGTGTGTGCAAATTAGCATGTGTATTAGAGATGAAAAGGGGGAGTTTGTAATAGCTCAAACAAACTTCAGGAATGTCCTACCTCTTCCACATGAGAGTGAAGCATTAGCTTTATTGGAGGCAATCAAGTGATTAAAGGATATGCAATAAGATCACGTGGAGAAGATTTATTATAATTTGGAAGCATTGTTCAACAATGTTAAATCCCTTTTGCAATTTCTCCCATATGTTAAGAATGATTTTGTAAAGAGACAAACAAACATGGTGGTTATATTTTAGATAGGGCATCATGTTTCCATGTTAGTCCTCGTGTTAACGGCGTAGCTCATTGTATTGCTGACTACATGAAAAATGAAGTAAGCCTTTTGATTTAAAAAACATATTTATGCCCGAAATAATCAATTCTCAAGCCTAATATTAGTTACTTAATACTTTACCAATATTTTATAAGTGATATATGACTGTATTACTTTAGAAAGTATGGTAGAATAAATAGGTATTTTAAAATATTTCAATTTAGATAGTCAGTCACTTACAATCAACGTAGGAGAACGTTATCTCTTTTTTTATAAAAACAAAATAATTTATTTTAAATGTGTGATCATGATGTTATCATTTTGATCAAAAATTATTTTATGAATCCTACGCTATTTTTTAATCAAATTTAATATTTATATTCATTTTATGGACCATACACTATTTTTCTTAACAAATTAATATACTTGTTTAACTTTTATTTATTTATTTTAAGGCGAATAATAGAGAAGTTGTTTAAGCATTAATTAACATGAAAGCTCTACCACTGTGAAAGCTTTGGATGTTCCCATTCATTATCTGGCGAGTGATTGAGAAAGGAAACATTGATTCCTGTCCGTAAACTTGCAGTATGCCCCGCCTTACTTCCCGCTCGTCAAAATTCATACCTCACGTGTTTCCCTCTCTATCGGAAACTCCTTTTGGCCATTTCCCTCATTCTTCATCTTGGAACAAAAAAAAAAAAAAAAACAATCCATTCTTCCTTCTTCCATAACCAACTAAATGAGCGCAATGGATGACCGAATCGACGAGGACGAGAAGGAGAAGGAGGAGGAGGAGTCATTGGCAGGCTTGACTTCTCTTCCACCTCACCGCAAAGCCCATTCCTACAGCCAGCAACTGCGAGGCACCTCCACACACAAGCGTCACCATCAAGTCCGGAAGCACAGTCTGGACGACAGCCGTATATCCAGTAACATCGAGGCTTCCTTCTACGACTCCTCCTCCTCCGACGACATATTTTCCCGTTCATCCTCTACAAACAACCCTGGTGCTGAGGAGGAGTACAATGAAGGCGCGGATTCCATGACTCAGTACCAGCCATTGCAGGAATTCATTGGCAGCGGGGGCGGCACTGGGGTCTTTAAGGCTCCTTCCAGAGCGTCCGTACATCCAGGGAGACCGCCATGCCTGGAGTTAAGGCCCCATCCCTTGAGGGAGACTCAGGTGGGGAAATTCCTGAGGAACATTGCTTGTACTGAAACACAGTTGTGGGCTGGGCAGGAAGGCGGTGTCAGGGTCTGGGAGATTCAAAACGCATACAAACCCGGTAACGGTCTGGGTGGAAAGGTCAGAAGGGGCGACGAGGACGCTGCGCCCTTTTTTGAATCATCGGATACCTCTCCCACCTTATGTTTGGCCGTCGACAATGGGAATAGGTTGGTTTGGAGTGGCCATAAGGATGGCAAGATTAGGTCTTGGAAAATGGATCAACGCTTTGCTACCCCCTTCAAGGAAGGCCTTTCTTGGCAGGCACACAGAGGCCCTGTTCTTGCCATTGTCTTAAGTTCCTATGGCGATCTCTGGTCGGGTTCTGAAGGTGGTATTATTAAGATCTGGCCTTGGGAATCCATCGAAAAATCCCTTTCCCTCTCTCCAGAGGAAAGACACATGGCAGCCTTACTTGTCGAGAGGTCTTTCATAGACCTCAGAGCTCAGGTCACCGTTAACGGCGTTTGCAGCATATCTTCTCAAGAGGTCAAGTCTTTGCTCTGTGATCATGTTCGAGGTCGAGTCTGGTGCGCTGGCCCTCTTTCATTTTCTCTCTGGGATGCCCGCACAAAGGAGCTCCTCAAAGTATTTAACATTGAGGGTCAGGTGGAAAATCGAGTTGACATGTCATCCGTGCAGCAGCAGGATCAAGCAGTTGAGGACGAGATGAAGGTCAAATTTGTTTCCACCTCCAAAAAGGAGAAATCCCAAGGTACTAGCTTTCTACAGCGCTCACGTAATGCCATCATGGGAGCTGCTGATGCCGTGCGTCGAGTTGCAACCAAGGGAGCTGGGGCATTTGTCGAAGATACTAAAAGAACCGAAGCCCTTGTTCAAACAGGCGATGGAATGATTTGGAGTGGATGTACCAACGGCTTACTTGTGCAATGGGATGGCACTGGAACCCGTGTGCAAGATTTTAATCGCCATCCTTGTGCTGTCCAATGCTTCTGCACTTTTGGAACACGCTTATATGTAGGGTACGTGAGTGGTATTATCCAAGTACTTGACCTAGAAGGCAATCTAATTGCAGCATGGGTTGCTCATAATGGTCCTGTGATTAAATTGGCCGTTGGCTGTGATTATGTTTTTAGCTTGGCTACTCATGGTGGCCTACGGGGATGGATTATTGCATCTCCAGGTCCTGTTGACAACATGATAAGATCTGACTTGGCCGCAAAGGAACTTATTTATACAAGGCGGCACAATGTCAGAATTTTGATTGGCACATGGAATGTCGGTCAAGGTAGAGCTTCTCAGGGTTCTCTTTCCTCATGGCTGGGTTCCATTGCATCAGATGTAGGAATCGTTGTCGTTGGTTTGCAAGAAGTGGAGATGGGTGCTGGTTTTCTTGCAATGTCTGCAGCAAAAGAAACTGTAAGATAAGATTTCATTCATTTGCCAGCTTTATTTAACCATTGCATTTTTGTTTGTGAACTGAAGCTTGTTTGCTTTACACTAAAATGAAATGAGAAGGAGAAAAATGACTGTGCTCATTGATATAACATGAGTTGGTCTGTATACAATATGATGGCAGCCTGTATCCAAACTGTCTTCCCCTCCAAAGTCCTTAACACAATAACTAACCAGAAACTAGGCTATGTAGCTAAAGACATAAATTTAGTTTAGAGTGGTTTGTGTAAATCAGGTTACATTAGCGTAGAATATGTCAATACCCCCCCCCCCCCCCCCCCTCCAACTAGGTGGAGATTGTACATTGATTACTTCCAGCTTGGAGAGAAGTTTGGAAATGGTAGGGTATCCAAACAATATGCAGATTGTTACCACATGTAAGGCTCGAATCCGATACCTTGCTTAAGGGGAATTAAGTATGTATCATTTGATTCAACCACTTGTTGGTAACCATTAGGCAATCTAATGGTGGCATTTTTGAAGAATCTAATAGTGACAAGTTTAATACTGGTATATGTTGGGAGACCATTTGTCTACCTAAGTAGAGAGGAGGTTTGGGAGTCCAGGATTTGTTGAAGTTCAATTATGCTTTGCTTGGAAAATGGCAGTGGAACTTGTTCCACCACCATGAAGATTTGTGGGCTCAAGTGCTGGAATCAAAGCATGGAAGTTGGAGGAACCTGGATGAGACAAGAAATTATAAAGATTCTATCTGGTGGTGTTGCAACTCGACGGAGGAGGGAAGCTGGTTCAAAAATCAAGTAACTTGGATAATTGGAAGCGGCAGTAGAGTGAAATTTTGGGAAGATGGGGTCCCATTGCTGGAAAAATATCCTAGACTGTACTGTATTTCAAAGCAGCAACAACATTAGATTCAGCAGATGGGATCGGCGTCAATTGGGGTGTGGGGATGGCAGCTTGAGTGGAGGAGAATGCTAATGGAGGGAGAGATGGATTTGGCAGCAAATTTCTTGGAGGATATTGAGGGGATGGTAGTTCAAGTCGAGCACCAAGACAGTTGGTTGTGGGAGGGGGATCCGGGAGGGGAGTACGATGTGGGAAGTGCGTATCGGGCACTTAATAAGTTTATAATTGAAGAAGATGATGAGAGGGAATTCTCTATCCTCTGGAAACTAAAAATTCCCAGCAAGGTGTCGCATTTTGCTTGGAGATTGATTCGGGATAGATTGCCAACAAGGATGAATCTTAGAAGCCGAAACGTAGTTATGGATGAAGTCTGCTGCTCGTTTTGCCTAAACCACGACGAGGATGCAGGTCATTTGTTTTTTGGATGCACCAAAATTATGCCATTGTGGTTAGAGACCCTGTCATGGAAAAATACGCTCACTGTTTTTCCAGAAAGGCCAAAAGAACATTTTCTCCAACATTCTCAATGCATTCTGAGTGGTATTTCTCAACATAGATGGCAGATTTGGTGGACCTCTCTGACTTGGTGTACATGGAACCATAGGAATAGAATTGTTTTCTCAATGACAGCTTTGATGGTGAAATGTTGATGGATGATCATGCTCTCTTTTTCTGCCGGTCATGGCTCAAAAATCTGGAAAAAGGATTTGACATTCCTTTCTATTTATGGTCCAGCAACATCAGAGCTGCTTTTTTTGTATAGGGGGGATTGATCTTTAGAATTCTTTGTAGAAGGGTGCCCCAGCATAGATATAGATCTATGGTTGCTTAATATTTGCTTTCAATTGCTACTATTAGGCTACCATAGCTCAAAGTAGGGTAATCTTGGGATGTACATATCACAATACCTCTTGTACTGATTTATTTTATTTATAATATATATACTACTTTTGCCAATCAACATCAACATCAATAGCACTTTTGCCGATCAAAAAAAAAATACTGGTATATGTGGTAAACGATGATAAAGGGGGGCAAACGTGGTCTGTGGCACCAGTGTCCTAAATTTATGTTGTGAGAAGAAAAGGAAGAGTTGCCTTCTTGGGGTTTGTGAGACAAGTTGATGGGAGGAAGGCTTAGCAGCCAAAGAGGCACTGACTTGATTAGTGGTATGATTTTGCAATTCTTTGTTTGAGTGTTGAAGCAAATATAGCTGTTGTGGATACTGATCAGGCCAAGATTCAGAGATGGCCCTTGTTGAAGTGCCTGAATTGTGAAAGAAGAGAGCTCTTATTGTGGATTGGTTGTGTCAATGGCATTTACATTGTGAACTGTGGAATCAGAATTCCTGACATAATAGCAAGGTAGAAATCTATGCTCAAAATAGCATGTGTCAATCGTGTATCTGGAAAGGCCACAAGAAGTGCATTTGGCTGATCCTTTTCCTGGGGGTTTGCCTTTACCTTATAGTGACTTTACTCTGATCATTCAGCCCTTTGATAAAGCAGATGACATACTTCAATTCTATACACTTCTTTAAAGTTTGAACAAGATCACAAGTGCATGGAGATGTACAAGTGCATGCTGGTATATGATGTAATGTAAGGACCTCGAGTTTTTCCCACAAAATCTTCAAGTCAGTTAAGAGAGGAGACAGATCTATCGCCTTGTCTTATTGAGTGAATTTCTTGCAAGATATCAAAAATGTGAAATTGATCACCTTTGAAGAGCTTTTTCTTTGAGTCATTCCACTAATCTCTATCATTTTCAATATATATCGTGCTCTGTGCAATTTGAGTGGATAGGGTTTTAGTCATCCCAATTCCCAAAAACAATCATTATGTTGCATCTTTCCCTGACATTGGGTTAGAAGGGCATGGAAAACAATTGATCCTTTAGCAAATTTCAATTTGTTCTTGGATAAGCGTTCTGGATTCATGTCTCTTCTCCAAGATCGATAATTAGTGTCATCCAATTTGTAATTTTCTAATCAAGTATTGCATATATATAAATCTCAGGAACAACTCACATTGTGTATATTCTGTCCATGCATTCACTGTCTATATCACAATTGTAGGTAGGTCTTGAAGGAAGTTCAATGGGGCAGTGGTGGCTGGATACAATAGGAAAGGCCTTAGAAGAAGGAAAAGCTTTTGAACGCATGGGTTCTAGGCAGCTTGCTGGCTTGCTTGTATCTCTTTGGTGAGTGATTGTAATGAAAGTGTGTTCCAGATTAAACCAGTTAGTCTATTAATCTTTTGTTCCTGTTTTCTTCCTGTTATGTACTTTGGATATCGAACTTTAATATTGTTTCCATTCTTATATTATGAGCTGACATTTCTGAATTAGGGTAAGAAAGAATCTTAGAACACATGTTGGGGACATTGATGCTGGGGCTGTCCCGTGTGGTTTTGGACGTACAATTGGTAATAAGGTTTGTATCAATTCCACTGACTACTTAATACTTATTTCATAAGAACGTGATGCTTTAATTATGTCAATGGAATGCAGTACCGTTCTGTTAAAGTTTATAAGTCATTATAATTTGAGCCACTTGTTAAAATGAAGTTCAGGAGGGTAAGCTCAAGTGGTTAAGAACTTTCTCTGTAGTAACTTAATTTATTTCTTGATCTTGTGTCATGTATATTCTGGTTACCCTTGAAAGTCAATGGTAAAATTTCATCCAATTAATCTAAATTCGATTTCTCCATATCTTTATCTTGGATAAGGAATTGGGCATATTTTTTCAATTTTTAGACTGCTGTTTAGGGGTGTTATTTTTGTGATGTATAGATGAAATCATACTGTTTTGTCAGAAAAGAAAACAAAAAAACAAAAAGGGAACTAGGGGTGCTCTGATGCAATTTTAACCAGGAGAAAGCAATGGTGAGAGGAGAAAATACATAATAAAAGAATGATCATGGAAGAAACAACCAGGGAGCATAGATTGCTTTTTCTGTTTATTGCACCATGCTAGATGGAATGCTTTTTACAGATTAAGTTAAATAATTGTTTTTGCAATAATAAGTTACCGCTTTGTAGTGCTTTCAAATTCTTTTTGGCACACAAGTCATATTGATTTTACTTGTACAAACACCAGATTTGGAAGATTGAAAAAAGATTGTGCTAATGAACTTTTTTCACTTATGAATATTGATTTTTTTCTCTTCATTGAAATGAACACTTATTACATGGCAAAAATTGATCAAACAGGGAGGAGTGGGTTTGAGAATCAGAGTGTATGATAGGATAATGTGCTTTGTGAATTGTCACTTGGCTGCACACTTGGAAGCAGTTAATCGGCGAAATGCTGATTTTGATCACATTTATCGAAATATGGTGTTCACCCGATCCTCCAACCTACTTAATACTGCAGCTGGTATGGCACCATACCTGTTCTTGCTTTGCTCTCTTGCCTTCTCCACATATTTATTTTGGCTACTTTACTCTTCTGGCTTGCCATTGGTCCTCTCTGTTACAGCTGGCGTCTCTACTGCTGTTCATGTGCTTCGTGGTACCAATGTGAGTCTTATGCTTACAGCTCAGATCTCAATTATCTCCATCTCCATACCTTTCCATCAATATCTTCATCTTAAGTGCATAACAGTTCAAGGCCTTTATTGTGTGTCGTAGGCTACAGGTGTCAGCTCTGAAGAACCAAAACCTGATTTATCTGAAGCAGATATGGTGGTATTTTTTGGTGATTTCAACTATCGCCTTTTTGGTATATCTTATGATGAAGCCAGGGACTTTGTTTCTCAAAGATGCTTTGATTGGCTTAGAGAAAAGGATCAGCTCAGGGCGGAGATGAAAGTTGGAAAAGTTTTCCAGGGAATGCGGGAAGCACTTATCAAATTTCCTCCAACATATAAATTTGAGAGGCACCAACCAGGTTTAGGAGGTAAATAGATGGGAGTTCAAGCACTGCTTTTGGTGCCTATTTGTTAGATGTTAATTTCAATTTGATTCCTCACTATCTGATTCCAAATTAGTAACTCAATGAACATGACAGTTTCAATATGGTCTGATTTCAGCTTGCATTTAACAGAGCGTTACTTGGTTATCATTGCTACTTCTAGTAAGAAAAATGACAATGCAATAACTCATTTTTTCAGGGTATGATTCTGGAGAGAAAAAGCGAATTCCGGCCTGGTGTGACAGAATAATATACCGCGATACTCGGTCAGCTCCAGTTTCTGAGTGCAATTTAGACTGCCCTGTTGTGTCATCAATTTTGCAGTATGTTACATCGTCACCATTGCTTTTTGTTTTCTGTTTTTCCTATTCGCCACAGTTTCTCATCACTGAAACTGTTTAACAGGTATGATGCTTGCATGGATGTGACTGATAGTGATCACAAACCTGTTCGGTGTAAATTCAATGTAAAAATTTCTCATGTTGATAGATCAGTAAGGAGAAAGGAGTTTGGGGTAGTTATGACATCAAATGAGAAAATTAGATCTATTATTGAAGATTTATGTTATGTTCCAGAAGCCACTGTCAGCCCAAACAGTTTAGTTCTTCAAAACCTGGACACTTCATTGTTGCTTATTACAAACAGAAGTACAAAGGATAAGGCTATATATAAAATCACTTGTGAAGGCCAGTCTATAGTCAAGAATGATGAACAGCCACCTGATTATAGCCCTAGAGGTGGCTTTGGCTTCCCTAGATGGCTTGAGGTATTA
Organism: Glycine tomentella; assembly: GCA_007407185.1. Taxonomy (NCBI): domain Eukaryota; kingdom Viridiplantae; phylum Streptophyta; class Magnoliopsida; order Fabales; family Fabaceae; genus Glycine; species Glycine tomentella. Next base: position 6,139,760 of record PYAF01002407.1, on the reverse strand, counting down.
TGAGCCTTTTCCTCTTCTTCCTGTAAGATCTATTATGAGCCTCTTCTCTCCTCAGACAAAAAAAAATAGTAAACAATTTTCAGAACAGACCATTCTTACATCAAAATTATTGCTAAACAGATTTTAATGTCTATACAGTTTTATATTAAAATGTTCACCCTGAAATATACGTGCATCAATGTTAACTACATTAGGATGCATTTTCTGTAAATGGAAAAGAAAATGACTCTTTTGTTAAACAGTGCTATAGTTTTCAATGACTCAAATTTGGATCAAATTCCCCTAGAGTGTGACTATTGACATCTTATGGAAGGCCTCTATGTTGTCCCGTGTCCCCTACTCATGAACCAACTTCCTGTAAAAAAAGTACTTAACTTTGATTTATATTACTTAGCAACATTAAACAATCCATTTATTCATTATAAAATTTTACAAATGAATATTATTTATTGGTTTTTAATATTAGTTTATAATTTGTTATGGGACTAAAAGATTCATTAGTATGCTAAATAATAATACTCTACCTTCTCTGTTTTTAAATTTAATATTGCTGGGTGAAAATAAAAGTCAGCAGCAGATTGAAATAATTTATTACCAGACCTTATTTAGCTCACAATAAAACGAAAGGTTTTTTTTTAGGATAGTATAAATCATTTAGTTGTTTGAAAGAAAAAAATGGGTAGAAATTTGACATTTAAATACAGCTTTTCAAATAAAAATAGGATGTCTTTCATTATAGATCCTTGTTTGTGATTGTTTAAATAAAGTTTACTACTTCTTGCCTTCGAATATGGCATGTTATTGGAGATATATCATGTGGATTTCTACGTAATCTTAATGTGCTATGTCTGTTGAGACTTGAGAGTAGGAGAGGGAGCACAAATCAAGGGATTTTTGTTATTGAGCAGATGGACTTAGCCTTTAGGATTCATTGACTTATTTGAACTTCCAGGAGTTTACCTATTGACAATCATGCTATGTCTTTAAATTAGGTTACTCCAGCTGCGGGCATAATTAAACCTGAGCAAAGTGTAGAGGTTTCAGTCCGTCATGAAGATCTTCATCCCTCAGAAGAATCTGCAAATGGCATACCGCAGAACTGGTGGAGTGAAGACACCCGAGATAAGGAAGTGATTTTGGTTGTTCATGTACAAGGCAGTTCTTCCGTCCAAACTTTATGCCAACAAATCCATGTGCGCCACTGCATCTCGGCAAAGACAGTTCGAATTGACTCGAAATCCAACAGTGCTAGAAGAAATCAAATAAGCTAACTACATAGATTAGTTTCAGAAATTTTGTAGTTCCATACTTCCACTTAAGTGGTTTATGACTTGGACATTCCAAAAATATGCCTAAATAATAGGAGGGAAAAGTCAATGACACAGATGCACAGTATAAGACGCTTTTTTTATATATATTATTAAACATCCGAAAGCTCTTTCTGCTTAGGATAGGTTAGGTTGTCATAATCCCTTTCTATTGATTCTGTGTTAGTTTAATATTTTTTAAGCGTCTAGAGGGAAGTTTTTCTTCTTTTCTTTTTTAAGATTATTTCTTTGACAAGCAAACTCCCAGAGATGCACTAAAAATCATTAACCAATGGAAGCCTGCTTTCCCAGCAATGTTTAGACCAAGGCTAGCATGGGACACCGGAGCAAGTCTTCCACTATTGGAAAGAATTTCTGAATTGTTAGATCTCTTTATTTTTTAAATATATAGATTGACAATAATATATAAATACAATCAGGTTGGTTTGTACCATCGGTTTAATTCGAATTTTAGAATTGCAAATATATTGATACCAGTTTGGATATAGAATCTGGGTATATAAATTTGTTTCTTTTTCTAGACCACAATCTTGGTGGAATTAGTAGGATTCTTGTAGAGGATAAAGTTCTTCCTTCAAATATTTAATGTAGTTGTATGTTTATGATTCGAACTCAAGATTACTGGCTAAGCTGAAATAACTCCACATTAGTTGATTAACGCGTTTAGTGGTACATAAACCCATACCTCAAGTATTTTAGAAATAAAAGGTTAAATGACCTATTTGATTTTTGATCTTATTTTTTGATTCATTTTGGTGTTTTATCTTTCAAAAAGTTCATTTTGGTCCCTCAACTTTTTTAAAAGGTTTAAAATGGTCCTTCTATTAATTTAAAGTTAATGTCGTTATATATATTCAAATATTGTTGGCTAAATGTTGCCACAAAACAAAAAATGAGAATAAGCACTTAAAATACACTCTTGATAAATTAGTTTTATACTTCAAAACCCTAATATTCTTTTGGATAAAAAATCTCATACATGCATATGCAAATCATAAAATCATAATCGAATTCGAGAGAACGAACGTCGTGGATAAGTGGATTTGGTGATGCTTTCTTAATCTAGGATTTTCCTTATGTTTCCCTTTTCGAGGTTAAGGATTTGGAGGCTAGAGAAGTTGCTGGCAACGGTGACAACAACCACAGGCGAGTGTTGACAGAAGAGAGAGGAAAAAATCACATAGAAGGAGGTAATCTTATTGTCGTGCATGACATGGAAGGCACTACACGTAGTGGAAATGAGGGTGGAGATGGAATCACATCCATTAAAGTCTAAATGAGAAAAAATTGTTACTTTCTCATTGGCCTTTTGAGATTTGCACTGTAGAAGGATTGGAAAAGGTTGGAAAGCGAGACAATGAGGACAAATTCGATGTTGGAAGGAAATGAAATTGGTAAGAGGGGTTAGATGCCAACAGTTTTGGCCTTTGAGGGAAGATTAAAGACTTTTTTAGTTTATTTTGTGGTCGCTTTTGGCCGTCGGTATTTGAATATCACTAAGGACTTTAACTTCAAATTAACAGAAGGACCATTTGAACCATTTAATAAGATAAATGTTCAAAATGAACTTTTTAAAAAATGAAGAACCAAAATGAATCAAAAAATAAGTGTTCTTACCAAATTTGGCAAGACTTACTCATGGTAGTGCTCCTTCAAATGAGTTTATTTTGAAACTAAAAGTTAGAGAAAAAAATTGCATCTAATTTTTAAATTTTTATTTTTATTTTTTCAAAACTAAAACTAAAAACTAATTTGTGTTTCTAAAATTTTAGAATTTAGAATTAAAATTTACTCCAAATAGACCCCGAGAGTACTAGATTTCAAATTAATCAATAGTTATTTCCAAAAAGGGCTCAACAATGGTTGATTTGAAAATTAACTTCCTTACTAAAAATATTCTTAAAAAATATCTTTAAATGTTAAAAATAGAATAAATTACACTAATTATATTATTTCTGAAATATTATGAAATTATGCAAACATTCTATACTTTTTTTAATTATTATAATTACTTCTCTCATATGGGTACTGTTATATATAAAGGGTGTCAGTATAACATATCAAAATGTGTTAGTATAATATTTTTAAACATAAAAAGGTTGATGTAAGAATAGAAAAAAGAGTAATATTATGTATAATATGAAAAAGTTAAAAAGTATGAGTATAATTTAATCTAAAAAATAATTAAAAAATACAACAGTCATGCTTAGAATAGAAAATAAATACATTATTTTAAAATTATTATAAAAATGTTAAAAATAATAAAATAAAATAAATTATACTAACCACATATGAAAATTTGTGAAATTACACAAATTTTCCTACCTTTTCCATCCATACACTAAACTTTCTTAATTAACTGTTTAAAAATATTACAACGATAAAGGGAGATTTAGAAAATCTTTAAAAAATAATTTATAATTTTCATAATTATTTCAATAAATTTAAACTTTATTAGAAAGCCGAAAAGGATGAATTTGTTTCGGGTTTGTTTAATGTAAAGCCCAAAAGTGAGTGGGTCCCAGCTCCTAGGTTGGGAGGTTCTCAGCCTTTCCAGTTTTGAGAAGGAAAAGGGTAACATTTTGTACTTAGGATTGGATTGGGTTCGTAAAGAATATTAAAAAGCGGAAGAAAGCAGAGCAGAGAGGGAGGTGGAAAAAGAAAAAAGGAGAGGAAAAGGAAGAGAAGAAGAAGAAGAAGAAGGAATGAGTGCAACGGTGACTCTAAACCTATGCCGTTCTTCCATCGTCGCTTCTTGTCCACATTATAGCCACAAACCAAACCCTAATTTCAATGCCTTTTTTAGCTTCTCTTTGTCTCTGTCTCTGTCTCACCACAGACGCATCGTTATCTGCAAGAAACCATTCCCCTCTAGACGGACGGTATATCTCTCTTATGCATTATTTAGATTGATAATTTATTGTATGAAACTGTTTGAGTAGGGTAGTGTTACGAATTACGATTATTCTCTTGGTTGTTCTGCTCATGTCAGTTTCATTTGCATCATTACCACTCCTTGTGGCTTGTGGGCAGTTGTTGTTCACTAATCTTTACTACCAGGGACTCTGTTTTTATGTACTGGTATAGTGGCTTTATGGATATATGAATAGAGATCGAGATTATGAATTGGAGAATGGGTTAGGCTTATTCGGTTCTGATGAAGAACTAGCAACACAAATTCCAACTCAGGCCCAATCACTTGTTGAAGGATCAGGCTCCATTCGCATAGCGGAGTTCAAGCCTGTTCCTGATGTTGATTATCTGCAGGTTTGTAACAGTATGTATTATTGTCCATTTGATTTGCTAAAATTTATGAAACTGGACCGGACAAATATTTATTTTTGACAACACAAATTAAATAGATGAGAACATGACAAAAACTCAAATTTTGTTACTCAGAAAAAAATCATTGGACAACTTTTTGTACCTCTCTTATGTCTCAACTATTATCTACTAGATGCAACAACCTTATCATGCCATGATTTTAAATTCACATTATCTACTAGCTAGGTGATTTGTATATATTCTGTATTTTGAATTCACATAATATATAATAATAATAATGTAAATTATGTTAAGATGGTTAATATTAAAAAGGATATTGTAGTATATTTTATATTATTTTATTTGTGCTGTCAACCATTAAACAATGTACATGATAAAAAATCGTTTTAACTCAAGTATTTGTCCTGTTCCAGTAGTGTGTATCAATCACACATTTGCACCCTTAGTTGTACAACATTTTGAACAGAATTTTGGTTTTTTACAGGAGTTATTGGCCATTCAACAGCAAGGACCCAGAGCTATTGGTTTTTTTGGAACTCGGAACATGGGATTCATGCACCAAGAACTAATTGAGATTCTTAGCTATGCTATGGTTATAACTGTAAGTTGTTATTTTACTCAAGAGTATTCTATACTTGCTTGTAGAGTTATAGTCTTGTATAACACAATATATGGTGAATTGGTGATGCAGTACTAGTTATGATTTCTGTTAAGAATTCCAATGGCTGTGTCTCACAACTTCTTGTCCATCTGTTTCTAGAAAAATCATATATATACATCTGGAGCATCTGGGACTAATGCTGCTGTTATTCGAGGTGCTTTAAGGGCAGAGAAACCAGAGTTGCTTACCGTTATATTACCTCAAAGTTTAAGCAAACAACCTCCTGAGAGTCAGGAACTATTGTCCAAAGTAAGGTTTAAGTTTGAAGTTTTTATATATATGCTTTCTTAAAAGTTTGAATATAAGTGTTTATATACTTTTTGAAAAAAGGTTTTTCATTTCCTTTACATATTGTTATTTTAACAGTGGTAGTTTTTTTTTTTTTTTTTTGCTGAACATCAGTCTTTTCTGTCTCTCTATCTGATATCTGTTTATACTGTTATGGAAGGGATTCCTTTATTTCATCTCTATTTTTTGTCCAAAACTATTCAGATTTTATTTTCTGCTAGAGTGCTATTTGACTCTTAATTTCTATGTCAGTTCTGGTTTGTATCACATGGTAGCAAGTAGCAACCTTTTTGTTGTGCCAAGGCACATCCTTTCTCCACTGAGTCACCATTGATGATTAGTATAAATAATTGTTTGTGCTTTGGGTTTTACAATCATATCATCACATTTTAATACATCACATCATCAAGTCAACACGATCTCTTAATAGTCTATATTTTCTCCTTTTCCTCCCATTATACCTAAAGCCATGTACTTTCAAGATTCAACGAAAGCATGGGAACCTCTTTGTAACCTCCAAAACTGCAGGTTCAAACTTATATCACTTCTTTCTCCACCAACAAATTTTGTATCAATAAAAGTGTTAATAATTAATATTATTTCTTCATGTCATCAGGTTTTTGTTATAAATAATTATATATGCCCATATTCCCTGAAAAGCAGTCCTAACTTCTCTAAAGCTTCAATTATTTCCCATGCCTTCTGAAATCAATTTTGGTATTTTTCTAATATTGTAAGATGCTTATCCGTTTTCAAAGCGAATCCCATGCATTCAAATAGATATAATTTGTTTTCCTGGTGATTGTATTTGTATCCAATATTTTAAAATCAAGATGGGTAATTCAATTGAACATGTCAAGTGACAGCTGAGCGTTGATTGAAACAAATTGCCTGCATTAAGGATTGGATTATTCTTTAGCTTGTTGATAGGCTTATAATGCAAATTTATAGAAGAGGGTGTGGGATTATAAGAGGGAATAAATGGACCAGGTGGCACCAGCTGAGGGGGGATAGGAAGAGACAGAGGGAGAGCATAACAGAATGGACAGGTGGCTGCAGGGGAATGGAGAGGGAGAAATGAGAATCACGTTGTTAGGATCCAATTGCAAGGTATAGTATTCTATTGTGGAGTTTATAAAGCCCTAGGCTCTTCAACTGTAATAGCTAGCTTTTGTGGCATGGTTTTCTTAAGGTTCTTATCATGTGCAAAATGAGCAGAGGGAGAATGGTTTTTTGGAGGTGGGGGGAGTAACTTAAGAAAATGGGGAGAAGGGGGGGGGGGGGGGGGGGGGGGGGGGGGGGGGGGGGGGGGGGGGGGGGGGGGGGGGTAATTGAGGAGTAAAAGTTATTTGGCTAGGCTGAGTAGAGAAGCGGGTACTTCCTCAGGAAAAAGGGTGTTATAGTCTCAAGTGTTTTATCGTCCATCTTGCAAGGAGCTTTGCTCCATCTGAGTTATTGACCATTGGGCAGCCCTGATGCATTCTTATTGGGTGTCAACAGTTTGCTTCTTGTTCCTTTTTTTGTGTGTTTTTTTGGTGAACTTTGTTTGTGTCATTGAGTGTGCATGTTTTATACTTTTAAAGATACGTTGTCCTCTCCTTATTCTAATTTCATCTTTCTTTTCTCTTTTTGCTATTAAACAACAAATATGATAGTTTTCAAGTTGGTTATCTCCTAAATGAAGTTTATTTGTGATATCTTGTACATTTCGGTACTTTTATTACAGAGGGAAATTTGTTAAAAGAAAAAGGCTGTTTAGTAGGACTTTGGTAATTGGATTTTTAGGATCAAACATCATTTTTAGGTTTTTAATTTTTTAAAGTAGCCAAAAAAGAAAAGGCTAGTTTTCTGTAGCTATTTAAATGTTCTCTGGGTTTCTGGTCTGACTGGGCAGACTAGTTATTTTTTAGTCCCTGGTTATGATTTCAATGGTTTTGTTGAATATGCAGGTGAAAAATGTCATAGAAAAGCCCCATAATGATCATCTACCTCTAATAGAAGCCAGCAGGTTTGTACTAGCTTTTCCTTGTCTTTTGTTTTGGGGTAATGATAGGTGCCCAGACTTTCTACTCAAAACCTCTCAGACGAATATACAAGCCAATGGATGACAACTTGTTCTAACTTTTTTCTTAATAGCTCATGACTCTCTGTGGAGAGTATGTGAGGGGTTTGTGAGTTTAAAGTTTGTGCAAATATCATTATTGGTCATTTTACTTGAAAAATAAATAAAGAAGGAATCACGTAATTAGGAAATACCATGTTCAAATGGCTGCTACAGTGCATAGTGCCAGTTTAGGGATGCAATGACATAGTACATATCACTGAATGCTATTGCTAGTGTAACAATACCCTGTCTACAAAGAATTTAGCTCTTGTAAAGTACCCAAATGTGTAATGTGAAAAAGTAAAAGTGTATCTGCTGTTGATTTGAAGTAAGCTGCCTCGTATTCTTAATTCTTAACTAATTTTAGATCAACGGTGAATACAACTTTACTTTTTAATTTATACATATCTTCACTTTAGAACAGTCAAATCTGTCTAGAAACCCATCCACTATCCATATCAATGCTGTTTGAAAAACTTTTGTTTTTTTAGAGTGTAGGATTATCTTGTCACTTTTTGAGCCAATTTAAGTAAATTTATCCGTCAAGCACTGGAGAAGAAAATAAAATGAATCAAAGTCTCGTACGAGTTAGTTTATGCACTTGAACTTTTAACTTTCATACAATTTTTTCAGAAACACCTATTATATTAAAGGTATTTTTTTAAGTTAAGAATTAAATACATGTCTCAATTGAAAAGTTCTCCATAGTTAGCTAATCCACATTATGCCTTTGGTCAAGCTTTAGTGCAACTGTTGAAGTTCAGTTTGTAGACTAATTTGAGTAAGATGAATAAGCTTGTATTGATTGCGAATTTACGAATGTGGGCAGCTTATATATACATATATACACACACATATATACACACACATATATATATATAGAGAGAGAGAGAGCTATGTTATTATTACAGTAAGATTGGGGCGTATATATACACACATATATACACATATATATATAGAGAGAGAGAGCTATGTTATTATTACAGTAAGATTGGGGCGTTATTTTTCCTTCTATTGTTTCACATGCAGGCTATGTAATATGGATATCATTTCGCACGTGCAGCAAGTCATTTGCTTTGCTTTCCATGATAGTAGGTTGCTCATGGAAACTTGTCAAGAAGCAAAAAATTTGCGGAAGATTGTGACTCTCTTCTACCTCGACTGACAATTTTTATCCATGTCTATACATTATTTCTCCGCATAAGAGTGGCTGGGAGAGAGTAGTGCTTATTTTTGGTTTGTAATTAATAATATTCAATGATATTGCTTTAAATTGCTTCGTTTAGTTCACCTAGAAAGGTATTTTAATCACATTGCTTTTCTTTTTTTTGACGAATTTTAATCACATTCCTAGAGAATGTGGTTGATATTTTCTAAAAGGAATAAAATGTTTCCAAGTTCGTGCATGTGTATAAGAAGTCTATCAAGGGGGAGAAATCCTGACTGCCTGATTAATATTTAATGGTAAAGCTAATAAAAGTAATGTACCATTAATAATATACCAAAAATATTATATTAATTTTGGTGAAATTGAACAAATGATACCATTCTAAAGTTAACATAAGAAAAAAATTACTTTTTCATGTTCCTAAAATTTATGTTTAAATATTTTTTTACTATTTGTAATTTAGGTTTTTTTTTGTCATTGTTATTTTTTTGTAGTTTAATTTTTATAAATTATGTTTTTTTATAGTTTAAAGTGTTATTTAAATTATTTTAAGGACTAGAAATTAAAAAAAAAATTAAGGACGAAAAATAGGAAATGTATAAACTACATTTTATATTTAAAATGAACCATTTAAATCATGACAAGAGTGTCTTTAACTATTGATATTTTTGAAATATATTAAATTCAATTTATATATATATATATATATATATATAAAGAGAGATTATATTTATAGAAGTTTCTTTTATGTAGGACCTAATTAAAAAAATTAATATGAACTTAATTAAAAATAAAAAATTTAGTGATATCAATAATATCTTTAATCCAAATTAATTGGAGTTGATGGTAAATGAATTTGATAAAATAAAAGTTTTAGTGATCTAATTAAAAAATGATAAATAATTTAGGGAGTTACAAATTAATTTATACTATATTTATTTTTAAAAGTAAAATTATAAATAATTAATCATTTTAATTTATAAAACTTATATGTTTTTTTCCTAGTCGATTTGATCCCTTCGTACTCGACAAATGCGATGTGATCAATCCCGAGGCGGCATACGCATAGAATCTTTGAGAGAGGATGGCGCAGCCAAGCAAGGAGCCGTGCAAGAAAGAGGCTTGTGACATTCAAGCTTGCCTCTCCAAGAACAACTTTATTCCACAAAAGTATGTATGCGCCTTTAACCGACACTCCTTCTGCATATCTCAATTTCAATTTTCGCTTCTTATTCCACCAAGATGCAACTGAGTAACCAAACTGGTGTCAATGCAGTAGATGGTTTAGGGTTGAGATTAAACTAAGTTAGAATGTTGTCGGACAGTCTCGTTTTTCAGGAAGTAGATGAAAAGTGAATTTCAACATTGAAGACAACTTCTTAGGTCTAGCATATGTCAATTTTACCCACTTGATGCTTGTTAAAGTTAATAGGCTACATTGCTGAAATGTCTGAGTTAAGTTCAGCAGCTTCATATACGTATATAAAGTTGATAACAGAGAGAGAGAAAATTTTACAAAGAGAAAACCTATTGTCTACTCTGTCAGAGTAGATGCAACAAAATCAACTTTTATAGTTGTCACTAATACATCGGAAAATCTAATATAATCTAACACTCCTCCTCAAGCTGGATCGTATAGATTGTATGCTCTAAGCTTGGAACATATAAACTGAAGCATCAAAGGATGAAAACAACTCCAAGGTAGAGGTCTCCCGTGCGCAGAATAAGACACCAAAAACTGAATATTCTTCTTTCTCAGATGTTGCAGTGGAGCAAACTGAAATCCATGGCAGCAATGCAAAGACATCAGAATAGCTAACAACAGTGGTGCTAGCCAGTCCGATATTTCATCTGAGCCGTGATGTTCAACATACTTCCTCAAAACAAAACAAGGAGGGATCCTAGATCCTCAAACTTAGATAACAACACAGTGTGACTTGAAACAATGAAAGAGCCGACGAGTCCTCTATAGAAGGCACGATGACATTCTAAATACCACCAACTTTGACTAGTGATTGATTGGGAGACACAACCAACACACTCCCCCTCAAGCTAAAGCTTACTATGCTGTAATCTTGTTGCAGTACAACGTCTTGACCAAAAAGACGGTTCTTGACCAGATCGAACCCTAGGGACTGCAACTAAAGTCAATGATTTGGGACAATACAAGTGCAACCGGAACAAAGACAGGCGAGGCTAGTGCATCAAGGACAAGGACAGATGAAGCCAGTTCTCCTATAGCCTCCCGCAGGCTGAAAGGTGATCACAACACTTCCAGCTTGAAATACAATGAAACATGCCGGAAATACAATGGCAAAAGATTGACAAACAATGACTAAAAACATCCAAGCCAATTGGCACATCCTTAACCATTAAAGCAGATGCCACAACCTAAGGCTTGACCACTTAAGAGAAGCAAACATGCTTAACCACCTACAAGGTAGAAGCAACAAAGCTTAACCATCAAGAGCAGAAGTTAGACATGATGCTTAACCACTCAAGATAGAAGCAAAACATGAGAAAGAATGAGACCCAAGAGATTGAGAAAACAGGACTCCCGGTGAACAGTAGACAATGTTGGAGACAAGACCAGAAGAGACAGGGAAAAATGCAAACAAGCAAAGATCCAACTGAAATTGGGAATAATGTTGATGTTGTGTTCCCTTGAGCAAGTGCTGGAGATGGAGAAGCTTGTGGAGAGAGGCCTCCAGCAGGAGCAACTGCATGCATTTTATACAATCCATAGTTAGTGGCAGAAGGAGTAGAGACTTTGCAAGCAGCAGGGGAGGGTGGTGGCCTTGCTGACATTCAAAATCATGCCAAACTGAGCACTGCTATGCCCCAATTTTTCTTTTATTCTTTTGGTATTTGTCTCAACTTGCAAGTGGTTGAACATTTATTTTTCATCATTTGGAGAAAAATAGAATTCTGAATGATTGATTTGAGATTTAATCATATGATACATTTGTTTGTTAGAGACATACCACTAAGTTTAATGCTTATGTAGTACAACTAGTATAAACACAAATTAATAGGACTAATAACATAAACAAGGTTCCTAAATAATGATGCAGAAGTCTTGGGTACGGTTTTGTATCTTCTAAATGGCTGGGTGTAACTTGTAAACAATTACAAAATGGATTTGTAAAGCTTCTGAGGTGGTGTTTGTGTTATGTTTTCTATTTTCACTTTCGATTCATATATATCCATTTGTAATTATGAAAACTTCACATAATTATTATGCTTAGTTTTTATTTTTATTTGGGGACTGGGGTCCATTAATATGCTTTTGGCACTGTGTTTTCATTTTTAACACGTTCTTGTGTTCTGCAATATTTTTGCATGTAATTTCTTAAATACTTCTTAGTTGGAATGGGCACTGTGTTTTCTTTTCAGTTCAAACACTTTCTTTTGTTCTGCAATATTATTGCATGTAATTTCTTAAATACCGAGTAGTTGGTAGATATTGCTTCTTTTAACGGCATACATACTGCCAGGTGCCTTAAAGTCATTGAACTGCTTGACTCCTGTTGTGCAAAATGCGATTATAATTCAACTCACTGTGCTTCCCTCTCCGGACTTTTGAAGCCAAAGCCTAAGAGATGAGTTATATTTTCAGATAAATGATGACCAGAAGGTTACATATTCTTCTTCTGTCTACAGATAAATGGGAAGAGTAGTTGAGGTGAGTGAAAAAAAAAAACAAATGAATGGCTAGTATATTTCTTTTCTTTAATTTCTTTCAAATTTGAATTATGAACGGCTTCACCGGTATACCGCTGTAATATTCTGTTTCTCTACATGCGTTGTCATAGAATCACGATATTGGAGAGTTTAGATATATTTTACTGTAAGTAATAATCAATAATAAAAGTGAAAACTAATATTTATTATTTGTTGTACCAACGTTTATATGTTTTTTTTTCAACAATTACTAAATCCTGTAATTTAATCTCCAAATACAACTGGTGCATCGTAAGTGTTTATCATTTTACTATCCTGTAAATTTATCACTCAATTTTCATCATTTTATCATCCAAATTTTTTATTTTTGCTCATTTTATCACTATTGACGAACTTTTTAACCAAACTAAGTGGTTTTGTAAAATTATATACAAACTAAGTGGTTTTGTAAAATTATATACAAAACTAGGTGTTTCGAAAATTATTTTTCAAAAATATATGACTTTGACTTTTGACATCGATTGGAATTATATCCGATGTAAAAAAATGACTTTATACATTAGTTATAACTACAATCAATGTAGAAAGTCATTTTTTTACATGAGTTATAACTACAACTAATGTACAAAAATCTAGAAAAGTGATATTTTACATCTTTTGTTATCAACGTGACGGTAAAATGCAAAAGAAAAATTAAAATGAGAATGGTATAATTTGTGAAATGTTAAAAGTTGTATGATAAAGTTTGTGGAAACAAAATGAGCCATAAAATCCACAAAATTATGAAAGTTTAGTGGTAAAATTCACAAATATCAAATTTGAGTGGTAAAATTCAAAAAATAATGAAAGTTTGATGGTAAAATTTGTAACTAAGCCAATAAAGTATGGATATAAAAGAAAACTAGCCATTAATTTTAAAAGTGGCCATATATTTATTATAATTAGGACAAAAATCTTACTATTTATTTCTATAAAAGACCAAAGGTTTATATTATAAAATTAATATTAAAAAGTGTGGTACGATATACTTTTTTTGCCTACAAACTATTTTATTCTTTAAACTTTTTTGTGTTAGAGATATGGGTGAATTCTATTTGGTATGCACAACCAACAAATTATTATGAGAATATACAATATAAAATATGTGAGATTATAGATCTCATGGTCAATGGTGATTTTATGTTAGCAAGAACATCTCATGGTCATGGATCCACTCAGGAAAAGTGCATTTTCGAACATACCCTCGCTTTATTACAGGCTTCATACATACATATTCGCAATCCGTAATCACGTCATTAACGCGACACTCTAACCAACTGAGCTAATAGGTCAATTATGTTAAAAAATAATTAATGTTGATATATATAACACTAAATTTTTTAATGTATATTTAACACACATGTAAGTTTACATAATAAATTTTGTAACAATTAATTTTAATCTAATAATTGAAGTATTTTTTACATATAAAAATCATAGATTTAAATAAAAATCATAAGTTTAATAAAAATTTGCAGGTTTAATAAAAATTATATTTGTAATTACAGGTTAAATTAAAAATTATATTTGTATTTACAGGTTTAATATTTTTTATTAAACCTACAAATTTTTATTATGTAAACTTATATGTGTGTTAAATATACATTAAAAAATTTAGTATTATATATATCAACATTAATTATTTTTTAGCATAATTGACCTATTAGCTCAGTTGGTGAGTGTTGAGTTAATGATGTGAAGGTCGTAGGTTTGAGACCTAATTAGCAACCCTTCTTTGAGTTTGGTTAAATGATTCATATTTTAAAACATTTATACTAAGTCAATTTTAATTTGATATAGGTAAGATGAACTTTCAATCCCGGTGAATTTTAATGAAACATTATTCAATTGTAATTTAATTCTTCATCTTATATATATATATATATATATATGAAAGACTTAAATATATTTTTGGTCTCTCATAAATAATTGTTTTTTTTTTCATTTGGTTCATACATTTTTTTTTGTTATATTGGTAAGTCAAAATACATTTACGGACGAATCAAGATTCCTAATTATTTTGATTAGATGCAAATGGTAAAAGCTATGTCAGATGTACGATCAAATCACGATACATATCCTTGTGTCTTTATTTTCATATGATACATTCACAAGACAATTTGGCATAACATTTAAATAATGCATTTAAGATGTTCATTTAATACTCTGTATATGATATTTTTTCATGCAAAAAACATTCTCCTAGGATCTACCAAAGTTCTATGAAAAATAAATGAAGTCCACAATATGCAAGATGTTGATCCCCGTTAAAAGACATGCTATGATGAAAGAAATGAATTTCATGTTGAAATACAAAATACGCTAGCCTCTCAACATGGATTTTGCATTGCATGAAGAAGGAACATGCATTTAATGCTTGCATTAAATGCTCTAATGAGCTACAGACTTTAGACGAAGGGCAGAGTGAGTGAAGATTCCAATCACTGTGAGACAACAAATACTTGAAAATGAAGACTACATGTAGAAAAAACTTGAAAAAACAAGACACAAATCATTTACACGATCATATTATTTCGTTCTTTCTTGTAAAGCTTTATGTAAATATTTGTATAGATACTAAGCTTTCAAAACATTTTATATACCCTGAGAGAAAAGACTACAAATGTTGAGTGATTTACCCATCTATAAGATAGTCACAACTTATTCATTGTGCAAACTTATAACAAACCTTATTGATTTATTTAGAATGAGTAATGGCTTGTAGAACAAATAATGTTGGGTTTAAGTCAAGTTTGGGGTAGATTTTGCATGTGTAAGAACCAAAAATAACAATGAAAAATCTTTATAACTTTGATAAGTTAGTGAAAATTTAGTGAGTTGTCAAAAACTAAATGTAGTATTGGGTTTGAAACAAATCAGTATGATTGTTTATGTACTTCATTTTATTGCTTTAATTGGCAAAAAGTTTGAATTTGTTTTTATATCTTATATCTTTGTTTGATTCACAAAGAAAAATGTTATTTCTAGTTGTCTGTATCAAAATCTTCTTTATTTGTTTATATGCATAAGGTGATAAACATATTTTCGCTTTAAATTTTTTTTAATTTCTAAAAACGTAATTCAATCCCCTTTTTATGTTATTTGTTTCTACAACCATGATAAAAAAATTGTATTTAGTCCTTACAATCAAAATTTCACTTAAGTGATTATGTGCCAGTTAAAAATGATTTACAGTGATTCTTAAAACTCCTAGTATATATTAAAAAAATAAAAAGTTTTTAGTCCTTTAAAATTTGGTTAATTCATTTTTTACTTCTAAAAAATATATTCTTATTAATCCGTCAAATTTTCTAAAATCTACTTCTAGTCTGCCAAATTTTATCTATAAGCTAGGAATTATAATAAATTACACATTTTGTCAATCAACTTAGTTAAATTCTTTGAATATGTTTGGTAGTGAGAAAATAAATGAAAAAATAAATTGAGATAAAAATTATAAATTAAAAAAATAAAAATATGAATCTCACATTATTTTATTATTCATTTATCTCATTTTCTATTTTATATCTGTGAAACCTTAGCATCCTAATTATTAATTGGGAGGAATAAAAAAAAAAGACATACCCATATCTAAAAAATAATTAATTTTCATAAAAATAAAAATTCTTATAGTAAAGATGAGCGAGCTACCTAGAGTAGAGGCTGGTGCATAGTTAAGTGAAATTTTGATCTTGCACGTCAAAGAATAAAGATGGCGCCGAAAAAGAACAAGCAGAAGGCAAAGGCGCAATCTGGTCCGAAGCTTCAGATTTCAGCCGAAAATGAGAACCGCCTCCGCCGGCTCTTGCTCAACTCGGCCCGGCCAACCACTGCGACTGCGGCAGATGATACCCTAACGAAGGCTCAGAAGGCAAAGAAGCTCAAAGCCGTTTACGAGAAGCTCTCTTGCGAAGGTTTCAGCAATCATCAAATCGAGCTCTCTCTCTCTGCTCTCAGGGTACGTACACTCCTCAAATTCAATTCCACCCACCCACAGTACTACTAGAGGTTAGATTAGAGATATTAATTATATTATTTCATTCTTATTTGTAGGATGCTGCTACATTTGAATCAGCTCTTGATTGGCTATGCTTGAATTTGCCCGGGAATGAACTTCCGCTCAAGTTTTCTACTGGAACATCTCATTATGACCAAGGTCTTGTGCTTCCCTTCATTATATAATAATAATAATAATAATAATAATAATAATAATAATAATAATAATAATAATAATAATAATAATAATAATAATAATCAATCTGTTTCCACTTTTCTTCATTGATCATTGATCATATAAATAAATGTGATGCCTTGTTATTAGGGGGTTCTGTTGGTGTTATATCAAATCAACCGGCTGTGGATGCTGCATCTATTACAATCAAGGAAGAAGCTCCAGAATCTCCAGTTTTAATCAGGAGACAGTCGAAGAATGATGATACTTTAGATTCTCGTCTACCATCTCAAGCAGATTGGATCAGGCAATATGTGGAGCAACAGGAAGAGGTAAACATCACTGCATATGAATGCTTTAGATAGGTATTGCCTGAATGTATTAGGTTGTAACTGTCCTCTACATTTGCAAATGGATAGCCTTAATTGTGTTATATTTGCAGGATGAATCTGAGTCCTGGGAAGATAATATTTTTTTTGATGGAAGAAGTGCCACACACAAGGTATAGGTATCCATTTTGTTTTTTCTTCCTTTTTTTTTTACGTCATGTTTTGGTTATAAGTTGCTTTCTTGCTTTGATTTCTTATCAGTCATGTAGTTGTCTATTATTACTTGCATTAATGCAAACTGCTACTAATAGTTTATACATTAAACAGTTAAGTCCTGTGGCTTTTCCTATAGGCTATTTGTTAATGATATTGAATTGATGCAGCTTCTTACTTTAATTCGTTATTTGCTTCCATAGTAGAGTTTTCTGGCTAGATGTTCAACCCAAAGATTAAATACATTTACTAACAGTCTTACAAGTCACCATCTTCATTTAAGAGGATGGAAAGTTCAATATCTTCATTTTGTTTGGTCCCTATTAACTGTCTATAGATAATGTAACATTATTTAATTCTGATCAGTGATGAGCTTATCTTCTCTTTTCTATCTTGATAGCCCTGCGAACCTAGGTCTTATGATGTTATTGCTAAGGAGTATCTTGCTGCAAGGTTGGAAGCCACAAAAGCCAAGGAAAAAAGGGACAAGAACCGTCAGGAGCAGGCCAGCCATATTATCCGGAAACTGAAGCAAGAGTTGTCTGCTCTAGGTTAATTTGAATTTCATTTTCTATTTCAATATTTTTTTGAAGTTTAGTTTTCTCATTTGATTGTGTAATACATTCATCAGGATTATCAGATGACAATTTGGCCTTAGAACATGAGCATGAAATCAGTTCTACCTTTAAATCTGAGAGAGCATCCACAGGTCCTGAGGCTGTTGATTGCTTTGAAGAAAAAACTCCATGTGATACTGAAGGATTGGCTTCTGGTAAAACAGAAGTTGCCGGAAGTGATGTGGAGAGCCATAGGATGGTGGAACATCTTGTCAAGTCTGGTTCACCAGTTGTACATGTGGAAAAAGATTCAGCTCAAGGAGAGGTTGGAGACATTGAGCTTGGTGGTTTGTTCTTGGAGGATGTTTCACCTAGTGAGATATTACCTCCTGATATTTTGAAAGTACAGAAACAAGAAAAGACTAGAAGACTATCTGAGAAAAATTTGGATAAATTAGATGGCATTTGGAAGAAGGTAATTTGTAGGCCGCATTTCATGTATCTTGATGAAAGGAGTTTAATGTAATTCATGTCTTCTAGTTACTCTCAATATCTTTTTGCTTCACAAGAGTTTGAAGAAACACATTAACTGTACTGGTCGAGAGAAAGGGGGAGAATAAATGGATGAATATGAAAATGTCTTGTTTCAAATAAAGTAAAAATATCAAGGAAGGTGGATGGCTATTTCCATGGTTTTTCATATGTTATTTACCTTTATGCAGTTTTATTTATTTATTTTTAAGTTTTTGAATTTTGCAAAATAGTAAAATGCCACCAGAACCTATAATTAAATTTAAAACACTTGATTTGGGATACAATTAGGTTTTTGGCTTTTGGTGTAAATCAAATGACCATTTTAATGTGGTTTCACTGACATTTATGATGAGGAACTGCACAGTTTTGCTCTATTGATTTACTCTTTTGTTTAGGAAGATTCCTTAATCCTTAGCCTCTTTTTTCTTTGCAATTTTTTTTTCTTCATCTTAATGAATTTTCTTTCATAAAATTGTGATTTTGAAATTGTCTGTTGTTTGTTTCTGAGCATTAGGTTGATAACATTGTATATTTTAGTTTGTTCTTGTGCATATATATATATATATATATATTGCTAAGATCTGAGGGTAGTTATTTCCTGCATGTTATAATTTAAATATTAAATATTGATAGGGGGACCCTCAAAAGATTCCAAAGGCTGTTCTTCATCAACTGTGCCAGAAATCAGGGTGGGAGGCTCCAAAGTTTGATAAAATTATTGGCAGAGGAAAGATTTTCTCCTATACTGTAAGTATATTGCGTAAAGCTAGTGGGAGGGGCAAGAATCGAAAAGCTGGGGGGTTGGTGACACTTCAATTGCCAGATCAGAATGAAACTGTTGAATCTGCTGAGGTGAGTCATCCTTAAGTTTGTCTTCTCCATGCTTTGTAATTATCAAAGACTAAAATTGGAAAATAATCTGCTACTTGCTAGATGATTTTTGTTGGTACTTGAGTGGGATCATAATTTATTTTGTTGGGCATCTTTTCTTCTTTGCTATTATCTGGTATGAAGTAGGTTGTGTAGTGAAAATTTTAGAGGACCAAGTAGATTGAACTCCATACTTTTAAATTCTTTTATATATAGGAAAGCGTATTTAAAAACCATAGGAAAGCGCATTTTTCTGCATCCCAATTAAAACCTTTCCGCTTTTACTTCCTTAACTAGTGCCCTATTGATAACATAAATAGAAGAAAAGAGAAATATGTATTAATAACTTCTATGGATAGAGAACGAGTTCTCTTTACAAGGTAATTTCTGGAAATTTGAAGGAATTGAAAGAATAATGTAATGGAGCTATGCTCCTTGGAAAATGATAAAACAGAGAAAAATAAATTTCACAAGTCTGAGAGGGACCACTTCCCTACTCAGCCCAAACCACACACCAGTTGCCTATTCCCCCTCCCCCCCTTAATCTTTTCCTGCATGATTCTAAAACCCCTTCCTCCAATTCCCCCAGACCATGTGTCCATTCTGTTAT
>PYAF01002407.1:6089134-6119819 GCA_007407185.1 Glycine tomentella | reverse complement strand
AATAATGTAATGGAGCTATGCTCCTTGGAAAATGATAAAACAGAGAAAAATAAATTTCACAAGTCTGAGAGGGACCACTTCCCTACTCAGCCCAAACCACACACCAGTTGCCTATTCCCCCTCCCCCCCTTAATCTTTTCCTGCATGATTCTAAAACCCCTTCCTCCAATTCCCCCAGACCATGTGTCCATTCTGTTATATTTGTTCTCTCTCCTCCCCTTGCAACTGATCTTGCCTTGTACCTCTCAGTCGACCATTTGCCTTATACTTTAATATATACACTCACTTACAACCAACTGGCTTCTTTCCTTTTGGCAAAGAAACCAACTCCCATATTTTTTTCTTCTCCAAAGTATCCATTTCTATATCCATGGCTTGTTTCCAATTTTTATCAGATAATGCCTCAAACACTATGGGAATTGAGATACGGTTTAGGTTTGTAAGAAATGTTCTATGGGTAAGAGAAAATTTATGAAATTAGAGGTAATTTGAGAGAGGATAGAGTAGTTTTTCGGTGCATTTTCTTGTTCCATTTAAGAAGGCAATTGGAAGATAAAGGGCATCTTCAACTGTTTGGGTTTCTGTTTCATTTCAATCATTATCCTGTAAGATAGGAAGATCAGAATTGTTTTGTATAACAGGAAGTCAGAATTTGTTACCTGATGTGGAGGAGTTGGATTGAACTCTTGAAATGGGTTGATCTAGCAGTGACTTTTAGCCTTCTTTGTACACCAAATTTTTTCAAATCTTTTATCAACTTTAGGATCTTTTTCAGCTGATGAGGATGGAATAGCTGTTTATTCTGATTTAGGCACATGAATGGTAAACTCAAGGCTCGGAAGGACAAGAGTTTCAAATTGAGTTTCCTTATCTTCCTGTAAACTCTCCCCTTGAAGATAAGGTTGTTTGAATAAAGCCTGAACTTCAAGAAAGGTTACATCCTGAGACACATATTTCTGGAAGGAGTATGGTAACACTTATATCCCTTTTGACTAGAGGAGTAGCCAACAAAAACAAATGTTAAGGCTCTAGGATCAAGTTTTCCCCTGCCTTGACTATGAACATGAACAAATGAGACTCACCCAAAGACCCTTGGTGAAAGATTATTAGTAGTGGACAAATTAGGATAGAACGGAGAAAGAATTTCCATAGGACTCTTGAATCCCAAGACTCTAGAGGATAACCTATTAATAAGATATGTTGCTATGAGAACACCCTCTCCCGAAAAAAATTTCAGAACATTTTTTTAGAATAATAGTGCCTGTGTTTGGTCTAAGAGATGCCCTTTTTTCCTTTTAGCAATCCCATTCTATTGAGGTGTTTTGACACATGAAGATTCTTGAATTATTGAATTATGCCCTCTTTTTGACAGAATGATGTAATGAGTTGATTGAAATATTCTTTTCCATTATCAGACCTAAGTCTCTTTATGGAAACACCAAACTGATTTTTAATCATGGAGAATAAAGTTCAAAAACAGAACTCACTTCAAATTTGTGTTTAAGAATGAAAATCCAAGTAACTCAAGTACAATTGTCAATAAAGATTGCAAACCGTTGAGCCCTAGACACATTTGGAACAGGAGATGGGCTCCAATCAGAAAATTAGTGAGGAAGGAACATGTAGATATGCTTGGTCTGCAGGTGACTAAGAAGGAAGTGATAGACAAGACTCTATGTCAAGCTTTGTGGGGAGATGCTGAAGTTAGATGGGAAATGCAGCCAGCAATTAATAGCACTGGGGGATTATTATGTATTTGGAGTGACGAAACTTTCAAAATGGAGAAAAAGGTGAAGGGTAATGGTTTTATATATTTGGAAGGAAGATGGGCTGGTGATGATGGAAAAGTGACTATAGTTAATATATATTCACCATGCGATACAACTTCGAAAAGAATCTTATGGCACCAAGTTAGGCAGCTTAGAATTGCAAACAATGGGGGTCTTTGGTGCATTTTAGGAGATTTTAATTGTATTAGAAGGCCATCAGAAAGAGTTGGAGTGTGTCAAAGGATACATGGCGGGAGTAGCCTGAAGGAATTTAACGACTGGATTGCTGTCTAGGAGGTTGAGGACGTGCCTAGCGTGGGGCGAAAATTTATTTGGTACAGACCAAATGGGACAGTTAAAAGCAAAATAGATAGGATCCTTGTCTCGGCGGAGTGGTTTTCCAAGTGGCAAGACAGCTCTCAGCTAATCATGGACCATAATTTTTCTAACCCATGCCCAATTTTGTTGCGATCCTCTAGTGCTGATTGCGGGCCAAAGCCATTTCAGGTTTTTGATTGCTGGCTTGAGGATAAATAATTCGAGAAAGTAGTACAGGATTGCTAGCTTTTGGGGGGGGGGGGGTATGTCCTAAAAGAAAAGCTCAAGAAACTAAAGCAGAAAATAAAAGAATGGAACATAAATTAGTTTGGTGATGCTCAATAGAAATTGAAAAAAGTGGAATTAGAGCTTAACAAACTGGAAAAAGAAGGAGATATTAGGCAGCTGGATGAGGAAGAGGAAAAATTGAGAAAACAATTGCAGGAGGATCTTTGGCGGGCAACAAACTCAATTGAATCTATAGCCAGACAAAAGATAAGATCTAGATGGATTAAGGAAGGGGACTGCAACTCTAGGTATTTTCACTTGTCTATAAACTGGAAGCGGCATTATAATATGCTCAGAGGAGTGTATGTTGGTGGGTGCTGGGTAGATGAGCCGAGTAGAGTTAATGAGGAAGCTAGACTATTCTTCAAAAGGAGATTTGAGGAACCTGAATGGGAGAGACCTAGACTGGATGAGGTCAGATCAAGTCTATTGGACAACAACATAACAACCTGTTGGTGGCTCCATTTGAGGAGGAGGAAGTGAGGGCAGCAGTTTGGGATTGTGGTAGTGCGAAAAGCCTTGGACCGGGCGGATTAAACTTTAAATTTATCAAAGAGTTTTGCAATATCCTTAAACCAGATGTGCTTCGATTTTTGAATGAATTTCACGCCAATGGAGTGTTCCCCAAAGGAAGCAATGCATCTTTCCTAGCTTTGTTACCTAAGGTCCACGATCTTCAAGGCCTTAATAATTACAAACCTATCTCATTAATAGGCTGTATGTACAAAATTGTGGAAAAATTACTTTCTAGAAGACTTAAGAAGATGCTGCCTTGTTTAATAGATGAATGCCAATCTGCTTTCATGGAAGGTAGGCAGTTGCCGCACAGCGCGGTTATAGCAAATGAAATCGTTGAAGAAGCAAAGAGATGGCATAAAAGCTGTCTAGTGTTCAAAGTTGACTACGAAAAGGCATATGACTCAGTGTGCTGGGATTTTCTTTTATATATGATGGAGTGGATGAGATTTTGCACCAAATGGGTTAAGTGGATTGAGGGCTGCTTGAAGTCAGACTCGATATCTATACTGGTAAACGGGAGCCCCACAAATGAGTTTTCTTCTCAGAGAGGTCTCAGGCAAGTGGACCCACTAGCCCCATTCTTGTTCAATATTGTAGCTGAGGGTCTAACTGAATTGATGAGAGAAGCTCAGGAAAAGAATTTCTTTGAAGGGTTTAAGGCAGGGAGGAATGAGGTGGATATCAGCTTATTACAGTATGCCGATGACACGATATTCTTTGGAAAAGTATCGCTGGCGAATGTAAAAGTAATTAAGGTCATGTTGAGGAACTTTGAGTTAGTGTTGGGATTGAAGGTAAACTTTGCCAAAAGCAAATTCGGGGCAATTAGTTTGTCTCATCAGTGGATACAAAATGCGGCCAATTATCTAAGTTGCAGATTGTTGTTCGTACCCTTTTTGTATTTGGGTATCCCTATTGGGGCAAATCCAAGACGTAGTAAGACATGGGATCCTATAGTCCAGAGATGTGAGAGAAAACTATTTAAATGGAATCAAAGATACCTATCTTTTGGGGGAAAGGTAACTCTCATAAAGTCTGTCCTAAATTCAATTCCTATTTTATTTTTTTATTTTTTCAAGGTTCCGAAGAGGTGGTCGAGAGGTTGGTGAGGCTGCAACAGTGGTTCCTGTGGGGGGGAAATTCAGATCAGCAAAAGATCGCCTAGGTGAACTGGGAGACAATCTGTCTTCCAAAGAAGAATGGTGGGTTGGGCGTGGGGAATAGTAAAATTTAATTATGCTTTACTTGGAAAATGACGATGGAACCTCGTTCACCAACAGGGAGAATTGTGGGCGAAAGTATTGGACTTCAGATATGGAAGTTGGAGGAGTTTGGTCAAATCAAGAAGGAAAAATACAGGGACGGAAATTGCATTTTAACCTTTTTATTATTGCTGGGACAAGGAGAAAAATCAGACAGTCGCCAGAGAGTTTCTTGAACATTCTATTACTTGAGTTTCTGGATGTCTGACAGCTTCAAGAGTCCAGTCAGGCCTTCTGCAGAGACTTTTTATTTTTTTTTTTGTGTGGAAGCAGATAAGAAAGGAAATTTTCTGAAATTGCTTGAGTGTAATTTCCACTCAGCAGATTGATTTATTTATAATATTTTATAATATACAAAGATAATAAATAACTACTGCTATTGTCAAGAGAACAATTAAATCGCCACAATTTCCTAAGATACATTGAACTCAGTTAAAGACTAACTAAACTACTGGGAAGAGTAATAAAAAGTAATTGCTCCTATTTCCAACAGTTAAATTCTTTTTGTTTGTCCATATACTGATTGCAGGATGCACAGAATAAAGTGGCAGCATATGCTTTGTACAAACTGTTTCCGGATATCCCAGTTCATCTACCAATTACAGAGCCTTACGCGTTGCTTATTATGAAGTGGATGGAAGGTTACTTTCTTTACATAATAAATTTAATTGTATATCGATCATTATGGCATTGTTTGATCCATGTTGCCCACCCTACTTAGTGGGAAAAGATTTAGTTGTTGTATAAATTATATTAAATGTTTTTTTTTTACCATTCTTTAGTATAATTATCATGCTATTGGTGTAGATATTTAACCATTCTCTATGTTTCAAACGGTCCCCTTATTCTTTTCCTCTTCATTTTTTCACCATTCTTTTCTTTTGTCTTATTTCCCCTTTTTCTCCCCCCCCCCCCCCCCCTTTTTTTCAACTTCCTCATATCTATCATTGGGTTTATCTACCACCGACCCCAATTAACTTGGATTAAAGGTGCTGTTGATGTTAATGTTGATTTTTTTATAGTATAATCATCATGCTATTGGTGTAGATATTTAACCATTCTCTATGTTCCAAACAGTCCATTTTTAGTTCTTTTCCTCTTCATTTCTCCCCCCCCTTCTTTTACCATTATTTTCTTTTATCTCATTTTTTTTCTTTTGTCTTATTTCCCCTTTCTCTTGCCTTTTTTTTTTTCAACTTCATCATATTTATCATTGAGTTCATCTACCACCGACCCCAATTAACTTGGGTTAAAGGTGTTGTTGATGTTGATATATGAACCTTTTTGTTTAGAAGATATGACATTTCATAACTTACAGGGGAATCATCAACCAATCTAGAAGACAGTGAGAAAAATCATCGATCCGGTTTCGTGGATTCATTATTGAATGATATTAGTTCTGCTGCAACTGCATCTGTTGATGTTACAGATTATAAGTGTCCCCAAAACTTTGGTAGACTCCAGGAAAATAGAAGTTCAACCATTGCCTGTCATCAACAATTTTCTCAAAGTAGGTTCATCCCTGTTGTATTTAATTTAATTTGGATTTGTAATTTTATTTCCATTCTATTCTGCTATTATTTTAATTGCTTTTTCAAAATTTGCTTGGCCTTATCTCTGCACAATATTTATTTTAAGGATAAGAGGCTGCTTGGTTTGCTAAATTCTTTCCTGTTTTCACTTTGTTTCCTGTTTTCTGGAGTTTAAATAGAGAAAAGTGAAAACAATTAATGAAAAAAGAAAACTATGAAAAAGTTGTTAGTGTTTCAAGTATTTTCTCTTTCATTTTGTTTACTGTTTTCTGGAGTTTAAATAGGAAAAAAGTGAAAATAATACATGAAAAAAGAAAACTATGAAAGTTGTTTTCTTAAACCTAACCGCTCCTTAAGATTTCTAAGTACATTCAATGCTTTGGCTGTCTTTATGTTTAATTTCCTTCTCCTGTGATTTGCAACCATTTATTAGTTTTTTTTATACTTTGCAAAATATTAGGCAATATTTTAACTAGCCAATTTAACTTTTCAAACAATAATAGATTCAATTAAAGAAAGCTTTGGGAGACAAATCTATGCTTACTATTAGGAGCCATTCAAGACAACAAAAAGGAAGATAAGAAATAGGAAGAAAAATGTAAAAGGGACTTCACTAGTGCCTTGATGGAGTATATTTTCTGTTAATGATCCCCTAAATCCTGGAATAGTAATTGTTGTGAACTAGCTTCTAAAATCTCAAGATGTTAGATGGGGGCGTGGTAGAGGAGTCAATGTAAGTTGTGGTCCATGAGTCAACCTGGTCCAACCTTACTCATCGATGAGTTGGTTGGTAACAAGTTTGCTCACTTTTTTCTTTGTTAAAAAGAGCCAGCTGTCTTAACCGATGGGTCAAAGTAGGTTTGAGTTGGCTCACTTAACCCATTTTTTTAAAACCACTTTATTATTATTTTTTTAAATGTGGTTATTAAAATTGGAGTTGGTAAAATGGTTTATAATATTTGGATCTATCAATATTGGTTTTTTATTCTTTTTCCTTATTTTTTGTGAGTATTTTTTAGTAGTTTTTTTTTTTATAAATTTAGGTCAGCCAACCTACCAACTCATGGTGGGTTGAGCCAGGTTATGGAGTGTTGAGAAAAACTCAAGTCCCACATCGGCTACAGATAAGTTCACAATAGAATATATAACTGGGAAGCAACCCTCACCCTATGAGCTGACTTTTGGGGTTGAGTTAGGCGCAAATCCACATTCTAAAATGGAGTAACAAATAATAATAGTTGGCGGATATTTTTGTCTTTTCAATATTTTGTACTTGGGACAAAAAAGTTGTCCAATGATTAATGAAGTAATAAATAATGAACTTTTTTCCTGTCCTTCATCATCCAAGTTGTGCTGTCCCATGATGTTTTTAATATCAAACAAGGAACAATTAGAGTTATCCTGTCCAGTACCACACTTTTTTGTAAATCAAATGACCCTAAATAAAATTCTTTTTTTATAAATCGAAAACTGGTGCTATATGTAAGAACCCTCTCCTTAAATCCAAATCTTCTGCCTTCAATTCTGTCCCAAAAATAAAAGGTTACTAGAAACAAAAATATACAGCCAACTGAGAGAAAAGAATCTATTTGGTGGAGGGATCTCAGCTTATTTTATAACTCTAATGATGAGTGGCAGTGGCTTAGAAATGGGATCAGATGGAAGGTGGGTTGTGGTTCTAGGATACTGTTTTGGGAAGATGGGTGGAAAAATGATGGATCTAACTTGATGGCAAGGTACCCGAGACTATATCAGCTATCTAATCAACAACAACAATACATACATCATATGGGTACAATGACTCAATCTGGTTGGGAGTGGCAACTTAGTTGGAGAAGAAATCTTATGGAGGGGGAGGTAGAATCTGCTGTCAACTTCATGGAGGATATTCAAGACATTGTTATACAATTACAGAATCATGACACCTGGATTTGGATGGCTGACCTGAGCGGGAAATATACAGTGGGAAGTGCTTATCATTGTATTAACAGTGAAATGAATAGTTTGCCTCAAGAGGGTATATTTAAGGATTTGTGGAAGCTAAAAATACCTAATAAGGCTTTATGTTTTGTCTGGAGACTATTCAGGGAAAGGTTACCTTTGAAAGTGAACTTGTCTAGAAGGAATGTGGAACTCAACGACAACTTATGCCCTTTTTGCAGGAATTATGAGGAAGATGTATCCCATTTATTTTTCAGCTGTAAGAATATCCGACCACTATGGTGGGAATGTTTGGTGTGGATCAATGTTGCAAGTGTATCTTCTGTAACCCCAAAAGAACATTTCCTTCAACATTCTTTTTATGGACACAATGGAACTAGAATGATGAGATGGCAGGCTTGGTGGGTAGCTTTGACATGGACTATTTGGTGTCATAGGAACAAAATCATTTTTCAAGGTGCCAGTTTTAATAGGCACAACCTGATGGAGGATGCGCTCTTCTTATGCTGGTCTTGGCTTAGAAATTTAGAGGATGGTTTCACTTTCCTTTTTCACTTTTGGTCTACTAATATGGGGGAGGCTTTTGTAATCAGGGGAGGATAGAAATGAGATGTATTTTGTATGTAGACCTAGTTTAAATCAGAACTCAGGGGGCTTTTATCATGCTTCAATGTTTCAAGCTTCCTTAGTTCTGCCCTGTTATACTAGGGTATTGTTATGCAGTACTTCTTGTAATGCAGACAATTCTTTTGATATATATATATATATATATATATATATATATATATATATATATATATACTAATTATTTTTGCTGGCCAAAAAAAAATACAGCCAACTGAGAGAGGGGACTGATTCGGGAGAGGTTTAATTTTTTTGCTTAGTGATATTTCATTTTTGGTGGACATGTCAAAGGGGACAACAGATTTGTGCCCTTCTTTGTCAAGTTTTCAGCTATTTGATTCAATCTGCAAAAGAAGTCACCTTAAGTAAATACTTGACACTGCATATTAACTTCACAGAGGAAAATGAATATAATGCAAAAGCCCTTTTTGAAAGGAACCTAATCCTATCTTCCTAAAAAATGTTGATCAGGTATATGGCTTCTGAATAAATTTCGTAAAGCATCCACTTCCCAGACTCCTAAATGCTAACAAAGCTGCCTCTTTAGGGATGTTTGACTTTTATTAACATCACTATGATTTATGATTGTCACATTAGTAACTGTTTCTATAAACTACCTAACCAATTTTTGCCAAGTGCGTTAATTTGGATTGTAAATTGTATATTGCTGCTAAATAAATTTGCTTACATGAAATATTATTACAAACCCAAGACTCAGTAATGTCTTCTAGTTTTGGATAGTAATTAAATAATGTTATTATTATAACAAATAGAATGGTCTGTTGATAAAGTTCAAGTGGATGACACTTATTTGTTCCATATATATGCAATTATTTCTGTTAGTTTCTTCTTCATGAATTTAGAGTTCCATTGTACAGGAGAAAACTATATCAATGAAAGGGAGAGTGCTGATTTGAGACAGGCGCAACATAGTAAAATAAGAATACAAAGATATCAGGTTTGCCATATTTTGTGTAATTTTGAATTATGGCTTTATCACCTTTTTCAAGTTGTATGGCACTCTATATTTATTTTATGGTTTCTTATATTAGAAAATAAAAACTATGGCTCTGGAATGAGTCTCAAGCCCTGTTTGGATAAGATTCTCCATAAGCAGTTTAGAAGGAAAAAGTAAGATGGAAAAGTAAGCTTCTCTCATATGTATGTATGTATGTATGTATGTATGTATGTATGTATGTATTTGGTAACACCTTGAGAGGTGCGATGAGCAAATCTCAACCGTATAATTCAAATGGATGGCTAAGATTAAAACTAATAAAAACAATCTTGACCATCCATGTATGTTTGTATGGCCAGGATTAACTCTTCTTACGCTCTCACTAAATATGCCCCCCTACACACACAAATGTTTGTAATTAAATTCTCATGAATGGGTGTATCCATATTGTCTTGTAATGAACTACAATGTAACAAGGCTTACTAAATTGGGAGCTATTTACTAGACACTAATTACAATAAAAGCTAGATGTATTTCACAATTCACATGTGATACATGAAGTGCACATGGCTAATATTGCCAATGTTGTGATTGGACCATGGACAGCCTTGTTCAGTATTGCAATACTACACTTGTACAGTGCACCAGTCACGTGACACCGCAAAAAGTTAAAGATTGGTGAAGAACTCGTTCCACAAAATAAATAACAAAGAAATGTGGTAAATCGGCGGGTCACAAGATAGACCGGGTCATCGGTTTTAACAAGAACCGGCTGAGTCAATACGGGCCAAACTGGTCGGCAAGCATGTCCGATCCAATAACCAGCTCGGACTGGCATAACAACCAGTTCCTAGTCAAACCGGTTCAGCCGGCTGGTGCGGGCTGGTTTTAATATCACTGAATATTGCACTTCCCCACAAGCTGAAATATACATATTATATTTTCCAAGCTCATTACAAATAGAATAGACTAGAGTCCCTTAGAAAGATTTAGTTAATAATCAGCCAATTGTTTTGAGAGTTGACGAAGGCTATTATAATATCGGTAGAATGAATCTTTTATTTGATAAAAAGACTACTAGTTCCTATATGATCCACCCATGAATGATTGGGTTAGAAGCAATATGCCGATCAACTTGATTGTCACAATTTCACTTCCTTGGCTTCTTCCAAATTTAACAACTAATGTAATTGCATTAACAAGACAGTTGGAGATGGGAGGGAGATTCAAGTGGGAGGTATACAATGGGGAACGCTTACAGGTTACTCAACAATGATTTATCAATTGAGAACCAGGACGTAGTGTTTAAAGCACTATGGAAGCTAAAAATCCCAAGTAAAGCCTCATTCTTTGCATGGAGACTGATCATGGATTGATTGCCTACAAAGAATAACCTAAGAAGAAGGAATGTGGAAATCAACGATGTTAGTTGCCCATTTTGCAGAATTCATGATGAGGATGCGTCTCACCCATTTTTCAGCTGTGCCAAAATATGCCATTATGGTGGGAATCACTGTCTTGAGTAAACATAGTGGGTGTATTCTCGGAAATTCCGAAAGATCATTTCCTTCAACACTCCTACTGCAATCTAAATGGACTTAGGGTACAGCAGTGGCAGACTTGGTGGATCGCTCTGACATGGTGTATTTGGCATCATAGGAATAGGATTGTCTTCCGGAATGAAAGGTTCAATGGTCATAAATTGATGGAGGATGCTTTATTTTTCTGCTGGACATGGATGAAAAATCTGGAGAAAAGATTTGACATTCTGTTTCACTATTGATCTAGCAACATTAGGGATGGATTTTGCATTCAGGGGGAGGGATTAGCGTATAGAATATTTTGTATGGTTGGGTGCCTATCTTACAGCCAGATCTTTGGTTTCCTAATTCATGTTGTCTATCATGTATTAGGACACCATAGTTCTGCAACCTTTGTTGCTACTTGCTAGGCTGTATATACAACAGTACCACTTGTACGGAACTTAATATTATATATAATAATACTATACTTTTTCCCATAAAAAAAAATGTAATTGCATTAACCATATGATAGTAACCACATGTTTTGCTTCTTACTGCTCCATGAGACTAGCTGCCTTAAATAAAAACTCAATACCTGGATGTTGATATTCTATCTGAAGGCATACCTGCTCGATCAAAGGACATTTAAAAACTTGTTTTCTGCTAGTGTTTAAATAACAACTTTAGTATTACCTTTGTTTTCATAGAATAATCCCTTTCTTAGTTCATTCATTATGTATCCATGAATACAGACTAGGGCATCTCAATTACTATCACAAAGGGCATTTAAAAACTAGCTGATTACACTTACAATAAAGGTAATGTTTGGCCTAGTTACTATAGGATTGTTAAGCTTCTCAATCATAAGTATAAATTGCTAAGGTCTTTTAGTGACTCTCCTTGTCCCCATAGGGGTCGCAGTTGTCAATGCTGCGCTATAATGATGCTATAGCGGCATGGCAGCCTCTGGCCACTACATGCATTGCCAGAGCATTGCACTTCACTGTAGTGACCATAGTGACTGCAATAACATCCAAAATAGTGGCATTCTATGGGCACTAAAACACCGCTATGTTGATGGTGCCCAAAATCCTAGAATGCCCTCCAATATGAATGTTAGAAGCGCATTTTTTGGAGTAGTTTTGGGTAAAAAAGGCTTTCAGGTTGTAACTGTTGTGCTTCACTTCTTTCCTCACTCATCTTGCAACTACTGTGCAACCCCTTTGCGATTCTCTAGGGACCACTGTGAATAATGCATGGTTCAATTTTTCCTTGTGCAAAAATTCAACTTATTTATGAAGAATGGGGATCACAAGGATTGAGTTCCTGACCCCTTCCTAATTTTTTTTTGATCAGCAAAGATAATATATTATATATATGTGAAAGAAGTACAAGAAGTACTGAAAAAAGGAAAGAAATAGGCCAACAGTAAGCCTAACAGAACTTTGGTAACCTAATACATGGTAATAACCCGAATTAAGGTGCTAAAGGTCAATCTAAATGTAAGCCCACATGATAGCCAAAAGAAAACAAAAGGAACAACCTAGTTACATCCTCCCCTACTGACAAAATCCATCTCTAATATGACTAGACCAATGGTAAAAAGGAATATTAAAGCCTTTCTCCAAGTTTGCTAACCATGACCAGCAAAGGAATAAAGCATCCTCCATCAACTTAGGCCCATTAAAGCTTTCATTATGGAACACAATCCTGTTGCAATGGAACCAAATGCTCCATGTCAAGCCAGTCCACCAAATATACCACCGCTGAACTTTAAGGCCAGTAAAATTGCAGTAACTGTGTTGACGGAAATGATCAATTGGGTTAACCGGGGATACCCCTACCACATTAATCCAGCCCATGGATGCCCACCAAAGCGGCATAATCTTGTCGCAGCTAAAGAACACGTGTGATGCATCCTCAACAAAGTTATAGCAGAAAGGACAGCTATTATCACCAATATTTATATTTCTATGAACTAGATTCTTCTTAGTTGGCAGTCGATTCCTAATATAGAGGTTCTGATGCAATTTCAAGAATCAAATACTCTAAGCTCAGGCTATGATGTCCGCTTATAAAAGGTTTTATATGTATTAGTGTATAACATCTGGTCTAACATATGTAGTACATCATAACCAAAATTTCCTAAGATTTTCAGTACAATTGAATTATTCTTCTTTTGGGAGAAAAAAATTAATCAATTCTGACCTAGACACTTTATCTACTCCAGGATATGTTGAATATCAGAGCTAAACTTCCTATTGCAGCTCTAAAGGGTGATATATTGAAATTGATGAAGGAACATGATGTTCTTGTTGTTTGTGGGGAAACAGGCTCTGGAAAGACAACTCAGGTGACACAGTTCAACTATAGTTTGTGATATTTTGCCACCTCTTTCATATCTTCCAAACTTTATATTTTCTATCATTTGCATTCTGGCTTCACAATTTGTGTATTGTCAGAAACAGTTTCTTTTCTGACTGGCATTTAATGTAGGTTCCACAATTTATATTGGATGACATGATTGAGTCAGGACAAGGTGGATACTGTAATATTATTTGCACGCAACCACGGAGAATAGCGGTAGGTACAAAATATTGTGTTTGCATATTGGCCAATATCTACAACAGTTTTCAGCTGTTTTTGGTATAGTCTTTTCTGTCCCATATTTTCAATGGACTAGTTATTTACTCATCACTTTCTTGTTTTTGGTTCCTTACCTACATGCATGTGAGGGCAAGCTTTTCCTAGTCATCAAACTGTCAAATTGAAATAAAATTTAAAATAATCTTGGATTGGTTGGATGCTCAAGAAAATCTGTGAATAGTCCCGAATTTAATGTAGGATTTTCTGCATTCTTATTACCTTTGGTTTATGTTTTATGCCTCGTGTTTTAGGCTGTTTCTGTGGCTGAAAGGGTCGCAGATGAGCGGTGCGAACCTTCACCTGGTTCTGATGGTTCTTTGATTGGTTATCAAGTCCGTCTTGATAGTGCCAGGTATTCACTTGCCACTTTAAGACTTGAGTTTTGATGGAAAATGCATGAGTGGAAAGCACTGGACAAATCTTCTATATATATACACTCTTAGGAATAGATACAATTTATGTTAACAAGACAATTAATAATTACTATTACTTCCTAAGAGCATGTATGCTATTCTTAAGGTACATGAATCTAAACATAATTGCTACAATTCCCAACACTTCCAACACTCCTCAACTTGGAGCATATGAATCAAAGGCTCCAAGCTTGGAATAAATAATTTGAATTCTAGGCCCCCTTATAGACTTTGTGAAGATGTTTGCTAGTTGGTCATTAGAACTATCAAATTTTGTGATGAGTTCTTTGGAAAGAACCTTTTCCTGAACGAAATGACAATCAATTTCAATAGGCATAGTTCATCCATGAAACATCATTTTGGTGGCTATATGAAGTGCTTTGCTTGATTGTCACAACATAATTTCACCTATTGGATGTCTCCAAACTTCAATTCTCGAAGGAGATATTTAATCCAAATGAGTGCACAAGTTGCTATAGACATAGCCGTATACTCTGCTTCTGCACGGTGCAGTAACATTTTGCTTTTTACTCTTCCAAGAGACAATATTCCCTCCAATAGAAACACAATACCCCAAAATAAAACGTTTGTCAATAGGCGAGCTTGCCCAACCTACATCACAATATCCTTTGTCTTGATAGTGAATCCCTTTTCCTGGTGCCTTTTAGTTTTTAATATACCTTAAGGGGCATTTGTTTCAAGGTATACTATTGTATTCCCAAGAATCACATTCTCATTAATATTATGCCCAGTTATATTATTTCACCATTGAGGGGCTAGAAACCCGATAGGAGGAAAGAAATTTGGATTATTACCGTAGAATTCGCATTGGAGAGGTTAAATAAGCCATTAAAAGGATGGATAAGGGTAAAACTGTTGTTCCAGATGGTATCCCTATAGAAGTTTGGAAGTGTCTGGGCGAGCAAGGTTTCATTTGTCTCACTAAGCTTTTCAATAAGATTTTGAGGTCTAAGAAATGCCAGATGAGTGGAGGAAGATTACTTTCGTCCCAATTTTTAAGAACAAATGAGATATCCAGAATTGTGCTAAATACAGAGGTATAAAACTTATGAGTCCACTATAAAGCTATGGGAAAAGGTGATTGAATGCTAATGCTTCAGTTTTTTTAACCCTTCTCATACCCTATTGCCTATTGGGGGCCAAAATAATGTTTTTCTTTCTGTTCTGTTTCTTAATTGGAAGTATTAAGTTATTGACTGCTTATTTTCATGTTAGGAATGAGAGAACAAGGCTTCTGTTCTGTACAACAGGCATTCTTCTAAGAAAATTGATGGTAGGTTATTTTTGTTAAATAGTATAAAAGGTCTATACCTCATGTTATCTTCAACTTGATGCATGCATCATTGCATTTTAAATGAGAACGATTAGTGGAAGATCAATAATAACAAATTTCAAATGATATATAATTTTTATTTTATTTTATCATTTTGCATCTTCTTATTTGATACTTTGTACTTTATTTGGGCCAACACTTATGGCAGCCATTGATAAGAACAAACAAATAGAGGCCATCTTAGAAATAGGGGAGAAAGTATCACCATAAACATTTTTTTTTATTAGCAAAAATAATTATATTAATAAAAATATAGTAGCAGCAGTACAAGTAGTACTACTAAGATTACATCCTAGCCCTAACCAAACAGAGCAAAGGTGGTTTAATGCATAGAAAAAAAAGACACCAGAGTTCTGATTTTCTGCTAGGTCCTGAACCTCCCCAAAATATTAGAATTATACAGATTAAACCCTCCCCTGAACATCAAAACTAACCCTCATATTACTAGACCAGTGGTGAAAAGGGATGTCAAAACCTAGCTCCATATTTTTGAGCCACGACCAACAAAAAAATATACAGTCCTCCATCAACTTCTGAGCATTAAAATCTTCATTATGGTAGATAATCCTATTCCTATGGTACCAAAGGCACCAAGTCAAAGCGACCCACAAAATCTGCCACCTCTGTAACCTAGAACCTTTTATATGGCAGAAAGAGTGTTGACGGAAGTGTTCTTTTGGGACAGCGGAGGAAACCCCGACTATGTTTACCCATGACCTCCAAAGCTTTGCTAGATTATGGTTGATGTATGTTTCCTTTAGTACCTCTGGTACTGTTATATATATAATACTTATTTTTGCCGATCAAAAAAAAAAAAATGTTTACCCATGACCTTGATTCCCACCACAACAGCATAATTCTATTGCAGCTGAAGAATAAGTGAGACGCATCTTCCACATGATTTCTACAGAAAGGGCAAGTAACATCTGTGATTTCCACATTCCTTCTTAAATTAGCCTTGGTAAGCAATCTGTCCCTCAGCAGTCTCCATGCAAAGCATGAAGCTTTACAAGGGATTTTTAGCTTCCAAAGTTCCTTGAACACTTCATCCTGAGATTGAATTATAACTTCCCTATTAAGTATTCTGTAAGCGCTCTCCGTTGTATAAATCCCACTTGAAGCTCCATCCCAAAGCCAAGAATCTGGTTGCTGCACTTGTAACTCCAACCCCTGTATTTCCTCCAAAAATTTTACTACCATTTGTATTTCCCCCTCCCTGAGTAGCCTTCTCCAATTGAACTGCCATTCCCAACCATCCTGTACTGATGTTCCCATTTGTTGTATGTAATGCTGTTGTTGTTGTGAATTCTGATACAGTCTAGGGTATTTCTCCATCAATGGCACCCTATCCTCCTTCCATCCATCTTCCCAAAACAACACTTTGGATCCACAACCCACCTCCCAACTTAACCCTCTAATAAACCAACCCCCCTCCGCGTTCGAATTATATACCAGACTTTAACCTCTCCACCATATAGATTCTCTGACTGACCTCCTTGATTCATCTAAGTTCCTCCATCCTCCATATTTTGACTCCAATATTTGTGCCCATAGCTCACTCAGATGGTGAAACAAGTTCCAGCGCCATCTCCCAAGCAATGCCTGATTAAACTTTACAAGGTCCTTGATTCCCAAACCCCTTTTTACCTTCGGAAGACAGACTGAATTCCATCTCACCCAAGGGATCTTCTCCTGGTCATTACTGCCTCCCAACAAGAACCTCCTCTGAATCCTCTCCAAACTACTCACAACTTTCTTCAGCACCCTGAAAAAAGAAAAGAAAAATATAGGGATCGAATTGAGGACCGCTTTTATCAGAGTCACTCTTCCCTTGAAGGATATATATTTCTGTTTCCAACTCGCTAATTTTGTCTCACATTTTTTAATTATTGTATCCTAAGTCTCACACCGCCTCGGATTTGCCCCAATTGGAACACCCAAATAGGGGAAAGGTACAAACAACACTCTGCAGTTATGGTTGCAGGGGAGTTCTGTCATGTATTTTCCCTTCTGCCCTAGCTTCAGCTAGAACTCAGTTGGCTTTCTCTTTTGTGATTTAAGCCACCTTAGTTCTGGTTTTGGTTTTGCTAGTTTGTATTTTGTAGTACTTCTTGTACTGTGTCCTATTTTTATATATATATTATCTTTGCTGATAAAAAAAAAAAAATGAAAAAACACTCTGCAGTTTAAATAGGTGGCAGCGAAGTTTATCCATTGCTCATTCATCCCAAACGCTCCAAAATTGCACTTATTACAATTTATCTTCAATCCCGATACCATCTCAAAGCTCCTCAACATTACCTTGATAGCTGTAACGTTTTCCATAGATGTTGTCCCAAAGAAGATTGTATTATCAGCATATTGAAGTATGCTAATATCCACTTGATTTCTGCCCACCTTGAAGCTGTCATACAAATTTTTCATTTGAGCTTCTCTCATCAAACCAGTTAGGCCTTCCGCTACAATATTAAACAAGAAAGGGGCAAGGGGGTCCCCTTGTCTAAGGCCTCTATGAGGATAGAACTAAGCTGTTGGGCTTTCCATTTACTAAAATGGAAATAGAAGCAGATTTTAAGCATCCTTCAATCCAAGATATCCATATAGGACAAAATCCCAACCGCTTCATCATATACATCAGAAATTGCCAACTTACCAGAGTCGTAAGCCTTTTCATAGTCCACTTTGAAGACCAAACAACTCTTATTACATCTTTTTGCTTCCTCAACTACCTCATTTGCAATCAACACACTATGTACTAAGCGTCGCCCTTCTATAAAAGCAGATTGATAGTCGTCAATAACAACTGGCAGCACCTTCTTCAACCTTGTAGCCAGCACCTTCGCCACAATCTTATAAATGCAGCCTATTAGTGAAATAGGTCTATATTCTTTTAAGCTCTGTGGATCTTGTACCTTAGGGATCAGTGCTATGAATGATGCGTTTCCACCCTTAGGAAAAATTCCATCCACATAGAATTCATCCATGAAGCGAAGCAAATCAGGTTTAA
Organism: Glycine tomentella; assembly: GCA_007407185.1. Classification (NCBI taxonomy): domain Eukaryota; kingdom Viridiplantae; phylum Streptophyta; class Magnoliopsida; order Fabales; family Fabaceae; genus Glycine; species Glycine tomentella. Next base: position 6,101,665 of record PYAF01002407.1, on the reverse strand, counting down.
TAATATCCCAGAATTCCTTGATAAATTTGAAATTTAACCCATCAGGACCAGGGCTCTTGTCACTGCCACAGCTCCATACCCCATCTCTCAACTACTCTTGAAATCTTGCCACAAGGAGGTTATTATGGTACTGTTCAAGGGTCCTAATTTTACCCCATCTAATTTAGGCCTATCCAGATCAGATTCTTCATAGCTACTCTTGAAAAAGAGTCTAATTTCCTCCTTGACCCTGCTTGGCTCCTTTATCCAGCACCCATCTACAAGGACACCATTCACCATATTTTTCCTGCGTTTCCAGTTGACTGTCAAGTGGAAGAACCGAGAGTTACAGTCCCCTTCTCTAGTCCATCTAGATCTGGCTTTTTGTCTTAGTAACGAGGCATTTGACTTTGCTGCTGCCCACAAGTCCTCCTGCAGTTGCTTCCTTCTTTTATTTCATCCACAAGTCCTCCTGAGTATATTCTTTTGCAATCAACTGGGCTTTCAAGTGGTCCATTTGCCCATTAGGACCAACCTTAATAGTAACACGCATCAACAACCAATTGTAGACTTTTCAGGAGGAGGTGAAACAACAATCCATGTATTATTAGATTCTAAAGCCACCATCTCTTCAAGCATTGTCTGTCTGCACCCTGGATGGGAGATAATGCTTCTTGAATAATTTTAGGAATGGTAACTGATTATAAACTAGAAACAGAGGCACTGTGGGAAGAAGATAACTGGTGGGTAACTGAGAAAATTGAAAATAGGCTGAGGATTGAGACTGGATTGTTTACCTTTACAAAGGGCAATGGGAAGGTTAGCAGAAGTATCAAGTGGAACTGTAGTACGAGAAGAGATTGGAGAAGGATCTGAATTGTTGTCATTAACAACGCTAAATGTCTGAACATTTTTTTATTGATTTCCCTTATTTTATATTAATTTAGCCACACCATGGTCCTTTTATATTAATTGGTTTTCTAATTGGGAAATGTAAGATGTAAAATTTTGAGATCTTGACTGTGTAACAGTATCTTAGACGCTTTTAAAAGAAATAGTTCATTGTTTATTTTTTGACATTGTTTCTTTATATGATATCTAGGGTCGGACTAGCCCTTCCATTTTGTTTTGCTATGCTACATGTTTATGTTATTAACTTATTATCTCATGTTGGGACTAGTGGCATTTTCCTACAAATGTAATTATACTGTATTTAAATAATTGTTCTTATATATATATTTTTTTTGTTTATTGAATTTTAAGTTATTGTTTTGCTTGTTGATATTCCAGGGGGACCAAAGCTTGTCTGGCATTACTCATATCATAGTTGATGAAGTTCATGAGAGGTCTTTGTTGGTGAGTTGAATCAATTAACTTGCTATATTGAACCTTCATGTGAAGTTTACACTGGATGTAATTCTCATTATTTATACCTTGGCTGATTGGATGTGTGAAGTTCTGAGTAAGATGTCTAGGAATACCACGTGTCATGAATCAACTATTCCAAAAGCCCTCAGGTAGATCCCTTTAGGCTTGAGGTGTGGACAATGCACAGGCCCACCTACCTTTATTTTTTTTCAGTAGATGATAGGGGACAAAGAGAATCAAAGCCTAGACTACTTGGTCATAAAGGCTCTGATATAACAGCTCTGATATATCGTTAACCAAGTACCAGCTATCCCAAAAGCTTAAGCTGTTAGGTAAAGATACATAATTTGGTTTCATATCATATTTCCAACACCATGCATACAAATGTCTAAAATGGGCTTGCCAACACAACAATGAGAATGGAAATCAGAACCTGTTTTTATTGATAATAGGTATATTACACAATTTGGATACAATTTTTATAGTATCAGCATTAAGATGACCTAATCTGGAATGTCAAGTGGTAAAAGAAATAGCACTATTAGAAAGTGTATTCACATGAGACACATTAGAACTGATCCTATCTACACAATTGGAAACAGAATTTGAGGAAGAGGCACTTGGCACAGGTTGTGAGCCAGCAGAAGAAATGGTTTTGACAATGAAAGAGGGCTTGAGTTGCTGTCTAGCTGACTGAAGCAAGTCAGGGAATTGATAGACCATCACAGCCCACCATCCCTTTGAGAAGCACCTCTTTAGATACCTTAGATTTGACCAAACAGAATTCAGAATGAAATTCAAAAAACACAGAATTGTCCCTACAGAATTGACTGACACTAATTAAGTTTTTGGTAATGGAAGGCACAAACAAAAGATTATTGAGGACAAGAGGAATTTTAGAATTAAAGCGTTCCTTGGCGGAGAAGGGGGAGGAGGAATGGAAGCAGAAGGCATGAGAAAAGAATCAAGGATAAAAAATGAAGTTCTGATACCATAAATGAATCTCAGAGAGAGAGAGAGAGAGAATTCACAACAGAATTTGAGGTGAAAGGTGATAAGATTCAACCCAAATGAGAATCAGTTACACCTCAGCTTATATAGGCAGTTACAGTTGTAACTGTCAACTGACTCTAGTCAGTTAGCTAACTAACTAAAGAGTGCAGAAAACTATAGTTAAGCCTACACACAAAGACTTAAAAAAAGAAAGAACTCTATTGAGCAAGTATACTCCTATATGGAGAAGCAAATAAATGAAATGCTAGAATTTCCAACTTTTTCTTCTATAGTGAAATTTGGGAGCTCCGTTGAACTGATGATATTATTACTTTTTGTGTTGTTTGGAGTATTTTTAATCCTCTGTTTCTGAACTATTCTATGTTGATAAGTTTTTTTTTAAGTATATTAATTTCATATATTTGCTTTCTAATTTTTTACAGGGTGATTTTCTTCTAATTGTTTTAAAGAATCTAATTGAGAAGCAGTCCACTAAAAGCTCTAGAAAACTGAAGATCATTCTAATGTATGTATTTTTGTGTTTAATTTTGTTCCTAGAACTAATTGGTTAAAAGACTTGCTTATATTGATTTCTTTTGAGTCTAACTTCCTTTTGTCATATATGCAACTATAATGATCAGGTCTGCAACTGTTGATTCAAGTTTATTTTCAAGATACTTCAACAATTGCCCTGTAGTTACTGCAGAAGGCAGGACTCATCCAGTGACATCATACTTTCTTGAGGATATATATGATCAGATTGAGTATCGACTTGCCTCAGATTCTCCAGCTTCTTTGACACATGGGACATTTCCCAAAGGACAGGTAATTTATGACCATCTTTAGATTACTGTTACTGATTTGTGACTGTGATTTGATCTCTTTATTGTTCATTCTTTATACTTTTGATGAATTGGAGCATAAATTATCTGGTTTTCCTTTAATTTATGAATCATTGCAATTTAGATTTTGCAGAGAGATGTTGTGACAAATAGCAGGGGTAAGAAGAATCTAGTCTTATCTGCATGGGGTGATGAGTCTCTGCTTTCTGAAGAACATTTTAATCCATATTTTGTTCCAAGTTATTATCAATTATATAGTGAACAAACTCAACAAAATATGGTAAATCCCTGTTAAGCTGTGAATCTGTGTACCACTTTAAATTGGCACTCTAATTTGACCATTCAAAAAAATTTCATTCAGAAAAGATTGAATGAAGATGTCATTGATTATGATCTTCTTGAAGATCTAATATGTTTCATTGATGAAACTTGCGGTGAGGGTGCCATCCTTGTATTTCTACCTGTAAGGCTACTTAGTTATCTTTTGAGTTGATATGTTTACCTGTATTTTTTTTAGTGTGAATAGTTATATTTTTTCAATATAACTTGTCATGCCAGGGAATGTCTGAAATAAACTATTTACATGATAAGTTGGTGGCATCTTCCCAATTTGGTGGGCCATCTTCTGAATGGGTTATTCCTTTGCATTCAGCAGTAGCATCAAGTCAACAGAAAACGGTTTTTTTACGCCCTCCAGGAAATCTACGTAAGGTGAGTTTTATTAGAGATATGTTTATCCTCCTGTATTTGTATTGTTACATTTGTTAGTTATATTTCAGTTAGATTGTAACTGTCCAGTTAGTTTGTAAATGCTGCATGAATGCGGACGCAGCAGTTATCAAAATTGACTGAAATGCCTCTCATCATGGAGAGCATCCCATTAAATAATAATCTTTAACGTTATACAATGAAAATTTGGCTATAGCTATACGATTAGCATTCTAAATTATGACAGCCTTTGCTATGATATCAGTCAGTTCTAAATCCTGGTAAAGGAAGAGTGTTGTGTTAGGCCATACATGGACCACTCACAGCAGGTTTTATGTGCTAATGCTATGTTGTTATCCGGAAGTTACCCACTGTATGGCTCGAGTACAATGTTAAATGATCTCTGAGGATTTGGTCTTTAACTGAGTCTAATGGTGTCATGTGAACTCTGTAGCTAACTTCACTGAGTGAGATAAGGCTTTTGGTGTCGTGTAATTAGCATTATATATCACTAATCAAAATAATAATTGGGCTTTGATAGATTTATTTTTGGTGGAAGGGATTTGATAGATTGATACAATGATATTTTTTTTCTTTTCAAAAACAACAGTTGTGACCACAGGACTTAGGCCTAATTTTGACCTTTTTCCATCCCTATCATGAGCCAACTATCCTGATAGCATGAGCTGTTGGGTGAAAGCATTAGTGGTTTTAATCACGACCAATACTCTGCCACAAATGACTTTAACAGATTTCCCGGTCAATAATAATGATCAGTCATTCTCACTGCTAAAAGTTCTTGGAGAATCTTCTCCATCCTGTCTTAGTGCTGAGACATTTCATCCTCGCTTGCATCTTGGAAAATACCATTGCCTAAGAAACTTCATGTTTAGCAGTTACTTGTAGAGTTCCCATGCAAACTTAATCTCTCATTAAAACTAGTACCTTATCATTGTTGACCAACATTAGCATAGTTTCGAAGTACCTCTTTTTTTTAACTGTCCACAACTATAATTGATGTTGTTCATTTCTCTTTGTTTTTGGCTACCATGGGTATACTCTCTAGAAGATTTGCTTAGGGTTGTTCACTCATATAGTCATATTTACTTAAAATTAGTTCTACATAATTATGGTAATCCAAAATCAATTCTACATACACACATCCAAACACACTCTATCAACTTGTTTTTGGTTACACGTAGACCAATTAACATGAATTTTATCAATTAATTTTTTTTCATCTTTTATTATTTTTAAAGTTTTATAACTATTATTATTAGATTTAATAATGTTTTTCGCCATTGTAATATATCTCTTTTTGTTTTGTTCCTTATAAAATATATTCAAGTGGTCTTTGCAATGTTTTTCTTTTTATCTTTTTTTGGTCCTCAACTTTAGTATCCTGCTATTGATATGTAACACTACTTGGCATGCTGAGGTGACCTTCTGAGGCATGTCAACACTTAATAGAAGCAAACAAACATCAGAGACCAAAACAAAAAATATCATATTCCGGACCATTTCGAAAAAAACATTTTTAAGGACCAAGACAAAAAAGCGAGTATATTACAGGATTAATCCATCCGAAACCCTGCAAACATAGTTTTGCCAATGGAAAGGTTATTTTAGGCCTTTTTTAATTGACACTTGATCTGTTGCAAAAAAAATTTATGATGTTTTTTTGTTTATTCTAATATCTTAAAAATATGTTTTGTTCTTGTCTTAGGTTGTTATAGCGACAAATATAGCAGAGACAAGCATAACAATAGATGATGTGATATATGTAATTGATTGTGGAAAGCATAAAGAGAACCGCTACAATCCTCAGAAGGTATGGTTTGTTTCTTATTTTCAATATGAGACAATTGCATAAAATAAATTTGTTCATAGATCTGGTTTGTTTGTCTTTATGGTTGATACTAGAAATTGTCTAGCATGGTTGAAGATTGGATTTCTCGAGCAAATGCAATGCAGCGTCGTGGTAGAGCTGGACGTGTAAAACCTGGAATTTGCTTTTCCTTGTACACTCGTCATAGATTTGAAAAGCTCATGCGTCCATATCAGGTATATAATTTGAAATGAAATGCTTAAAAGTTATATGGTTACCTAAGGGTGCATTTGGTTTGTTTTCTGTTATGAAAGTTATACTCTTTTCAAAATATATATCTGTTTTCATATTTTGCTTTGTAAATCCTATAAAATGTTAAATAAAATGAAACTAAGGTAGCTTTTTATTTGTAATTATTAGTTAAAAAATATAAGCTGTAAATGAAAGCGATAAGAAACCAAATGCACCGGAAGGTGTTGTTTGGTTTATTTTTTGTTTTAATTTTCAATTGATATTCCCCCCTAATAATTACAAAAATGTTTTTTATTTTGTTTCCGTTTTTTAAGATTGAAAATAAAATGCAGAAGAATGTGTTATCTTATGTTTTGTTTTATCATCCTTCTAATATACTTTCTTTTCTTATGTTTTTTGTTACATTCTGCTTATCAAGGTTCCGGAGATGCTTCGGATGCCATTAGTTGAATTGTGTTTGCAGATTAAGTTACTGTCTCTTGGATATATCAAGCCATTTTTGTCAGAGGTAAACAATTATATTTTTTAAGACTAAAAATATGATCTCTGATCAGATTATCTGGATAGTTTTCTTCAATATATTTCCATTATCAGGCATTAGAACCTCCCAAGGTTGAAGCAATGGATTCAGCAATATCTTTACTGTATGAGGTACTTTATAGTCTTTTCTTACTATGTCACTGATTTCAATGTATGTGCTAATAAATGCGCTAAAAATTTGATTTTGATAAACCACTTTTATAAATTCTGCTGCATGATAATTTGTACATAGGCTATTTTAAAGCAACACGGGCAGCAAGGTTGCTGTCTCATTAATGGCAGAATATCATATTTCTTTGTCCAGCATTCAGTATAATGTGTAATGCTGTTCTTATCCATCGAGGAATGGCAGATATTTCAGGCCCCTTATTTACTTTGGAAGATGATTGTTCATTTGGCTTGTTTCTGGTTTCCTTTTCAGTTTATTAGATAAATTGAAGAACTTTATTGTATAGAAATCCTTATTTCTTTCACGTGTATGGAAATACTCTTATGTAATCATAACCTGTTTGTAGTACTAATATGATAGATCAAAATGTTTTCTCATCTTTGTATATGTTTGCTTCCATTGAAACCAAAATGTTTTAGGTCGGTGCTCTTGAAGGGGATGAGGAGTTGACACCACTTGGGCATCATCTGGCAAAACTTCCCGTGGATGTGTTAATTGGGAAGGTGTTCACCAAATTTTTCTTTCCTCTTATCTTCAAAGGTTTAAATTTAACGTTTGTTTTCAATGCTGTTATATCTTAAGAATTTATTAATTTTTATATGGGGCTTGTCTAATTTTTCCTCATTTTAAGATGATAAAGATTCTAAGAAAATGAGAGAAAGAATGAGAAAGGTATAGAAAAACACGGAGTGATCTGATGCATAATCTGAATCATTATTCTGTCATTGACTGAAGTTATCTCTGAACTGACATCAACTTCAATATATAGTTAGAACTACATCCTTGATTGATAACAGAAACTACAACTGCCTACATCGAACAGCTGTCTCCTGTCTCAGTTAAAACTGACTCTAAGTGAATATAATGGATAAAAGATTTACAGAAGTCTCTTGCAGCTGTAGTACAGGAGCAGAAGAATAGCTTTGGACTTTTTTCCTTATCTAAACAACTGAGAGAGATAATTCTGACCCCTTTGATGAATAGAGACACGACAACCGGTATCGTGAAAAGAAATCATGAGTGAACAATATGCGGATGAACAGTGCATGCTGGCAAATAGTTCAGCAGATGGTGACAGATGTCAGCGGACAGCACTGGAAATTTGACCTGAAAAGAAGACGAGCAAAGCAAGATTTTACCCGCTCTGATACCTAGTTGAAGACTGGATTTTGGTGCAAGATTTCACCAGGCCCAGGTTCTTGGAGTCACCATTCGCCCTGTTATTCTATTAAGGCCAACCAAGATTAGATATAGCTGGTTTTCCGCGAAATCTATTTCAGACGCTTTGGTTACGAAAGTAGCCGGGGTCTAGGTTTATGGATGGATTTAGTCAGCGAAAGTCCGCATCTTTTTTTATAATCATCCAGATTGAATTACATTTAAGAGCAATAAGTAGAAAATATAACTCCCTAGATTAATGACAAGCTACTATATGTGAATCTTCCTTTTTAGCTATCCTAGAAATTAATTCCCTGGGAATAGAAACTGTTTCCAACACATTAAAGAATTAACACAATCATCAATTTTTCCTTCTTTACTGTAAAGCTTTGGTAAGAGCTATCTAGGAAGGAAAAGTTATTTCCCTTGTTCCCCCTTTTTAACTAATCCTGTTAAGTTTTCAAGTATTCACTACCTGATGATTAATTTGGATAACCTTAATGTATTTTGATCTGCTGTTAAATTATCTTCTGCAGTTTATATTTTGACTTTTGCAATTATCAAATTTTTAAAATGATTTTCAAGGGGTAATGTCATTTACAACTTTTTTATGTCATTTTTCTTGTAATTTTTTTCTTGTCTGTAAGATGTTTTTGTTTCTGCCAAAATAAGATGCTCTTCTCCTTAATTGTCATTGTTTCTGGTAAATGATAATACCATGTATCAAACTTACTGAAAAGTGGTGCTTGCTATCTCCATGTCCACCCTGCTCTGCTCTTCATTGATGTTGAGACAAATATGTCATATAAGACATGCTGAGCTATCCACAAATGGTGTTGCTTCTATAATTGCAGATGATGCTGTATGGTGCAATGTTTGGTTGTTTGTCTCCAATTCTTTCCGTTGCTGCATTTCTGAGTTACAAGTCTCCATTTATATATCCTAAGGATGAGGTTTTCTACCGCGCTTCGATAAAACTTTTCCACAGCTTTACTTCTTCATATTAGATTTTAAATAAAAAGTTGTGTCTATTGTCAGAGGCAAAATGTTGAAAGAGCAAAGTTGACACTGCTGAATGATAATAAGCTAGATGGGCCTGGCAACACAAATGATATCGATCGACAATCTGATCACTTACTGATGATGACAGCTTATAAAAGATGGGAGAGGATGTTGACTGAGGTCAGTATGTATTTGCAATTTGTTTTTTATGCATCCCCTCAACTTTTTTATATCATTTTACCTTCATAGCTTGATTGAGGCACTTACTATATTACTGTTAAGGACACACTTGGAACAAATACTATTGCTTATCATGAGTATGAAAAAGGCTTTAGTTGTGGATATGCTTAACTGTAAGCTGTATTAATATATACTATATACAGTTATCCATAGAAAGTGTCACATTTTTTTTTATTTTATAAATGGTGTTTTTCAGAACGCAGGTTTAATTGCTTTATAATTTTAAATCTGCAGAAAGGAGCTAAAGCTGCACAGAAATTCTGCAATTCATTTTTTCTGAGCAGCTCTGTAATGTTTATGATAAGGTTCTTTTTATCTGCATCTCATAACTTCTCCCTTTTTTTCCTTTTAAAAGGGCAGTTGATCTACCTCAGTGTATTCTTTCATCTGTTTTTTTTTTTAATCTCAATGTTGATTGCAACTGATATTGCAATTATTACTTGTTTATTCCTTGTTTCCCTAGTTTTTCTTAGATTGAAAAGGAGATAACTGTAACTTATATCAATCATTCAGGTGTTTTATGTTTCTGTGTACAACAACAAACAACAAAACCTTATCCGACAATGATGTTTCTGTATTTTTTGTTTTGGATGAGAGCTTTTCCTCAAGCAACAATAATAAAATAGTTTCAAGTTGGTACTAGAGCTCGATATCTTCATGCCTATTTTCCGTTTAGCCACTCATCAAGGTTGACTTATTTGAATATAGTCGGTGGCTGTCCTGATCAGCCATCCCTCTGCATACCATAGCCAAAGGCTTCTTCATGCACCCCTGTGCTTGGCTTTGTGGTAGTTTTGACCAGAACATGAGACTCACACTGCCTTTACAGAGTCCGTTGATCATGCTGCCTGTTCAGATCTGTTTCACAGGCTCTTTTAGGTTCCTTTTTTCTGTAATTTGGTTTTTGGGCTTTGTCAGAAAGTGAGTTATGAGCCTAACTCAACTCTACAAAACCGACTTGTAAGGTAAGGATTGCTCCTCACTTATATAGTTTATCTTGGCACTATCTTTAGTTGATGTGGGACTTCAACATGTCCCCTTTTGCCCACGGCTACCTGCCACGTGGGACTTTCAACACACCCTACAAAACCGACTTTTAAGGTAAGGATTGCTCCCCACTTACTACCTTTAGTTGATGTGGTACTTCAACATGTCCATTTTTGCCCACGGCTACCTGCCATGTGGGACTTTCAACACACCCTCTCTATCTAGGAGTGACCACAATTGAAGTGGCTTTTCCAACAGGCTTGTTTGCTAACCTTTCTGGCTTTAGTTTATGCCCTAGTTTGTGACTGAGAGCTAGTTAAAAATTGTTGGCTTACAGTTAGTTGTACCGATTAGATTGCAGTTAGAGAGATTTCTATTTACCTAGTAAATAACTAAATCAGTAGGTTAGGGGTCTTTAGGGGAGAGAGGTGGTAATAAGGTTCAGTAGAGAAGCAGATCCTTTCAAATTGCTCTGGCCTGCTCATACTATTGTCTTCTTCTGGTTCAGGTTGTTCCTGCACTGGGCTCAGGCTCAGGCTAGAATCCTTGTTTCCTTCTAAATAGAATCATTGTTTTTTTCATTTCTGTTACAAGTGTAACATTTTCACACTCATATGCCCTCTCTGCTTTGTGTTTTTTTTTTTTTTTATTAATTCCATCAGTTTCTTTTTTCATGATGATTGTGTATTTAGACTGTGACTTTTTATTCTTAATTATGAATATCTCTTTAATTCTGGAAATTCTTTATCTTTTTAGCATTTATATGTGTAGTATTAATTATTTGTCTCTATATTTTTTACTTCTTGTGGTTTATCATTTTTTTGGTCAAAAGGCATCTTTTTCTTTGACAATGTCTAGCATTGGCTTTAAATTCATCTTCAATATGTGCCTATAAAAGTATTAAAAACTGGATGAAAGTACTAAAACAAATGTCTCCATCAATTATATCACAATATCTTCAAAGAAATCACTAGAAGTAATATATTTATGGTATTTTGATGTCTAGCTTATTTGGATATTCCAAGTTCCAACACATAATACTAATTTATGTTAACCGAATACCAGAAGTCTTGTTAATTCAATCTCTTGTTTGTAAATTATATCCTGCATCAACCCTTTTCAGTAGTTAGTGTATTTGATATGTCAGGGAGATGAGGGTACAGTTTGGAACTTTGCTAGCAGACATTGGACTCATCACTCTTCCGAAAGATTATCAGGTGTGATGCCTTTGTTATTCTTGAGTTTAAAGCAATGTTTGTGATGTATGACAAGTAATTAATAATGGTCTGTTGTCTGAGTCTTAACACAAAAAAGAAATGATCCCTCATCTTATATGCAACCCTTGGAGAGTCATGCCAAATTAGAAAACATTTCAGGCTTCCTTGAGGCACTGTTCATCATCAGGCAGAGCTACCTTTTTATGTTGTTCTTTCAGATGTTTTGGGTACTAGTTGTGCCGCTTTCATTGATGAATTCTCCAGGTATATTTGTGTTTTCTTAATAAATAAAAAGTTCTGAGTAGTTGTGTTTCAAAACTTTCATAATGAAATTAAAACCTAATTTGGGCAACATATTTGCATTTTTCTCGGTGAAATTTTAAAACATTTCAGCTTCATTTAATTCTTTTATGGATACTCGTGCATAATCCATCAATCTTCTTGCCTTTTATGGTAAAAATATCGCGTTATTCTTATTAGATTATTTAATGTGGTAAAAAATTAAAGTAACTGGCAAAAATATATGTTACTCTCTGATTCCCAGGAAACTCATAAATATTCTCAAGAATATTTAGGACCAACCAAACAGATTTTATTCATTCTTAGGAATCATGATTGTCAGGATTCATGGAAAACTTTCCTTGTACCAAACGCCGCCTAAATGCATAGAAAAGATGAAAATTAAAAAATTTAAATAAATTCCACTAAAATGAAATAAAATCCTTGAAATAGAGCACAAGTCACAAGATATGTGCCACTACGCATCACATTTTAGCTGAACTATATATATTATATGCTGCATGTCTGTGTATGTTGTCCATGTTAAATGTTGAATTTTTTGTTAAGATTGTATGTGAGTGACCTGTTTGTAAATTTTTTTCTGATACATAATCTGGATCGCATCAGAAGATTGCAAAAAAGATAGGGAGTCTTGACAGTTGGCTTTCTGATGTGTCACAACCATTTAATATATATGCGCATCATTCATCGATTCTTAAGGTAAAGTTCACATATTAACTTTATTACAACTTGTAGGTAATGCTTGTTTCTTTCTTTCTTAAGATTTAAACTATCAATATTCTTTACATTCACTTTGACTTTCTTTAATTCACATAGGTCATTGTCTACGATCTAAACCATGATTCTCTGAGTTTAGGACCTTGTTTATGTTCTCTATGTCATGTTTAATTCATGTTGTCACAACACTTTGCTGTGTGCCTAGGGAGTATGCCATAAATTTCATTTTGT
>PYAF01002407.1:6051065-6066606 GCA_007407185.1 Glycine tomentella | reverse complement strand
ATTTCGAAGTCAATATTTAAAACAGGAAACAAAATCAAAGCCACGCTATCGGCGCACGCTCCCACGCTAATAGCGTGGGTCTTTCGAATTGTTGACGCTGTTAGCGCGAGTACTCACGCTAGTAGCGTGAGTTCTTCGAGTTTCCAAGCTTGTTCCAGGTGTCTTTCACGCTGATAGCGTGAGTTCCCACGCTGTTAGCATGGACCTTTCGAATGCACAGCCTTGTTTCTTCTTATTCACGCTGATAGCGTGAGTTCCCACGCTGTTAGCGTGGGACTTCAGATTTGGTTTTATTTGGCCCTTGATTCTCCTCTTTTGACCCTGAAATGCATAAATGGTATTGAATTAGATTTAAAATAATAAAAATAAAAAATTTAATTAATTCTAACCTATTTAACTACTCATTTAACTAATTTCTAATCTAAAACTATATTAAAAACAAGATGTGTTTGCAACACATCAATGATCAATCACAAAAATTAATTATATCTCTTTAAAATTATTAGATTTCGTATTCATTATTCTATTTTTTGAACTGTGAAATTATATAAAATTAATATTCAAGATTTTATAACTTTCTTTTATGAGGTCAAAGATAACTAGATTAATCAACAGCTATAATAAATCGTAAAGGTGGTATAATATAAATTAAATGTTATCTAACAGCTATAATAAATCGTAAAGATGGTATAATATAAATTAAATGTTTTTAAAAGAATATAATGAGATATTTTAAATATTAATATAATTTTATTATATAATTGCCATTTTTAGTTTTCTTAGGAAATTTGAAAAATAACTGAATTGTAATTATTTAATTAATTTATTTTTTAAAATACTTTTATAATCAATATTTTGAATACAAATTTTAGCTTAATTATATTTTTAGTCATCAATTGTGATTTTAATAGTTTAAGTTTTAATTGTGTTAATTGGATCATTTAAACATTACAAATATCTAATTTTAGTCTTCTAGATTTTAAGATTGTCAATTGAATTTTCGAAGTATTGTAATTGTGTAATTTTAATGTTTTTGTCCTCAAAATATTAGTTTTGAATTTATATGTTAATAAAGATTGGTATAAGTAGTAAGGAACTTACTCATATCCTCAAAACACAAGTTGATTTGATTTTTGCCAACAATGTTGATATGTAATAAATTCTGTAAGCGTTTTTTAATCTTAATGCTTGTCGGTGAATCTTTGAGATCCAAGGTACCTAAGAAATAAAAAAATTGAATTGATGCACAAGCGAATAGGAGCTACTCATATTTGCCAAACAAGGTGTAAATTCAGACATACGCGAGAAGTGTAACAAAAAAATTAGTTTTATAAGTGAGCTTGTTTGAATTTAATAGATCATGCATATGATCAATAATGAATGAAATAATCATTAAAATTAAACTCTGGTACAAAATTCTATGCTAAATTGAAAGAGAGAAAAAAAAAACAATGTTTCAAATATTTTGAGAATTTCTACCCTTACAAAATTTAGGAGTTTTGGAAAATTTGGTTTTTAAACCAATAGCTACAAGTAACTGCTGCCATGTCATCATTTTACTATTAGGTGATAAATTTATTATATATTTTAATTTAGTCCCTCATTAATTATTTTTTCTTTTAAATTAAAATTATAATTATTTACTTAAACAGATCCACCCTCCTCAACTCATCAATTTACCCTTCAAATTCTGTTTTTGTAATTGAAATTGAATGAATGAGCCTCTGCCCGTGTAACCATTAATCAAAATTTATAATGGCAAATGTTAATGGATCTGGAAAGGCAGAGTATCTGCCAGATACCAGAGGTCAAGGTTGTGGCCGAAGCACGAAAGATTTCAATGGTTTTGATCATTGATCCATGCCAAGAAAAACTAATCCTATATTTGCTAGAGAGGAAAGAAAATAATAAATGAAAAACTAAATTTAAATTAAAGAAAAATGAAAGGAATTTTTAAAACATATATATTTATCATGGTACCTATGGTATCGTTATAGAGAGAGAATGAATTAAATTATATTAATATAACTTAATTAATTATTATATCATTTTATAATACGATATAAAATGTAATTTTTATCGTTAAGATTGTCTATATTCAATTTTATCAAAATTGAACAATAATAAAAAAGTAATCAAATTATTCATATTTTAGTATATTACAAAAATTTATATTGAGTTGATTTTAATTTATATGAATGAGATAATAAATAATTTTTTATTAATATAAAATTATATATATATATGATATATATGAAAAAAACTTTTAATATAATTATGAATTTTAAAAAATATTATTCAATTAAAAATTATTAAATGATTTAATAATTAAACAAAATTACATGTGTAATTTGATTCATCCTCATATATATATAAATATTTCTTGATAATACATGAAAGTATAATAAGATATATGAAGAATTCTTTATAAATACTTTTACAAGAAATTCTATTTTTTCAGAGATTTTTTTTAAAAAAGATTTAATCTATTTTTGTTTTATGTATTTTCATCCTTTAAATCAAACACACATCCTTTGAGAGGCAAAAATGTATTTACATGAACAAAATTTAATTGATCCAATTACCCGATAATATTGACATGATTACCAATTTACCATACCCAAAAAGAAAAGAAAAAAATATGGACATGATTAGGCTTTTGTTTGTTTATCAAGGTTACTTTTGGGCATGTCCTAAGGTGTTTTAGAAGTGCGATATAACAAGTTGTTATTTTACTAAAGTGATTTTTGTGATAATAGAAATAGAATAGTTATTGAGGGATGAATGCAATGCAATGCAACGCAAAAAGGAAGAAGAAAGTTGCAAATCGCAATCCCAATCACAATCACAGAGAGTGCAGTTGTTTTGGTACGGTGATTTAATTTGAGTTTGTTTAAGAGTCTCCTCGTAGTGTATTCTTCTCATTGGCATTGCACCGAAGAATCAAATTAAATCGGTGGCCGTAAACCTAAGTTGGTTCAGATCCGATGGAGGCAATTGAAGAATTGGTTCAGCTCTCCGATTCCATGCGCCAAGCCGCCGCCGTCCTCGCCGACGAAGATGTCGACAACTACAAGCGCCCTTCCACTTTCCTCAATGTCGTTGTGCTCGGCAATGTTGTAAGTTTTTCTTGTCTCTCAAATATCAATCATGTTATGTGTTGGATTGGATCCGTTATGAATGAATACAATACAATTGCGGTGGTGGACTGGATCAGGGTGCTGGAAAATCTGCTTCCTTGAATAGCCTCATTGGACATCCTGTTTTGGTATTTCCTATTTTCTCTTATCTTTTTTTCTTTCCTCTTTAATCTATATCTGCCGACTAAATCTGTTTGAAACTGCAGCCAACTGGTGAGAATGGTGCTACCAGGGCTCCCATTAGCATTGAATTGAATAGAGACATCTCTTTAAGCAGCAAGTCAATCATCCTGCAAATTGACAATAAAACTCAACATGTTTCTGCAAGTAAGACCCACTTTCGCACCACAATTGTTTAAGAAATATCATGTTTCTCATCCTCTTACTCTTTTTTCATTTCTTTTTATAGGCGCCCTTCGACATTCTCTACAGGATAGACTAAGCAAAGGTTCATCTGGTAGGAGCCGTGATGGAATATATCTCAAACTACGTACCAGTACTGGTAAGCCCATTTTCATATTCTATGTTGCTCCCTTCCTTTATGCTTACATTACATGTATTGGGATCATGAAACTTAATCACTTTGTTCTGTTCTAAAATTCTACAGCGCCTCCATTGAAATTGATTGACTTGCCTGGATTGGACCAGCGGATAGTGGATGACAAAATGGTGAGTAGTTATATGTTATCTTGTCCTAAGTTTAAATTGCAGCATGAGGGTATGTTTAGATTCACCATAAAAAATTGTATACTTAAAAAAACAGAATTTTGTTTTTTAAATTATTTCTTAGATCTATGGTTGTTTTTTAGGCATTCTCTCTGTAGAAAAGTTTGATGCCTTCTCTTTCATCATTTTTAGATCAGTGAATATGTTGAGCACAATGATGCTATTTTGGTGGTAGTAGTCCCAGCTGCTCAGGTGCCAGAAATTTCAACATCACGAGCCCTTAGAGTAGCTAAGGAGTATGACGCTGAATGTAAGTTTTCAGATTTTGTTTTTGTCCCCCCTCCCCCCAAAAATAGCACTAAAGCATTTTGTTAACAGTTCTTGAGAGTTAGTCCTTGCCTTGGTAATATTCCAAATGACTGAGTTGTTAGGACATAGAAGTTTTGATTTTGCTGGCCTTATTTTAAAATAAAGTTGAATTTCAGCATGAGGTAAAGTGATCCTGTGCACCGTTCTTTAATCCCAAATGGTGTTTGTATGAGGGTGTGTGTTACTGATATAAAGCCATTCATGAAACTCAACCTAACAGCTTAAGCATTTGGGAGAATTGGCCCTAGACCCAGTTGAGCCTCTTAAGCATACAAATTCCTTTATTGTGTTGTACCTAATCATCCTCATAGTACTAATTCATCTAACCCTTTTTGGTTTCAACTTTCAATTGCAGCCACCAGAACTGTTGGCATTATCAGTAAAATTGATCAAGCTTCTTCAGAACCAAAAGCCCTTGCAGCAGTGCAGGCTCTCCTATTGAACCAGGGCCCCCCTAAAACCTCTGATATTCCATGGGTTGCTTTGATAGGGCAATCAGTTTCTATAGCTTCTGCACAGTCTGGGAGTGGAGCATCCGAGAATTCATTGGAGAATGCTTGGCGTGCTGAAACTGAAAGTTTGAAATCAATATTGACTGGAGCCCCTCAAAGCAAGCTAGGTAGAATTGCTTTGGTTGAGTCTCTTGCTGGACAGATTCGCAATAGTATGACGCTTAGGCTTCCAACTCTCCTCACTGGGTATGTATTTTTTACTAGCTTATGTTTTGTTGTTGTTTGTTGTCTGTTGTAAATATCATATTTGACAGAAAAATGTTAATATTCTTTCTTTTGTTAGCACTGGTGCTTCAAAATTTTCTGTTTGTCGAGACTATTGTTGTTCTTTTAAATATGCTTATTAACATTTTAATGAATGAATGAAAGGAGATACAACCCAAAAATGAATAGAACTAGAGGGTTGCACTTTATTGGGAAAAATCCTAGTCCCACATCGGCTAAAGATAAAGCCAAATAGAGCATATAAGTGAGGGGCAACCCTCACCCCTTGAGCTAGCTTTGGGGTTGAGTTAGGCCCAAACTTACATCCTAAAAATCTAAGATGGTATCAAAGCATATCCAAAAATTCATTCAAAGGGCCACCCACCATGTTATTCACGCCAGAATCAAGAGGAGGTGTTTAAAGTCTTGTGGAAGTTATCTATCCCTAGTAAAGCCTCCTGTTTTGCTTGGAGGCTGCTAAGGGATCGCTTACCTACTAAGAAGAATCTAAGCAAAAGAAATATACCTATATCTGACATCAACTGCCCTTTCTGTAGAAGTTCTGTAGAAGACACATCACATTTATTTTTCAGTTGCTGTAAGATTTTGCCGTTATGGTGGGAGTCTTTGAACTGGATTAACATTCAAGGGGTTCTCCCTATAACTCCTAAAGAACATTTTATACAACATGCATAGTATGGTTCCATTGTTCAGGCTAAGAGATGGCAGATATGGTGGGTGGCATTGACATGGTGCATTTGGAGCCATAGAAACAGGATAGTGTTCCATGGTGACAACTTCAATGGTCATAAGCTGCTAGAGGATGCCCTCTTTTTCTGCTAGTCCTGGTTGTTGAACCTGAGAAAGGATTTAATATCCCTTTCTTCTTTTGGTCTAGTCACATTAGGGAAGGTTTTTGTACTAGGGGGAGGTTTTAACAGGAAAGTTTCTCTTTTCTGGTAGGGTATGAGCCTCATCTTCGGATAACTCTGTGGCTTTTTAATCCATGCACCTCGCATGTATTAGGCAACCACAGTTCTGTCTTGTCTGTTGATAGGTTGTATTTTTGTTTTACTTGTATCTTTTTTATCATATATATATAATTATATTCTTTGCTGAGCAAAAAAATACCAAGCCCAAAAAGTGCTCTAGGCGTAAGGGGGTGTATTGGGGAAAACCTAAGTCCCACTTCAACTAAAGATAAAGCCAAAATAGAGTAAGTGAGGGGCAACCCTCACCTTGAGCTAGCTTTTGGGGTTGAGTTAGGCCCAAACTCAAATCCTAAAAATCTAAGACACTTGAACCTTCTCTACTCATGATGTTGTGTCAAAATGCATTCAAATTTTTAATTTCATGTATATGTTCTCTGTCTTGTAAAATGTTCATACATTGGGTTTGCTATAAAAAAAGAAAGTTATATACATACACACATACATATAGGAGGCTATCAAGTGAGAACTTTTCCAATTGTGAAAACTATAAATCTGGGTCATACAACCATATATGGATGGTCCAAGTTAAAAGTTAGCTAGCTAATGGTCACATGACCAGTTAAAAATAATGTGCATTTTTCTTTCAATTTTAGCAAGTCAAATATGATCCAGTTATCTATATTTGTAGTTTTCAATTCTCATAATAAGAATTCTCGACCTTCTTTTTATGCTATCTACAATGTTATATATTTGTCAAGTTGCATGAAATTTAATGCCACTAAATCAATGCATATATAAAAGGAAAATATTAGAATATTTCTTATTCCAAAAATGAAACAGCAAGGAGTGGGATTAAGCATGGTGTGTAAGACGACATTAAATAATGAGATAATAGACTGATTATTTAAACTTGCAGAACATGATAGGTGGAGAGATTGTGTGATTCAATTTCTATTGATGTTTCTCACTATTTGTAAATTGATACCTAGTAATAAGTACTAATGTCTCAGTTTCTATTAAATAATAAGGGAATGGACCTAAAATCTATTATAATCCTTTATTGAAATGCTACAGTCTTCAAGGAAAGTCTCAAATTGTTCAAGAAGAGTTAGTGAAGTTTGGTGAACAAATGGTTAGTAGTTCCGAAGGTACAAGAGCTCTAGCCTTGCAGTTATGCCGTGAATTTGAGGACAAATTTCTTCAACATCTTACTGGAGGCGAGGTTAGTAGTTTTTGTCATTTATTTACATTTTATAGAAGCTAGGGTGCATGGTATTTGTTTTTTTTTGGGGGGGGGGGGGGGGGGGGGGGACTGGATATTGTCAAAAGAGATTGGAGCTAATTTCTCATGTGCCATATTAGGAATTTTAGGATGAGTAAAGATGACAAGGTCTTTTTGATGTCATGCATTTTATGCAGTTAGTTGGTGCCTTTAATTATGGATAAATGCTAGAAGTTTCAAGGACAATTGCTTATTGTTACCACTCCTTTAGTATAATTTGACCTTATTGATTTCTGGGTACTCATTTTTTTATATTGGATATTAAACTAGTGTGATTTGTTCAATTGATGTGTGTTTTGCCCCCTATGTAGGAGGATATCTTGTCCTTGCTTTTGTACTTTTCTCTCTTTCCTCTCTTTAACCAATTTATTTTCTTAGGTAACATTAAAGTATGTTAATGCAATCAAGAATATATATGATGGGGCTACCATATCTGTAAAAGCTTATAATGGAACATCAAGGTATTTCCCTATCACGGTAGGTGTTCACCAAGGTTCATCTCGTAGTCCTTATCTCTTTGCCTCAGTGTTGAATGAACTAACGAGAGATATTCAAGAGGCAGTGCCGTGGTGTATGCTTTTTGCAGATGATATCGTGCTTATTGATGAGACCAAAGATGGTGTTAATAGGAAATTGAAATTGTGGAGAAACACTTTGGAGTCTAAAGGATTCACGATAAGCAAGAGCAAGACGGAGTATATGAAGTGTGAGTTTTCGTGGGTAAGAGATGGTGATCAAGACACTGTGCATCTACTTGGTCAAGAGGTACCCAAGAAAGATGTTTTTAGATACTTGGGATCAATTTTGCAAAAAGGTGGTGAGATTGATGATGATGTAAATCATAGAATCAGAGCAAGGTGGATGAAATGACGGAGTGCATCGGGGTTTTTGTGTAACTGCAAAATCCCCCTTAAGCTAAAAAGAAAATTCTATAGAACAACTGTAAGATCGACAATGTTATATGGAGCAGAATGCTGACCAACACATAGGCAACATGAGCATAAAATAGGGGTAGCATAAATGAGGATGTTAAGGTTGATGTGTAGTTATACGAAGATGAATAAGATAAGAAATGAGAATATTCGACGAAAAGTATCAGTGGTACCAGTATGTGAAAAGATGAGGGAACATAGATTGAGGTGGTTTGGGCATTTCATGAGACGGTCACTAGATGCTTCCATAAGAACAAAAGTTTGTTACCAAGAGCTCGACATAAAAAGAGGTAGAGGTCGACCGAAACTCACCTGAGAAAAGGTAGTTAAACAATACATAATAGAGTGAGATATAGATTGGCGGACGGTGTGTCGTAGGACGAAGTGGAGAAAAACTATAAGCTTGATTGAGGGTTAAACCCATTAGTATGTCTATGTTCCAGTCATTCCATTTTTTTTGGTTCTTTTCCTCTTTATTTCTCCCCTCCTCTTTTCATCCTTCTTTTATTTTAACTTATTTTTCCTTTCTTTTATCTTATTTTCCCTTTTTCTTCCTATCTCTCTTTCTCTTTGTTTTTTTTCTGATCTATCATTGGTTTTATCTACCACCGACCCCAATTAACTTTGGTTAAAGGTGCTGTTGATGTTTTTTTTTTTTTTTTTTGAAAAAATTCACTGAAAAAGTGTTGAATTTATAGGGATTTAAGTAGAGAAGGAGGAAGAGAGAACATAGAGATTCTGAATAATATTCTCTCATGTATAATGATGTGATGGTGTGATTCAAGGAGAAAACACTAATTTCTATATATACTGATAGAAATATCAAAGGAACAAAGATTGGCAATCCCTTGACATGTCTATTATGAAACCCATTAAAAGTCCTTGTGCTTGGCACCAAATAGATACCAAACACCTTATCCCATGTCAAATGATGCACCAAAAGGGATCTGCTTTAAAATACGAGCATTCTATTTCAACCAAATACACCAAACTATATGATTGATTGCCCAATACTTAAAAAAGTATAGCTCTAATTCTACCAAAATCATGAGAGCTAATTATTAAAAAATGTTCCAAGGATCTAGGTTCAGTAGATTGCACCCAGCATTCAGTGAACATGATGAATAAATAGACAAATAAGTTGTGCATCAAAACAACGTAAATGAGTTGAAGCTTATCAAACTGGCTCTGAAAATGGTTCAAATGTTTGAACTCTTCAAATTGATTCTTGGATAGACCATCTGTTTCTTATGATTTTGTTTTTCTTGTTTATTTCAAATAAAGAAATTAGATACTTTGATTTTGGGTATGGGATTCCACCAATGTACAGTACAAGAATCCTATTTTTTCTGCATCTAAATTCTTTCCTTTATATCTTTGCAGGGTAATGGTTGGAAAGTTGTTGCCAGTTTTGAAGGGAATTTTCCTAACAGAATCAAGCAACTTCCTATTGACAGACACTTTGACATAAACAATGTCAAGAGGGTAAATCTTCTCCCTTGAATTTTGTCATATTGTTTAGGTAGAATATAGTTCATCTTATTCTCTTGACACTTGAGGTGCTTGCTTCTGTATTCCCATTTTGGCTTTCAGATTGTCCTAGAAGCAGATGGATATCAACCTTATCTTATCTCTCCAGAGAAAGGTTTGAGATCCTTAATTAAAGGCGTTCTTGAACTGGCGAAGGAGCCATCACGATTGTGTGTTGATGAGGTATGCTTCTAATGTGTTGTTGATTTTTCTTTTTTCAAGAGCTATTAAGGTTACAGATGTTTGAAAGGATTGTCCTAAATAGTTTGGGTAGTGGTTACAAACCTGACTATATGGGGCTCTTTCAAAAGAAAACAGTGGTATGTCCTTTATCTCCTGCTATCCCTCTTAGTTTATGACTAATGAAGTTACATCGATAGTCTGAACAGTAGGTGGGGATCCTTTGGGGGTGGTTGTCAACCTTCAAAACTGGACAACTAATTACAAGGAGGTTGCTTTTAGAATGTTGCGTGTTTGCTTCACAGTCACTTAAAATCAGAAACCAGTTCTCATTTGATTAAATTCTAAATCATAATTGGCTCAAAAGAAATCCATGTCAGTGCTAATTTTGAACTAACCAATTTATATGTTAATCAATAGTTCCCTTGTTTTTCTCTCACTTTCTCCTTTTTATCTATAGCAAAAAAATTTAAAGTTACACAGATTTAAAACAGTGGTTAATTTTAAACCAGTTGTAAAACAAATTTTGGAGGTACAGAATATCTTGCAAAACTACTGCAAATTCATATAGATTTGCATAACTGGTTTTAATGTTTTATCTTCAACAGCGCTAAACCAATTTTCAAGTTCGGCAAACACTTTTTAGTAATCTTTGCTTTCTTTGCATCAGTTACTGATGCATCTACTGGAACATTTGGGCCATAAAAATAATTTTATCATCTCACATCATCATGTATTGATTGATATCACATTGATTATAAGCTCCCAACCAATTGTCAATGTCTTACTGGGAATCAAGTACTTTTCTATTACCTCATGCATTTGATTTATTTTAGTCTGATTAATTACCAGGTTTTGCTTTGCTATTGATATCATCACATGAACCCTGCAATTTTGCAATAGTCTTCTTATGGACTTATGCAAAATCCCTTGTGTGTTTTTCTTGACCTTCTTTGAAATTATTCTAAAAATTACCAAATTAGGTGTTGGAAATAGGAGCATGTAATGATTATTACTCTTCCAAATAGTTTAGTTATGTGTTTAGCCGAGTTCAATTTATTTTAGGAAGTAGTGATATTATAATTGTTCTTTTGAAAATAGCTGTTGTAGTTATTTATTAACTTTGTAATCATTATTATTATAAATAGATCACTCTGCTGAGTGGTATACTTAGCAAATTCAGAAAATAAATTCTTTGTTCCTTTCTTCTCACATTAGGTACATCGTGTGCTTGTGGATCTTGTTTCTGCTTCTGCAAATGCAACGCCTGGTCTTGGAAGGTATCCTCCATTCAAGAGAGAGGTAACAATGCTGTGCTGTAACTTACATGTAACTCTGCTTGTTTTTTAGAAATTACCTTGCTCATTTGTTGCAATTTTCAGATTGTGGCAATTGCAAGTTCAGCCCTAGAGGCATTTAAAAATGAATCCAAAAAAATGGTGGTTGCACTAGTTGATATGGAGCGTGCATTTGTTCCACCCCAACACTTTATTCGTTTAGTGCAGAGGCGGTATGTTCAATATATGCCACTTGTTACACTTTTTTATTTATGAAGTAATAATCTTAATGTCCTTAATGGGTGCATTAATTTATTTTTCATATGTGAGACTCCTAGGATGAATTTGAAACTCTTTAGAATCACCACCATTGATTTGAAATGTGACTTCTAGAACCACTTGTTATTCAAGTGATTAGAAATTTCATTGGCAATAAGTAAATATTTGGGATTTAAAGATTTTTTGTTGGAGACAAAAATCAAAAGTCCAATGGACTAAGGATGGGAATGCAAATTTTAAGTTTTTTCAACAGATTGGCTTCAGGGAAAAGAAGGAAAAATTAATTAAGAAATTGGAATTGGGAAATGGGAGTTTTGTCAAGGATTCTGGGGTTATTGCATTTTGGAATTACCAGATTTTTTAGGGAATTGTTTTTGGAGGATTGGTCTCCTATACCATTTATAAAGCTGTTTGTAGTCTTATTTTGACTGAAAAGACAGTGAAGTTTCTTGCTTGGCTTCTTTGCGGTGTTATGCCGAAGGTCTTTTATTTTGGGGGGGGGGGGGTCTTTGGCGGATCTTCAGAGAGATTCGTCTGTTGTGCTACATTTTTTTCTTCTTGTATTGTTCAGTTTATGAAGATTTCTTATCATCTTGCATTTGTATCTCTCTTTAGTCTTTTCTTTCTTAATAAATTCTTTGTTTATAAAAAACGCTTTTTCTAACAGGTTAAGACTCATTAATTATTCACTTACAACTAACTTTGAGTAACTCATAAATTATAATTTTGATAAAGATGCAAAATCTCTCTCCTATTTATTTTATGAACTCACTTTAATATAATCTCTCTCTTCCTATCAAAATAACTAACAGTTCCAAGATTTTAAAATCTAGTTTGAAAATATAATTCCAAAATAAAAATAATTTTAGATGAAAAAATAAAATTTAATTATCTTGAGAATGTATTATATTGTTGTTACTATTATGTTTGGTGAGGAAGCCGTTTTTATTTTATTTTATGAAGTGTGAGGAAGCCGGTTGCTGATGGAGGTTGGTCGGTGGGATTTGTGGGAAATTAACGGTCACGATTTTTTTTTTTTACTAATTTGGAACCCAAGTTTGAATTTTATTTTTTTAATTTGAAGTTATTATATTTTGGGATTATATTTTGAAACTAGTTTTTTTTTTTAAATCTTGGAACGGCTAATTATTTTGATAGGAAGAGAGAGATTATGGCTATGTTCTCCAAGACATTTCAGCTAATTTCTAGCTTTTTATATTTTCTTCCACTTTTATCCTTGATATATTTATTCATTTTACAGCTAGTTTTTTGTTACCTTTTTAAAATAAATCATGATATTATTATTTTTCTGTCATTTTACATTTTTCAACTACTTCAACAGCTAATTTTACTGAATACTTTTAATTTAATAAACTAGTTTTCAGCTTCTAACTATCAGTTAACTTTTCAACTTTCAGTTAGTTTTTCAGCTAGTTTTGCCAAACATAGTTTATATTGATGTGAGACATTCACCAAAAAAAAATACTGATGTGAGTTCATAAAATAAATAGGGGAGAGATTTTGCATCTTTATCAGAATAATAATTAATGAGCTAGTCAAAGTTAGTTGTAAGTGGATAACTAATGAGTCTTAACCTGTGCTAAGTTGCACAGGTTAGAAAAATCGAAGAAGATCCAACTCAAGAATGAAAACAATAATGAGTATTGACATTTGACATCCGTTTAAGTTCATGGGATCTGTGTTAAATGAGCTGTCAATATTCAATGCATTCTTTGCTAATAAAGAGCAAGATCACGCTCCTTGTTTGTTAAAAAGGGAAGGGAAATAATGCATACAGAGCAGTATTCATGGCTTGAATGCCTTTAGTATTATCCAAGTCTAATCTTGGACAAATCTGATGACTATTTCAAATTCAATATCCTGTATTTCTCAACCTTATATAGTACGGACATACATACAATAATCTCTAACTGTTTGACTGAAGCTGTATATATATAATATGATTTGACACTTTCAACTAATTTCATTAGAATGGAAAGGCAACGCCGAGAAGAGGAGCTTAAGAACCGGTCATCCAAAAAGGCACTTGATGCAGAACAGTCAATTCTAAATAGGGTGAGGAATAACATACTTTAAAAAATTGCATACTTGAATTTTTACACATCATTTAAGTGTTTAAAATTTGGCTTTACATATACAAGATGCATGTTCTGCTTCCTTTTCTAGGCAACAAGTCCTCAAACAAGTCAACAAAGTGGGGGAAACTTAAAATCGATGAAAGAGAAATCCAGTCAGCAAGACAGGGATACACAAGAGGGATCTGGCTTGAAGACTGCTGGGCCTGAAGGGGAGATAACCGCAGGTTTTTATTATTCATCCCAAAATTTGTATTACAGGTTTAATATCACCAAGATCTCTCTGTTCGGTCGCTTGTGCTGCACCATCATTGAAGTATTAACCTGGTGGCTTCCTTTTTTCCTATCTTAGATCCAGAGCTTCAGTATTTGCCTTTCTCAAACTAAAAATAGTTACCTCCATTTGCTCAGTAGCCATCATTCTTATCCAATACGACTTGCAATAGTTGGACATTTTCAAATATTATTTTGGTGCATCTTGCTTGTGGCTGATTGTTTAATCACTAAATTGATGATGGACAGATAGTATAGTACACAATCATTTTAAAAGACAGCCTCACTGAAGAATAGAAAAAATTGAGTATTCTTTTCCATTTCACCCAACTTTAATCAATAGACATTAGGCAAATAAGATTATCTTGTTATCTATTCCAGTTAAGTTGTGACAGAATACAATGGCATAGTTAACCATACCTAGTGGTTGTTGGTGGATGTCAACATATGTTAAGCTTTAACCGATCAACTTACAAAATATTAACAAATTAACAACAAACATTTGCCGATAAAAAATATGTTAAGCTTTTAATATAAATTATATAATTTCCACAGTCGCAATCCATTATTGTAGAGTACTCATTCATTTAATTTGAGGACCACAACAGTTTCTATACCTTTCTTTCTGGGCCTGCTGCCTTCTATCTTTACGTCTCACCTAAGTAAGGAGTTGAATGTTTCTTAGTTTACAAGTCCTGCACTTCAAATTAATTTCACCTCTTGATGCAGGATATTTGTTGAAAAAAAGTGGAAAAGGTAGTGGTTGGAGCAGACGATGGTTTGTTTTAAATGAGAAGACTGGCAAGGTTAGTAAATTATCCTATCAATTCTGAATGACACGTTTCTGTTCTGGACCTTCTGGTTTAAACACTTGAGCATAGAAGCCTTGTGACTGCACAGAAGTGTTTTATATGAATTAAAGCTTCTTCGGTGAAATTGAAAATGATATTTTGTGAATTTGTTTGCGATACAGATGATAATTGGTTTTTTTTATCGAAATGATTTTAATTTACTAGTTTCCAGGAACAACTTAGTCTACCTCTTGGTTCTTGACATTTCCAGTAATTGTATTAGTTTGCATCTGTTTGAGCATTTGTCTAATGTGCTGGAATATGAGCCCATTCATGTTATGATTAGAGAGACTTTCATTTAAAACAGACAAGGCATTATACTGTTATGATAAACTGAAAGTTCTTATATGTATTGTCTCAATTTGTGTAAGTTTTATTTGGAGGTCCTTATGAATTATGGTTAGTGATTATGCTATGAAGTGGGAGTACAAAGCATCCTTAACAAGGCTCAAAATACTTAGCAATGTTCTTTTTTACATAATTTTCCATTACTTTTTCCCTACATTCAACGGGCAGATCACTGGTCCTGTATTTATACGTACATTAAGCTGCAAGATAACTATTTGTGAGTCATGTTATGATTGTTTATAATATCAGAATATGTCAAAATAAATGGACTGAACTACAGTTTTCTTAACCACTCTGTAGTCTATTCATTATGTCATCTGTTTGTTTTCTTCTCACTCTGTTACTGCATTATCTTCTTTATTTTAATCTCCAAACTTTGTTCATCGATTCTGGGGGTCATTTCTTTCATGGGCTCTAAATTGCATTTTAGGTAACTCCTAAAAGCTTAAGCTGTTATCTCTAATGTGTCCCTTCATGCACATTTTAGCAAGAAGGAGGAGGGCAAGGATTGAACTCTGGAGACTTCCAAAAGTTTAAGGTCTTAATATAAGCTCATAATTGATTTTATATCCCTAAAAATGTTACAAGATCTCTAACCCCTGTGTTTTAAGGGTTTTTCCTTATAAAAAGGAAAACCTCCAATGAATGGGACAACAAGTATACTATCTCA